>OZ010648.1:32183360-32783360 GCA_963932195.1 Empis livida
TCTGATGTTTTGTATTGAATCGTATTAAATATCCATATTTTCCCGATTTCTCGGGCAATTTTGAATATTTTTCGAAGAGGTCTGCGGAAATGCGCTAGAAATTAAATTCCCTACACGGAGATACCAAATATGTGGGGATTGCTTTCAGTTTTAAGGGTTTTCATTTTTTTGCTACAAATTCTGATGTTTTGTATTGAATCGTATTAAATATCCATATTTTCCCGATTTCTGGGGCAATTTTGAATATTTTTCGAAAAGGTCTTCGGAAATGCGCTAGCAATTAAATTCCCTACACGGAGATACCAAATATGTGGGGATTGTTTTCAGTTTTAAGGGTTTTCATTTTTTTGCTACAAATTCTGATGTTTTGTATTGAATCGTATTAAATATCCATATTTTCCCGATTTCTCGGGCAATTTTGAATATTTTTCGAAAAGGTCTTCGGAAATACGCTAGAAATTAAATTCCCTACACGGATATAGCAAATATGTGAGGATTGCTTTCAGTTTTAATGGTTTTCATTTTTTTGCTACAAATTCTGATGTTTTGTATTGAATCGTATTAAATATCCATAATTTCCCGATTTCTCGGGCAATTTTGAATATTTTTCGAAAAGGTCTTCGGAAATGCGCTAGAAATTAAATTCCCTACACGGAGATACCAAATATGTGGGGATTGCTTTCATTTTTAAGGGTTTTCATTTTTTTGCTACAAATTCTGATGTTTTGTATTGAATCGTATTAAATTTCCATATTTTCTCGATTTCTCGGGCAATTTTGAATATTTTTCGAAAAGGTCTTCGGAAATGCGCTAGAAATTAAATTCCCTACACGGAGATACCAAATATGTGGGGATTGCTTTCAGTTTTAAGGGTTTTCATTTTTTTGCTACAAATTCTGATGTTTTGTATTGAATCGTATTAAATATCCATATTTTCCCGATTTCTGGGGCAATTTTGAATATTTTTCGAAAAGGTTTCGGAAATGCGCTAGAAATAAAATTCCCTACACGGAGATACCAAATATGTGGGGATTGCTTTCAGTTTTAAGGGTTTTCATTTTTTTGCTACAAATTCTGATGTTTTGTATTGAATCGTATTAAATATCCATATTTTCCCGATTTCTCGGGCAATTTTGAATATTTTTCGAAAAGGTCTTCGGAAATGCGCTGGAAATTAAATTCCCTACACGGAGATACCAAATATGTGGGGATTGCTTTCAGTTTTAAGGGTTTTCATTTTTTTGCTACAAATTCTGATGTTTTGTATTGAATCGTATTAAATATCCATATTTTCCCGATTTCTCGGGCAATTTTGAATATTTTTCGAAAAGGTCTTCGGAAATGCGCTAGCAATTAAATTCCCTACACGGATATAGCAAATATGTGGGGATTGCTTTCAGTTTTAAGGGTTTTCATTTTTTTGCTACAAATTCTGATGTTTTGTATTGAATCGTATTAAATATCCATATTTTCCCGATTTCTCGGGCAATTTTGAATATTTTTCGAAAAGGTCTTCGGAAATGCGCTAGAAATTGAATTCCCTACACGGAGATACCAAATATGTGGGGATTGCTTCCAGTTTTAAGGGTTTTCATTTTTTTGCTACAAATTCTGATGTTTTGTATTCAATCGTATTAAATATCCATATTTTCCCGATTTCTCGGGCAATTTTGAATATTTTTCGAAAAGGTCTTCGGAAATGCGCTAGCAATTAAATTCCCTACACGGATATAGCAAATATGTGAGGATTGCTTTCAGTTTTAATGGTTTTCATTTTTTTGCTACAAATTCTGATGTTTTGTATTGAATCGTATTAAATATCCATATTTTCCCGATTTCTCGGGCAATTTTGAATATTTTTCGAAAAGGTCTTCGGAAATGCGCTAGAAATTAAATTCCCTACACGTATATAGCAAATATATGAGGATTGCTTTCAGTTTTAAGGGTTTTCATTTTTTTGCTACAAATTCTGATGTTTTGTATTGAATCGTATTAAATTTCCATATTTCCTCGATTTCTCGGGCAATTTTGAATATTTTTCGAAAAGGTCTTCGGAAATGCGATAGAAATTAAATTCCCTACACGGATATAGCAAATATGTGGGGATTGCTTTCAGTTTTAAGGGTTTTCATTTTTTTTGCTACAAATTCTGATGTTTTGTATTGAATCGTATTAAATTTCCATATTTTCTCGATTTCTCGGGCAATTTTGAATATTTTTCGAAAAGGTCTGCGGAAATGCGATAGAAATTAAATTCCCTACACGGATATAGCAAATATGTGGGGATTGCTTTCAGTTTTAAGGGTTTTAATTTTTTTGCTACAAATTCTGATGTTTTGTATTGAATCGTATTAAATATCCATATTTTCCCGATTTCTGGGGCAATTTTGAATATTTTTCGAAAAGGTCTTCGGAAATGCGCTAGCAATTAAATTCCCTACACGGAGATACCAAATATGTGGGGATTGTTTTCAGTTTTAAGGGTTTTCATTTTTTTGCTACAAATTCTGATGTTTTGTATTCAATCGTATTAAATATCCATATTTTCCCGATTTCTCGGGCAATTTTGAATATTTTCGAAAAGGTCTTCGGAAATACGCTAGAAATTAAATTCCCTACACGGATATAGCAAATATGTGAGGATTGCTTTCAGTTTTAATGGTTTTCATTTTTTTGCTACAAATTCTGATGTTTTGTATTGAATCGTATTAAATATCCATAATTTCCCGATTTCTCGGGCAATTTTGAATATTTTTCGAAAAGGTCTTCGGAAATGCGCTAGAAATTAAATTCCCTACACGGAGATACCAAATATGTGGGGATTGCTTTAATTTTTAAGGGTTTTCATTTTTTTGCTACAAATTCTGATGTTTTGTATTGAATCGTATTAAATTTCCATATTTTCTCGATTTCTCGGGCAATTTTGAATATTTTTCGAAAAGGTCTTCGGAAATGCGCTAGAAATTAAATTCCCTACACGGAGATACCAAATATGTGGGGATTGCTTTCAGTTTTAAGGGTTTTCATTTTTTTGCTACAAATTCTGATGTTTTGTATTGAATCGTATTAAATATCCATATTTTCCCGATTTCTGGGGCAATTTTGACTATTTTTCGAAAAGGTTTCGGAAATGCGCTAGAAATTAAATTCCCTACACGGAGATACCAAATATGTGGGGATTGCTTTCAGTTTTAAGGGTTTTCATTTTTTTGCTACAAATTCTGATGTTTTGTATTGAATCGTATTAAATATCCATATTTTCCCGATTTCTCGGGCAATTTTGAATATTTTTCAAAAAGGTCTTTGGAAATGCGCTGGAAATTAAATTCCCTACACGGAGATACCAAATATGTGGGGATTGCTTTCAGTTTTAAGGGTTTTCATTTTTTTGCTACAAATTCTGATGTTTTGTATTGAATCGTATTAAATATCCATATTTTCCCGATTTCTCGGGCAATTTTGAATATTTTTCGAAAAGGTCTTCGGAAATGCGCTAGCAATTAAATTCCCTACACGGATATAGCAAATATGTGAGGATTGCTTTCAGTTTTAATGGTTTTCATTTTTTTGCTACAAATTCTGATGTTTTGTATTGAATCGTATTAAATATCCATATTTTCCCGATTTCTCGGGCAATTTTGAATATTTTTCGAAAAGGTCTTCGGAAATGCGCTAGCAATTAAATTCCCTACACGTATATAGCAAATATATGAGGATTGCTTTCAGTTTTAAGGGTTTTCATTTTTTTGCTACAAATTCTGATGTTTTGTATTGAATCGTATTAAATTTCCATATTTCCTCGATTTCTCGGGCAATTTTGAATATTTTTCGAAAAGGTCTTCGGAAATGCGATAGAAATTAAATTCCCTACACGGATATAGCAAATATGTGGGGATTGCTTTCAGTTTTAAGGGTTTTCATTTTTTTGCTACAAATTCTGATGTTTTGTATTGAATCGTATTAAATTTCCATATTTTCTCGATTTCTCGGGCAATTTTGAATATTTTTCGAAAAGGTCTGCGGAAATGCGATAGAAATTAAATTCCCTACACGGATATAGCAAATATGTGGGGATTGCTTTCAGTTTTAAGGGTTTTAATTTTTTTGCTACAAATTCTGATGTTTTGTATTGAATCGTATTAAATATCCATATTTTCCCGATTTCTGGGGCAATTTTGAATATTTTTCGAAAAGGTCTTCGGAAATGCGCTAGAAATTAAATTCCCTACACGGAGATACCAAATATGTGGGGATTGCTTTCAGTTTTAAGGGTTTTCATTTTTTTGCTACAAATTCTGATGTTTTGTATTGAATCGTATTAAATATCCATATTTTCCCGATTTCTCGGGCAATTTTGAATATTTTTCGAAAAGGTCTTCGAAAATGCGCTAGAAATTATATTCCCTACACGGATATAGTAAATATGTGAGGATTGCTTTCAGTTTTAAGGATTTTTATTTTTTTGCTACAAATTCTGATGTTTTGTATTGAATCGTATTAAATATCAATATTTTCCCGATTTCTCGGGCAATTTTGAATATTTTTCGAAAAGGTCGTCGGAAATGCGCTAGAAATTAAATTCCCTACACGGAGATACCAAATATGTGGGGATTGCTTTCAGTTTTAAGGGTTTTCATTTTTTGCTACAAATTCTGATGTTTTGTATTGAATCGTATTAAATATCCATATTTTCCCGATTTCTCGGGCAATTTTGAATATTTTTCGAAAAGGTTTCGGAAATGCGCTAGAAATTAAATTCGCTACACGGATATAGCAAATATGTGAGGATTGCTTTCAGTTTTAAGGGTTCTTATTTTTTTTGCTACAAATTCTGATATTTTGTATTGAATCGTATTAAATATCCATATTTTCCCGATTTCTCGGGCAATTTTGAATATTTTTCGAAAAGGTCTTCGGAAATGCGCTGGAAATTAAATTCCCTACACGGAGATACCAAATATGTGGGGATTGCTTTCAGTTTTAAGGGTTTTCATTTTTTTGCTACAAATTCTGATATTTTGTATTGAATCGTATTAAATATCCATATTTTCCTGATTTCTCGGACAATTTTGAATATTTTTCGAAAAGGTCTTCGGAAATGCGCTAGAAATTAAATTCCCTACACGGAGATACCAAATATGTGGGGATTGCTTTCAGTTTTAAGGGTTTTCATTTTTTTGCTACAAATTCTGATGTTTTGAATTGAATCGTATTAAATATCCATATTTTCCCGATTTCTCGCGCAATTTTCCCGATTTCTGGGGCAATTTTGAATATTTTTCGAAAAGGTCTTCGGAAATGCGCTAGAAATTAAATTCCCTACACGGAGATACCAAATATGTGGGGATTGCTTTCAGTTTTAAGCGTTTTCATTTTTTTGCTACAAATTCTGATGTTTTGTATTGAATCGTATTAAATATCCATATTTTCCCGATTTCTCGGGCAATTTTGAATATTTTTCGAAAAGGTTTCGGAAATGAGCTAGAAATTAAATTCGCTACACGGATATAGCAAATATGTGAGGATTGCTTTCAGTTTTAAGGGTTCTTATTTTTTTGCTACAAATTCTGATATTTTGTATTGAATCGTATTAAATATCCATATTTTCCCGATTTCTCGGGCAATTTGAATATTTTTCGAAAAGGTCTTCGGAAATGCGCTAGAAATTAAATTCCCTACACGGAGATACCAAATATGTGGGGATTGCTTTCAGTTTTAAGGTTTTCATTTTTTTGCTACAAATTCTGATGTTTTGTATTGAATCGTATTAAATATCCATATTTTCCTGATTTCTCGGGCAATTTTTGCATATTTTTCGAAAAGGTCTTCGGAAATGCGCTAGAAATTAAATTCCCTACACGGAGATACCAAATATGTGGGGATTGCTTTCAGTTTTAAGGGTTTTCATTTTTTTGCTACAAATTCTGATGTTTTGAATTGAATCGTATTAAATATCCATATTTTCCCGATTTCTCGCGCAATTTTGAATATTTTTCGAAAAGGTGTTCGCGCTAGAAATTAAATTCCTTACACGGATATAGCAAATATGTGAGGATTGCTTTCAGTTTTAAGGGTTTTCATTTTTTTTGCTACAAATTATGATGTTTTGTATTGAATCGTATTAAATATCCATATTTTCCCGATTTCTCGGGCAATTTTGAATATTTTTCGAAAAGGTCTTCGGAAATGCGCTAGAAATTAAATTCCCTACACGGAGATACCAAATATGTGGGGATTGCTTTCAGTTTTAAGGGTTTTCATTTTTTTGCTACAAATTCTGATGTTTTGTATTGAATCGTATTAAATATCCATATTGACCCGATTTCTCGGGCAATTTTGAATATTTTTCGAAAAGGTCTTCGGAAATGCGCTAGAAATTAAATTGCCTACACGGAGATACCAAATATGTGGGGATTGCTTTCAGTTTTAAGGGTTTTCATTTTTTTGCTACAAATTCTGATGTTTTGTATTGAATCGTATTAAATATCCATATTTTCCCGATTTCTCGGGCAATTTTGAATATTTTTCGAAAAGGTTTCGGAAATGCGCTAGAAATTAAATTCGCTACACGGATATAGCAAATATGTGAGGATTGCTTTCAGTTTTAAGGGTTCTTATTTTTTTGCTACAAATTCTGATATTTTGTATTGAATCGTATTAAATATCCATATTTTCCTGATTTCTCGGGCAATTTTGAATATTTTTCGAAAAGGTCTTCGGAAATGCGCTAGAAATTAAATTCCCTACACGGAGATACCAAATATGTGGGGATTGCTTTCAGTTTTAAGGGTTTTCATTTTTTTGCTACAAATTCTGATGTTTTGTATTGAATCGTATTAAATATCCATATTTTCCCGATTTCTCGGGCAATTTTGAATATTTTTCGAAAAGGTCTTCGGAAATGCGCTAGAAATTAAATTCCCTACACGGAGATACCAAATATGTGGGGATTGCTTTCAGTTTTAAGGGTTTTCATTTTTTTGCTACAAATTCTGATGTTTTGTATTGAATCGTATTAAATATCCATATTTTCCCGATTTCTCGCGCAATTTTGAATATTTTTCGAAAAGGTCTTCGGAAATGCGCTAGAAATTAAATTCCTTACACGGATATAGCAAATATGTGAGGATTGCTTTCAGTTTTAAGGGTTTTCATTTTTTTGCTACAAATTCTGATGTTTTGTATTGAATCGTATTAAATATCCATATTTTCCCGATTTCTCGGGCAATTTTAAATATTTTTCGAAAAGGTCTTCGGAAATGCGCTAGAAATTAAATTCCCTACACGGAGATACCAAATATGTGGGGATTGCTTTCAGTTTTAAGGGTTTTCATTTTTTTGCTACAAATTCTGATGTTTTGTATTGAATCGTATTAAATATCCATATTTTCCCGATTTCTCGGGCAATTTTGAATATTTTTCGAAAAGGTCTTCGGAAATGCGATAGAAATTAAATTCCCTACACGGAGATACCAAATATGTGGGGATTGCTTTCAGTTTTAAGGGTTTTCATTTTTTTGCTACAAATTCTGATGTTTTGTATTGAATCGTATTAAATATCCATATTTTCCCGATTTCTCGGGCAATTTTGAATATTTTTCGAAAAGGTCTTCGGAAATGCGCTAGAAATTAAATTCCCTACACGGAGATACCAAATATGTGGGGATTGCTTTCAGTTTTAAGGGTTTTCATTTTTTTGCTACAAATTCTGATGTTTTGTATTGAATCGTATTAAATATCCATATTTTCCCGATTTCTCGGGCAATTTTGAATATTTTTCGAAAAGGTCTTCGGAAATGCGCTAGAAATTAAATTCCCTACACGGATATAGCAAATATGTGGGGATTGCTTTCAGTTTTAAGGGTTTTCATTTTTTGGCTACAAATTCTGATGTTTTGTATTGAATCGTATTAAATGTCCATATTTTCCCGATTTCTCGGGCAATTTTGAATATTTTTCGAAAAGGTCTTCGGAAATGCGCTAGAAATTAAATTCCCTACTCGGAGATACCAAATATGTGGGGATTGCTTTCAGTTTTAAGGGTTTTCATTTTTTTTGCTACAAATTCTGATGTTTTGTATTCAATCGTATTAAATATCCATATTTTCCCGATTTCTCGGGCAATTTTGAATATTTTTCGAAAAGGTCTTCGGAAATGCGCTAGAAATTAAATTCCCTACACGGAGATACCAAATATGTGGGGATTGCTTTCAGTTTTAAGGGTTTTCATTTTTTTGCTACAAATTCTGATGTTTTGTATTGAATCGTATTAAATATCCATATTTTCCCGATTTCTCGGGCAATTTTGAATATTTTTCGAGAAGGTCTTCGGAAATGCGCTAGAAATTAAATTCCCTACACGGATATAGCAAATATGTGAGGATTGCTTTCAGTTTTAAGGGTTTTCATTTTTTTGCTACAAATTCTGATGTTTTGTATTGAATCGTATTAACTATCCATATTTTCCCTATTTCTCGGGCAATTTTGAATATTTTTCGAAAAGGTCTTCGGAAATACGCTAGAAATTAAATTCCCTACACGGATATAGCAAATACGTGAGGATTGCTTTCAGTTTTAAGGATTTTCATTTTTTTGCTACAAATTCTGATGTTTTGTATTGAATCGTATTAAATAACCATATTTTCCCGATTTCTCGGGCAATTTTGAATATTTTTCGAAAAGGTCTTCGGATATACGCTAAAAATTAAATTCCCTACACGGATATAGCAAATATATGAGGATTGCTTTCAGTTTTAAGGGTTTGCATTTTTTTGCTACAAATTCTGATGTTTTGTATTGAATCGTATTAAATATCCATATTTTCCTGATTTCTCGGGCAATTTTGAATATTTTTCGAAAAGGTCTTCGGAAATGCGCTAAATATTAAATTCCCTACACGGATATAGCAAATATGTGAGGATTGTTTTCAGTTTTAAGGGTTTTCATTTTTTTGCTACAAATTCTGATGTTTTGTATTGCATCGTATTAAATTTCCATATTTTCTCGATTTCTCGGGCAATTTTGAATATTTTTCGAAAAGGTCTTCGGAAATGCGCTAGAAATTAAATTCCCTACACGGAGATACCAAATATGTGGGGATTGCTTTCAGTTTTAAGGGTTTTCAATTTTTTGCTACAAATTCTGATGTTTTGTATTGAATCGTATTAAATATCCATATTTTCCCGATTTCTCGGGCAATTTTGAATATTTTTCGAGAAGGTCTTCGGAAATGCGCTAGAAATTAAATTCCCTACACGGATATAGCAAATATGTAAGGATTGCTTTCAGTTTTAAGGGTTTTCATTTTTTTGCTACAAATTCTGATGTTTTGTATTGAATCGTATTAAATATCCATATTTTCCTGATTTCTCGGGCAATTTTGAATATTTTTCGAAAAGGTCTTCGGAAATGCGCTAAAAATTAAATTCCCTACACGGATATAGCAAATATGTGAGGATTGTTTTCAGTTTTAAGGATTTTCATTTTTTTGCTACAAATTCTGATGTTTTGTATTGAATCGTATTAAATAACCATATTTTCCCGATTTCTCGGGCAATTTTGAATATTTTTCGAAAAGGTCTTCGGATATACGCTAGAAATTAAATTCCCTACACGGATATAGCAAATATGTGGGGATTGCTTTCAGTTTTAAGGGTTTTAATTTTTTTGCTACAAATTCTGATGTTTTGTATTGAATCGTATTAAATATCCATATTTTCCCGATTTCTGGGGCAATTTTGAATATTTTTCGAAAAGGTCTTCGGAAATGCGCTAGAAATTAAATTCCCTACACGGAGATACCAAATATGTGGGGATTGCTTTCAGTTTTAAGGGTTTTCATTTTTTTGCTACAAATTCTGATGTTTTGTATTGAATCGTATTAAATATCCATATTTTCCCGATTTCTCGGGCAATTTTGAATATTTTTCGAAAAGGTCTTCGAAAATGCGCTAGAAATTAAATTCCCTACACGGATATAGTAAATATGTGAGGATTGCTTTCAGTTTAAGGATTTTTATTTTTTTGCTACAAATTCTGATGTTTTGTATTGAATCGTATTAAATATCAATATTTTCCCGATTTCTCGGGCAATTTTGAATATTTTTCGAAAAGGTCGTCGGAAATGCGCTAGAAATTAAATTCCCTACACGGAGATACCAAATATGTGGGGATTGCTTTCAGTTTTAAGGGTTTTCATTTTTTGCTACAAATTCTGAGGTTTGTATTGAATCGTATTAAATATCCATATTTACCCGATTTCTCGGGTTATTTTGAATATTTTTCGAAAAGGTTTCGGAAATGCGCTAGAAATTAAATTCGCTACACGGATATAGCAAATATGTGAGGATTGCTTTCAGTTTTAAGGGTTCTTATTTTTTTGCTACAAATTCTGATATTTTGTATTGAATCGTATTAAATATCCATATTTTCCCGATTTCTCGGGCAATTTTGAATATTTTTCGAAAAGGTCTTCGGAAATGCGCTAGAAATTAAATTCCCTACACGGAGATACCAAATATGTGGGGATTGCTTTCAGTTTTAAGGGTTTTCATTTTTTTGCTACAAATTCTGATGTTTTGTATTGAATCGTATTAAATATCCATATTTTCCTGATTTCTCGGACAATTTTGAATATTTTTCGAAAAGGTCTTCGGAAATGCGCTAGAAATTAAATTCCCTACACGGAGATACCAAATATGTGGGGATTGCTTTCAGTTTTAAGGGTTTTCATTTTTTTGCTACAAATTCTGATGTTTTGAATTGAATCGTATTAAATATCCATATTTTCCCGATTTCTCGCGCAATTTTCCCGATTTCTGGGGCAATTTTGAATATTTTTCGAAAAGGTCTTCGGAAATGCGCTAGAAATTAAATTCCCTACACGGAGATACCAAATATGTGGGGATTGCTTTCAGTTTTAAGGGTTTTCATTTTGTTGCTACAAATTCTGATGTTTTGTATTGAATCGTATTAAATATCCATATTTTCCCGATTTCTCGGGCAATTTTGAATATTTTTCGAAAAGGTCTTCGGAAATGCGCTAGAAATTAAATTCCCTACACGGATATAGTAAATATGTGAGGATTGCTTTCAGTTTTAAGGATTTTCATTTTTTTGCTACAAATTCTGGTGTTTTGTATTGAATCGTATTAAATATCAATATTTTCCCGATTTCTCGGGCAATTTTGAATATTTTTCGAAAAGGTCGTCGGAAATGCGCTAGAAATTAAATTCCCTACACGGAGATACCAAATATGTGGGGATTGCTTTCAGTTTTAAAGGTTTTCATTTTTTGCTACAAATTCTGATGTTTTGTATTGAATCGTATTAAATATCCATATTTTCCCGATTTCTCGGGCAATTTTGAATATTTTTCGAAAAGGTTTCGGAAATGCGCTAGAAATTAAATTCGCTACACGGATATAGCAAATATGTGAGGATTGCTTTCAGTTTTAAGGGTTCTTATTTTTTTGCTACAAATTCTGATATTTTGTATTGAATCGTATTAAATATCCATATTTTCCCGATTTCTCGGGCAATTTTGAATATTTTTCGAAAAGGTCTTCGGAAATGCGCTAGAAATTAAATTCCCTACACGGAGATACCAAATATGTGGGGATTGCTTTCAGTTTTAAGGGTTTTCATTTTTTTGCTACAAATTCTGATGTTTTGTATTGAATCGTATTAAATATCCATATTTTCCTGATTTCTCGGGCAATTTTGAATATTTTTCGAAAAGGTCTTCGGAAATGCGCTAGAAATTAAATTCCCTACACGGAGATACCAAATATGTGGGGATTGCTTTCAGTTTTAAGGGTTTTCATTTTTTTGCTACAAATTCTGATGTTTTGAATTGAATCGTATTAAATATCCATATTTTCCCGATTTCTCGCGCAATTTTGAATATTTTTCGAAAAGGTGTTCGCGCTAGAAATTAAATTCCTTACACGGATATAGCAAATATGTGAGGATTGCTTTCAGTTTTAAGGGTTTTCATTTTTTTGCTACAAATTCTGATGTTTTGTATTGAATCGTATTAAATATCCATATTTTCCCGATTTCTCGGGCAATTTTGAATATTTTTCGAAAAGGTCTTCGGAAATGCGCTAGAAATTAAATTCCCTACACGGAGATACCAAATATGTGGGGATTGCTTTCAGTTTTAAGGGTTTTCATTTTTTTGCTACAAATTCTGATGTTTTGTATTGAATCGTATTAAATATCCATATTGACCCGATTTCTCGGGCAATTTTGAATATTTTTCGAAAAGGTCTTCGGAAATGCGCTAGAAATTAAATTGCCTACACGGAGATACCAAATATGTGGGGATTGCTTTCAGTTTTAAGGGTTTTCATTTTTTTGCTACAAATTCTGATGTTTTGTATTGAATCGTATTAAATATCCATATTTTCCCGATTTCTCGGGCAATTTTGAATATTTTTCGAAAAGGTTTCGGAAATGCGCTAGAAATTAAATTCGCTACACGGATATAGCAAATATGTGAGGATTGCTTTCAGTTTTAAGGGTTCTTATTTTTTTGCTACAAATTCTGATATTTTGTATTGAATCGTATTAAATATCCATATTTTCCTGATTTCTCGGGCAATTTTGAATATTTTTCGAAAAGGTCTTCGGAAATGCGCTAGAAATTAAATTCCCTACACGGAGATACCAAATATGTGGGGATTGCTTTCAGTTTTAAGGGTTTTCATTTTTTTGCTACAAATTCTGATGTTTTGTATTGAATCGTATTAAATATCCATATTTTCCCGATTTCTCGGGCAATTTTGAATATTTTTCGAAAAGGTCTTCGGAAATGCGCTAGAAATTAAATTCCCTACACGGAGATACCAAATATGTGGGGATTGCTTTCAGTTTTAAGGGTTTTCATTTTTTTGCTACAAATTCTGATGTTTTGTATTGAATCGTATTAAATATCCATATTTTCCCGATTTCTCGCGCAATTTTGAATATTTTTCGAAAAGGTCTTCGGAAATGCGCTAGAAATTAAATTCCTTACACGGATATAGCAAATATGTGAGGATTGCTTTCAGTTTTAAGGGTTTTCATTTTTTTGCTACAAATTCTGATGTTTTGTATTGAATCGTATTAAATATCCATATTTTCCCGATTTCTCGGGCAATTTTAAATATTTTTCGAAAAGGTCTTCGGAAATGCGCTAGAAATTAAATTCCCTACACGGAGATACCAAATATGTGGGGATTGCTTTCAGTTTTAAGGGTTTTCATTTTTTTGCTACAAATTCTGATGTTTTGTATTGAATCGTATTAAATATCCATATTTTCCCGATTTCTCGGGAAATTTTGAATATTTTTCGAAAAGGTCTTCGGAAATGCGATAGAAATTAAATTCCCTACACGGAGATACCAAATATGTGGGGATTGCTTTCAGTTTTAAGGGTTTTCATTTTTTTTGCTACAAATTCTGATGTTTTGTATTGAATCGTATTAAATATCCATATTTTCCCGATTTCTCGGGCAATTTTGAATATTTTTCGAAAAGGTCTTCGGAAATGCGCTAGAAATTAAATTCCCTACACGGAGATACCAAATATGTGGGGATTGCTTTCAGTTTTAAGGGTTTTCATTTTTTTTGCTACAAATTCTGATGTTTTGTATTGAATCGTATTAAATATCCATATTTTCCCGATTTCTCGGGCAATTTTGAATATTTTTCGAAAAGGTCTTCGGAAATGCGCTAGAAATTAAATTCCCTACACGGATATAGCAAATATGTGGGGATTGCTTTCAGTTTTAAGGGTTTTCATTTTTTGGCTACAAATTCTGATGTTTTGTATTGAATCGTATTAAATATCCATATTTTCCCGATTTCTCGGGCAATTTTGAATATTTTTCGAAAAGGTCTTCGGAAATGCGCTAGAAATTAAATTCCCTACACGGAGATACCAAATATGTGGGGATTGCTTTCAGTTTTAAGGGTTTTCATTTTTTTGCTACAAATTCTGATGTTTTGTATTGAATCGTATTAAATATCCATATTGACCCGATTTCTCGGGCAATTTTGAATATTTTTCGAAAAGGTCTTCGGAAATGCGCTAGAAATTAAATTGCCTACACGGAGATACCAAATATGTGGGGATTGCTTTCAGTTTTAAGGGTTTTCATTTTTTTGCTACAAATTCTGATGTTTTGTATTGAATCGTATTAAATATCCATATTTTCCCGATTTCTCGGGCAATTTTGAATATTTTTCGAAAAGGTTTCGGAAATGCGCTAGAAATTAAATTCGCTACACGGATATAGCAAATATGTGAGGATTGCTTTCAGTTTTAAGGGTTCTTATTTTTTTGCTACAAATTCTGATATTTTGTATTGAATCGTATTAAATATCCATATTTTCCTGATTTCTCGGGCAATTTTGAATATTTTTCGAAAAGGTCTTCGGAAATGCGCTAGAAATTAAATTCCCTACACGGAGATACCAAATATGTGGGGATTGCTTTCAGTTTTAAGGGTTTTCATTTTTTTGCTACAAATTCTGATGTTTTGTATTGAATCGTATTAAATATCCATATTTTCCCGATTTCTCGGGCAATTTTGAATATTTTTCGAAAAGGTCTTCGGAAATGCGCTAGAAATTAAATTCCCTACACGGAGATACCAAATATGTGGGGATTGCTTTCAGTTTTAAGGGTTTTCATTTTTTTGCTACAAATTCTGATGTTTTGTATTGCATCGTATTAAATTTCCATATTTTCTCGATTTCTCGGGCAATTTTGAATATTTTTCGAAAAGGTCTTCGGAAATGCGCTAGAAATTAAATTCCCTACACGGAGATACCAAATATGTGGGCATTGCTTTCAGTTTTAAGGGTTTTCAATTTTTTGCTACAAATTCTGATGTTTTGTATTGAATCGTATTAAATATCCATATTTTCCCGATTTCTCGGGCAATTTTGAATATTTTTCGAGAAGGTCTTCGGAAATGCGCTAGAAATTAAATTCCTTACACGGATATAGCAAATATGTGAGGATTGCTTTCAGTTTTAAGGGTTTTCATTTTTTTGCTACAAATTCTGATGTTTTGTATTGAATCGTATTAAATATCCATATTTTCCCGATTTCTCGGGCAATTTTAAATATTTTTCGAAAAGGTCTTCGGAAATGCGCTAGAAATTAAATTCCCTACACGGAGATACCAAATATGTGGGGATTGCTTTCAGTTTTAAGGGTTTTCATTTTTTTGCTACAAATTCTGATGTTTTGTATTGAATCGTATTAAATATCCATATTTTCCCGATTTCTCGGGCAATTTTGAATATTTTTCGAAAAGGTCTTCGGAAATGCGATAGAAATTAAATTCCCTACACGGAGATACCAAATATGTGGGGATTGCTTTCAGTTTTAAGGGTTTTCATTTTTTTGCTACAAATTCTGATGTTTTGTATTGAATCGTATTAAATATCCATATTTTCCCGATTTCTCGGGCAATTTTGAATATTTTTCGAAAAGGTCTTCGGAAATGCGCTAGAAATTAAATTCCCTACACGGAGATCCCAAATATGTGGGGATTGCTTTCAGTTTTAAGGGTTTTCATTTTTTTGCTACAAATTCTGATGTTTTGTATTGAATCGTATTAAATATCCATATTTTCCCGATTTCTCGGGCAATTTTGAATATTTTTCGAAAAGGTCTTCGGAAATGCGCTAGAAATTAAATTCCCTACACGGATATAGCAAATATGTGGGGATTGCTTTCAGTTTTAAGGGTTTTCATTTTTTGGCTACAAATTCTGATGTTTTGTATTGAATCGTATTAAATGTCCATATTTTCCCGATTTCTCGGGCAATTTTGAATATTTTTCGAAAAGGTCTTCGGAAATGCGCTAGAAATTAAATTCCCTACTCGGAGATACCAAATATGTGGGGATTGCTTTCAGTTTTAAGGGTTTTCATTTTTTTTGCTACAAATTCTGATGTTTTGTATTCAATCGTATTAAATATCCATATTTTCCCGATTTCTCGGGCAATTTTGAATATTTTTCGAAAAGGTCTTCGGAAATGCGCTAGAAATTAAATTCCCTACACGGAGATACCAAATATGTGGGGATTGCTTTCAGTTTTAAGGGTTTTCATTTTTTTGCTACAAATTCTGATGTTTTGTATTGAATCGTATTAAATATCCATATTTTCCCGATTTCTCGGGCAATTTTGAATATTTTTCGAGAAGGTCTTCGGAAATGCGCTAGAAATTAAATTCCCTACACGGATATAGCAAATATGTGAGGATTGCTTTCAGTTTTAAGGGTTTTCATTTTTTTGCTACAAATTCTGATGTTTTGTATTGAATCGTATTAACTATCCATATTTTCCCTATTTCTCGGGCAATTTTGAATATTTTTCGAAAAGGTCTTCGGAAATACGCTAGAAATTAAATTCCCTACACGGATATAGCAAATACGTGAGGATTGCTTTCAGTTTTAAGGATTTTCATTTTTTGCTACAAATTCTGATGTTTTGTATTGAATCGTATTAAATACCCATATTTTCCCGATTTCTCGGGCAATTTTGAATATTTTTCGAAAAGGTCTTCGGATATACGCTAAAAATTAAATTCCCTACACGGATATAGCAAATATGTGAGGATTGCTTTCAGTTTTAAGGGTTTGCATTTTTTTGCTACAAATTCTGATGTTTTGTATTGAATCGTATTAAATATCCATATTTTCCTGATTTCTCGGGCAATTTTGAATATTTTTCGAAAAGGTCTTCGGAAATGCGCTAAATATTAAATTCCCTACACGGATATAGCAAATATGTGAGGATTGTTTTCAGTTTTAAGGGTTTTCATTTTTTTGCTACAAATTCTGATGTTTTGTATTGCATCGTATTAAATTTCCATATTTTCTCGATTTCTCGGGCAATTTTGAATATTTTTCGAAAAGGTCTTCGGAAATGCGCTAGAAATTAAATTCCCTACACGGAGATACCAAATATGTGGGGATTGCTTTCAGTTTTAAGGGTTTTCAATTTTTTGCTACAAATTCTGATGTTTTGTATTGAATCGTATTAAATATCCATATTTTCCCGATTTCTCGGGCAATTTTGAATATTTTTCGAGAAGGTCTTCGGAAATGCGCTAGAAATTAAATTCCCTACACGGATATAGCAAATATGTAAGGATTGCTTTCAGTTTTAAGGGTTTTCATTTTTTTGCTACAAATTCTGATGTTTTGTATTGAATCGTATTAAATATCCATATTTTCCTGATTTCTCGGGCAATTTTGAATATTTTTCGAAAAGGTCTTCGGAAATGCGCTAAAAATTAAATTCCCTACACGGATATAGCAAATATGTGAGGATTGTTTTCAGTTTTAAGGATTTTCATTTTTTTGCTACAAATTCTGATGTTTTGTATTGAATCGTATTAAATAACCATATTTTCCCGATTTCTCGGGCAATTTTGAATATTTTTCGAAAAGGTCTTCGGATATACGCTAGAAATTAAATTCCCTACACTGATATAGCAAATATGTGAGGATTGCTTTCAGTTTTAAGGGTTTTAATTTTTTTGGTACAAATTCTGATGTTTTGTATTGAATCGTATTAAATATCCATATTTTCCCGATTTCTGGGGCAATTTTGAATATTTTTCGAAAAGGTCTTCGGAAATGCGCTAGAAATTAAATTCCCTACACGGAGATACCAAATATGTGGGGATTGCTTTCAGTTTTAAGGGTTTTCATTTTTTTGCTACAAATTCTGATGTTTTGTATTGAATCGTATTAAATATCCATATTTTCCCGATTTCTCGGGCAATTTTGAATATTTTTCGAAAAGGTCTTCGAAAATGCGCTAGAAATTAAATTCCCTACACGGATATAGTAAATATGTGAGGATTGCTTTCAGTTTTAAGGATTTTTATTTTTTTGCTACAAATTCTGATGTTTTGTATTGAATCGTATTAAATATCAATATTTTCCCGATTTCTCGGGCAATTTTGAATATTTTTCGAAAAGGTCGTCGGAAATGCGCTAGAAATTAAATTCCCTACACGGAGATACCAAATATGTGGGGATTGCTTTCAGTTTTAAGGGTTTTCATTTTTTGCTACAAATTCTGATGTTTTGTATTGAATCGTATTAAATATCCATATTTTCCCGATTTCTCGGGCAATTTTGAATATTTTTCGAAAAGGTTTCGGAAATGCGCTAGAAATTAAATTCGCTACACGGATATAGCAAATATGTGAGGATTGCTTTCAGTTTTAAGGGTTCTTATTTTTTTGCTACAAATTCTGATATTTTGTATTGAATCGTATTAAATATCCATATTTTCCCGATTTCTCGGGCAATTTTGAATATTTTTCGAAAAGGTCTTCGGAAATGCGCTAGAAATTAAATTCCCTACACGGAGATACCAAATATGTGGGGATTGCTTTCAGTTTTAAGGGTTTTCATTTTTTTGCTACAAATTCTGATGTTTTGTATTGAATCGTATTAAATATCCATATTTTCCTGATTTCTCGGACAATTTTGAATATTTTTCGAAAAGGTCTTCGGAAATGCGCTAGAAATTAAATTCCCTACACGGAGATACCAAATATGTGGGGATTGCTTTCAGTTTTAAGGGTTTTCATTTTTTTGCTACAAATTCTGATGTTTTGAATTGAATCGTATTAAATATCCATATTTTCCCGATTTCTCGCGCAATTTTCCCGATTTCTGGGGCAATTTTGAATATTTTTCGAAAAGGTCTTCGGAAATGCGCTAGAAATTAAATTCCCTACACGGAGATACCAAATATGTGGGGATTGCTTTCAGTTTTAAGGGTTTTCATTTTGTTGCTACAAATTCTGATGTTTTGTATTGAATCGTATTAAATATCCATATTTTCCCGATTTCTCGGGCAATTTTGAATATTTTTCGAAAAGGTCTTCGGAAATGCGCTAGAAATTAAATTCCCTACACGGATATAGTAAATATGTGAGGATTGCTTTCAGTTTTAAGGATTTTCATTTTTTTGCTACAAATTCTGGTGTTTTGTATTGAATCGTATTAAATATCAATATTTTCCCGATTTCTCGGGCAATTTTGAATATTTTTCGAAAAGGTCGTCGGAAATGCGCTAGAAATTAAATTCCCTACTCGGAGATACGAAATATGTGGGGATTGCTTTCAGTTTCAAAGGTTTTCATTTTTTGCTACAAATTCTGATGTTTTGTATTGAATCGTATTAAATATCCATATTTTCCCGATTTCTCGGGCAATTTTGAATATTTTTCGAAAAGGTTTCGGAAATGCGCTAGAAATTAAATTCGCTACACGGATATAGCAAATATGTGAGGATTGCTTTCAGTTTTAAGGGTTCTTATTTTTTTGCTACAAATTCTGATATTTTGTATTGAATCGTATTAAATATCCATATTTTCCCGATTTCTCGGGCAATTTTGAATATTTTTCGAAAAGGTCTTCGGAAATGCGCTAGAAATTAAATTCCCTACACGGAGATACCAAATATGTGGGGATTGCTTTCAGTTTTAAGGGTTTTCATTTTTTTGCTACAAATTCTGATGTTTTGTATTGAATCGTATTAAATATCCATATTTTCCTGATTTCTCGGGCAATTTTGAATATTTTTCGAAAAGGTCTTCGGAAATGCGCTAGAAATTAAATTCCCTACACGGAGATACCAAATATGTGGGGATTGCTTTCAGTTTTAAGGGTTTTCATTTTTTTGCTACAAATTCTGATGTTTTGAATTGAATCGTATTAAATATCCATATTTTCCCGATTTCTCGCGCAATTTTGAATATTTTTCGAAAAGGTGTTCGCGCTAGAAATTAAATTCCCTACACGGATATAGCAAATATGTGAGGATTGCTTTCAGTTTTAAGGGTTTTCATTTTTTTGCTACAAATTCTGATGTTTTGTATTGAATCGTATTAAATATCCATATTTTCCCGATTTCTCGGGCAATTTTGAATATTTTTCGAAAAGGTCTTCGGAAATGCGCTAGAAATTAAATTCCCTACACGGAGATACCAAATATGTGGGGATTGCTTTCAGTTTTAAGGGTTTTCATTTTTTTGCTACAAATTCTGATGTTTTGTATTGAATCGTATTAAATATCCATATTGACCCGATTTCTCGGGCAATTTTGAATATTTTTCGAAAAGGTCTTCGGAAATGCGCTAGAAATTAAATTGCCTACACGGAGATACCAAATATGTGGGGATTGCTTTCAGTTTTAAGGGTTTTCATTTTTTTGCTACAAATTCTGATGTTTTGTATTGAATCGTATTAAATATCCATATTTTCCCGATTTCTCGGGCAATTTTGAATATTTTTCGAAAAGGTTTCGGAAATGCGCTAGAAATTAAATTCGCTACACGGATATAGCAAATATGTGAGGATTGCTTCCAGTTTTAAGGGTTCTTATTTTTTTGCTACAAATTCTGATATTTTGTATTGAATCGTATTAAATATCCATATTTTCCTGATTTCTCGGGCAATTTTGAATATTTTTCGAAAAGGTCTTCGGGAATGCTCTAGAAATTAAATTCCCGACACGGAGATACCAAATATGTGGGGATTGCTTTCAGTTTTAAGGGTTTTCATTTTTTTGCTACAAATTCTGATGTTTTGTATTGAATCGTATTAAATATCCATATTTTCCCGATTTCTCGGGCAATTTTGAATATTTTTCGAAAAGGTCTTCGGAAATGCGCTAGAAATTAAATTCCCTACACGGAGATACCAAATATGTGGGGATTGCTTTCAGTTTTAAGGGTTTTCATTTTTTTGCTACAAATTCTGATGTTTTGTATTGAATCGTATTAAATATCCATATTTTCCCGATTTCTCGCGCAATTTTGAATATTTTTCGAAAAGGTCTTCGGAAATGCGCTAGAAATTAAATTCCTTACACGGATATAGCAAATATGTGAGGATTGCTTTCAGTTTTAAGGGTTTTCATTTTTTTGCTACAAATTCTGATGTTTTGTATTGAATCGTATTAAATATCCATATTTTCCCGATTTCTCGGGCAATTTTAAATATTTTTCGAAAAGGTCTTCGGAAATGCGCTAGAAATTAAATTCCCTACACGGAGATACCAAATATGTGGGGATTGCTTTCAGTTTTAAGGGTTTTCATTTTTTTGCTACAAATTCTGATGTTTTGTATTGAATCGTATTAAATATCCATATTTTCCCGATTTCTCGGGCAATTTTGAATATTTTTCGAAAAGGTCTTCGGAAATGCGATAGAAATTAAATTCCCTACACGGAGATACCAAATATGTGGGGATTGCTTTCAGTTTTAAGGGTTTTCATTTTTTTGCTACAAATTCTGATGTTTTGTATTGAATCGTATTAAATATCCATATTTTCCCGATTTCTCGGGCAATTTTGAATATTTTTCGAAAAGGTCTTCGGAAATGCGCTAGAAATTAAATTCCCTACACGGAGATACCAAATATGTGGGGATTGCTTTCAGTTTTAAGGGTTTTCATTTTTTTGCTACAAATTCTGATGTTTTGTATTGAATCGTATTAAATATCCATATTTTCCCGATTTCTCGGGCAATTTTGAATATTTTTCGAAAAGGTCTTCGGAAATGCGCTAGAAATTAAATTCCCTACACGGATATAGCAAATATGTGGGGATTGCTTTCAGTTTTAAGGGTTTTCATTTTTTGGCTACAAATTCTGATGTTTTGTATTGAATCGTATTAAATGTCCATATTTTCCCGATTTCTCGGGCAATTTTGAATATTTTTCGAAAAGGTCTTTGGAAATGCGCTAGAAATTAAATTCCCTACTCGGAGATACCAAATATGTGGGGATTGCTTTCAGTTTTAAGGGTTTTCATTTTTTTTGCTACAAATTCTGATGTTTTGTATTCAATCGTATTAAATATCCATATTTTCCCGATTTCTCGGGCAATTTTGAATATTTTTCGAAAAGGTCTTCGGAAATGCGCTAGAAATTAAATTCCCTACACGGAGATACCAAATATGTGGGGATTGCTTTCAGTTTTAAGGGTTTTCATTTTTTTGCTACAAATTCTGATGTTTTGTATTGAATCGTATTAAATATCCATATTTTCCCGATTTCTCGGGCAATTTTGAATATTTTTCGAAAAGGTCTTCGGAAATACGCTAGAAATTAAATTCCCTACACGGATATAGCAAATACGTGAGGATTGCTTTCAGTTTTAAGGATTTTCATTTTTTTGCTACAAATTCTGATGTTTTGTATTGAATCGTATTAAATAACCATATTTTCCCGATTTCTCGGGCAATTTTGAATATTTTTCGAAAAGGTCTTCGGATATACGCTAAAAATTAAATTCCCTACACGGATATAGCAAATATGTGAGGATTGCTTTCAGTTTTAAGGGTTTTCATTTTTTTGCTACAAATTCTGATGTTTTGTATTGAATCGTATTAAATATCCATATTTTCCTGATTTCTCGGGCAATTTTGAATATTTTTCGAAAAGGTCTTCGGAAATGCGCTAAATATTAAATTCCCTACACGGATATAGCAAATATGTGAGGATTGTTTTCAGTTTTAAGGGTTTTCATTTTTTTGCTACAAATTCTGATGTTTTGTATTGCATCGTATTAAATTTCCATATTTTCTCGATTTCTCGGGCAATTTTGAATATTTTTCGAAAAGGTCTTCGGAAATGCGCTAGAAATTAAATTCCCTACACGGAGATACCAAATATGTGGGGATTGCTTTCAGTTTTAAGGGTTTTCAATTTTTTGCTACAAATTCTGATGTTTTGTATTGAATCGTATTAAATATCCATATTTTCCCGATTTCTCGGGCAATTTTGAATATTTTTCGAGAAGGTCTTCGGAAATGCGCTAGAAATTAAATTCCCTACACGGATATAGCAAATATGTAAGGATTGCTTTCAGTTTTAAGGGTTTTCATTTTTTTGCTACAAATTCTGATGTTTTGTATTGAATCGTATTAAATATCCATATTTTCCTGATTTCTCGGGCAATTTTGAATATTTTTCGAAAAGGTCTTCGGAAATGCGCTAAAAATTAAATTCCCTACACGGATATAGCAAATATGTTAGGATTGTTTTCAGTTTTAAGGATTTTCATTTTTTTGCTACAAATTCTGATGTTTTGTATTGAATCGTATTAAATAACCATATTTTCCCGATTTCTCGGGCAATTTTGAATATTTTTCGAAAAGGTCTTCGGATATACGCTAGAAATTAAATTCCCTACACGGATATAGCAAATATGTGAGGATTGCTTTCAGTTTTAAGGGTTTGCATTTTTTTGCTACAAATTCTGATGTTTTGTATTGAATCGTATTAAATATCCATATTTTCCTGATTTCTCGGGCAATTTTGAATATTTTTCGAAAAGGTCTTCGGAAATGCGCTAAATATTAAATTCCCTACACGGATATAGCAAATATGTGAGGATTGTTTTCAGTTTTAAGGGTTTTCATTTTTTTGCTACAAATTCTGATGTTTTGTATTGCATCGTATTAAATTTCCATATTATCTCGATTTCTCGGGCAATTTTGAATATTTTTCGAAAAGGTCTTCGGAAATGCGCTAGAAATTAAATTCCCTACACGGAGATACCAAATATGTGGAGATTGCTTTCAGTTTTAAGGGTTTTCAATTTTTTGCTACAAATTCTGATGTTTTGTATTGAATCGTATTAAATATCCATATTTTCCCGATTTCTCGGGCAATTTTGAATATTTTTCGAGAAGGTCTTCGGAAATGCGCTAGAAATTAAATTCCCTACACGGATATAGCAAATATGTAAGGATTGCTTTCAGTTTTAAGGGTTTTCATTTTTTTGCTACAAATTCTGATGTTTTGTATTGAATCGTATTAAATATCCATATTTTCCTGATTTCTCGGGCAATTTTGAATATTTTTCGAAAAGGTCTTCGGAAATGCGCTAAAAATTAAATTCCCTACACGGATATAGCTAATATGTGAGGATTGTTTTCAGTTTTAAGGGTTTTCATTTTTTTGCTACAAATTCTGATGTTTTGTATTGCATCGTATTAAATTTCCATATTTTCTCGATTTCTCGGGCAATTTTGAATATTTTTCGAAAAGGTCTTCGGAAATGCGCTAGAAATTAAATTCCCTACACGGATATAGCAAATATGTGAGTATTGCTTTCAGTTTTAAGGGTTTTCATTTTTTTGCTACAAATTCTGATGTTTTGTATTGAATCGTATTAAATAACCATATTTTCCCGATTTCTCGGGCAATTTTGAATATTTTTCGAAAAGGTCTTCGGATATACGCTAAAAATTAAATTCCCTACACGGATATAGCAAATATGTGAGGATTGCTTTCAGTTTTAAGGGTTTTCATTTTTTTGCTACAAATTCTGATGTTTTGTATTGAATCGTATTAAATATCCATATTTTCCTGATTTCTCGGGCAATTTTGAATATTTTTCGAAAAGGTCTTCGGAAATGCGCTAAATATTAAATTCTCTACACGGATATAGCAAATATGTGAGGATTGTTTTCAGTTTTAAGGGTTTTCATTTTTTTGCTACAAATTCTGATGTTTTGTATTGCATCGTATTAAATTTCCATATTTTCTCGATTTCTCGGGCAATTTTGAATATTTTTCGAAAAGGTCTTCGGAAATGCGCTAGAAATTAAATTCCCTACACGGAGATACCAAATATGTGGGGATTGCTTTCAGTTTTAAGGGTTTTCAATTTTTTGCTACAAATTCTGATGTTTTGTATTGAATCGCATTAAATTTCCATATTTTCCCGATTTCTCGGGCAATTTTGAATATTTTTCGAGAAGGTCTTCGGAAATGCGCTAGAAATTAAATTCCCTACACGGATATAGCAAATATGTAAGGATTGCTTTCAGTTTTAAGGGTTTTCATTTTTTTGCTACAAATTCTGATGTTTTGTATTGAATCGTATTAAATATCCATATTTTCCTGATTTCTCGGGCAATTTTGAATATTTTTCGAAAAGGTCTTCGGAAATGCGCTAAAAATTAAATTCCCTACACGGATATAGCAAATATGTTAGGATTGTTTTCAGTTTTAAGGATTTTCATTTTTTTGCTACAAATTCTGATGTTTTGTATTGAATCGTATTAAATAACCATATTTTCCCGATTTCTCGGGCAATTTTGAATATTTTTCGAAAAGGTCTTCGGATATACGCTAGAAATTAAATTCCCTACACGGATATAGCAAATATGTGAGGATTGCTTTCAGTTTTAAGGGTTTGCATTTTTTTGCTACAAATTCTGATGTTTTGTATTGAATCGTATTAAATATCCATATTTTCCTGATTTCTCGGGCAATTTTGAATATTTTTCGAAAAGGTCTTCGGAAATGCGCTAAATATTAAATTCCCTACACGGATATAGCAAATATGTGAGGATTGTTTTCAG
Source organism: Empis livida (assembly GCA_963932195.1). NCBI lineage: Eukaryota > Metazoa > Arthropoda > Insecta > Diptera > Empididae > Empis > Empis livida. The sequence continues at coordinate 32,208,779 of OZ010648.1, forward strand.
TTTTAAGGGTTTTCATTTTTTTGCTACAAATTCTGATGTTTTGTATTGCATCGTATTAAATTTCCATATTTTCTCGATTTCTCGGGCAATTTTGAATATTTTTCGAAAAGGTCTTCGGAAATGCGCTAGAAATTAAATTCCCTACACGGAGATACCAAATATGTGGAGATTGCTTTCAGTTTTAAGGGTTTTTAATTTTTTGCTACAAATTCTGATGTTTTGTATTGAATCGTATTAAATATCCATATTTTCCCGATTTCTCGGGCAATTTTGAATATTTTTCGAGAAGGTCTTCGGAAATGCGCTAGAAATTAAATTCCCTACACGGATATAGCAAATATGTAAGGATTGCTTTCAGTTTTAAGGGTTTTCATTTTTTTGCTACAAATTCTGATGTTTTGTATTGAATCGTATTAAATATCCATATTTTCCTGATTTCTCGGGCAATTTTGAATATTTTTCGAAAAGGTCTTCGGAAATGCGCTAAAAATTAAATTCCCTACACGGATATAGCTAATATGTGAGGATTGTTTTCAGTTTTAAGGGTTTTCATTTTTTTGCTACAAATTCTGATGTTTTGTATTGCATCGTATTAAATTTCCATATTTTCTCGATTTCTCGGGCAATTTTGAATATTTTTCGAAAAGGTCTTCGGAAATGCGCTAGAAATTAAATTCCCTACACGGATATAGCAAATATGTGAGTATTGCTTTCAGTTTTAAGGGTTTTCATTTTTTTGCTACAAATTCTGAGGTTTTGTATTGAATCGTATTAAATTTCCATATTTTCTCGATTTCTCGGGCAATTTTGAATATTTTTCGAGAAGGTCTTCGGAAATGCCCTAGAAATTAAATTCCCTACACGGATATAGCAAATATGTGAGGATTGCTTTCAGTTTTAAAGGTTTTCATTTTTTTGCTACAAATTCTGATGTTTTGTATTGAATCGTATTAAATATCCATATTTTCCTGATTTCTCGAGCAATTTTGAATATTTTTCGAAAAGGTCTTCGGAAATGCGCTAAAAATTAAATTCCCTACACGGATATAGCAAATATGTGAGGATTGTTTTCAGTTTTAAGGGTTTTCATTTTTTTGCTACAAATTCTGATGTTTTGTATCACATCGTATTAAATTTCCATATTTTCTCGATTTCTCGGGCAATTTTGAATATTTTTCGAAAAGGTCTTCGGAAATGCGCTAGAAATTAAATTCCCTACACGGATATAGCAAATATGTGAGGATTGCTTTCAGTTTTAAAGGTTTTCATTTTTTTGCTACAAATTCTGATGTTTTGTATTGAATCGTATTAAATTTCCATATTTTCTCGATTTCTCGGGCAATTTTGAATATTTTTCGAAAAGGTCTTCGGAAATGCGCTAGAAATTAAATTCCCTACACGGAGATACCAAATATGTGGGGATTGCTTTCAGTTTTAAGGGTTTTCATTTTTTTGCTACAAATTCTGATGTTTTGTATTGAATCGTATTAAATATCCATATTTTCCCGATTTCTCGGGCAATTTTGAATATTTTTCGAGAAGGTCTGCGGAAATGCGCTAGAAATTAAATTCCCTACACGGATATAGCAAATATGTAAGGATTGCTTTCAGTTTTAAGGGTTTTCATTTTTTTGCTACAAATTCTGATGTTTTGTATTGAATCGTATTAAATATCCATATTTTCCCGATTTCTCGGGCAATTTTGAATATTTTTCGAAAAGGTCTTCGGAAATACGCTAGAAATTAAATTCCCTACACGGATATAGCAAATACGTGAGGATTGCTTTCAGTTTTAAGGGTTTTCATTTTTTTTAAATTTCCATATTTTCTCGATTTCTGGGGCAATTTTGAATATTTTTCGAAAAGGTCTTCGGAAATGCGCTAAAAATTAAATTCCCTACACGGTTATAGCAAATATGTGAGGATTGCTTTCAGTTTTAAGGGTTTTAATTTTTTTGCTACAAATTCTGATGTTTTGTATTCAATCGTATTAAATATCCATATTTTCCCTATTTCTCGGGCAATTTTGAATATTTTTCGAAAAGGTCTTCGGAAATGCGCTAGAAATTAAATTCCCTACACGGATATAGCAAATATGTGAGGATTGCTTTCAGTTTTAAGGGTTTTCATTTTTTTGCTACAAATTCTGATGTTTTGTATTGAATCGTATTAAATATCCATATTTTCCTGATTTCTCGGGCAATTTTGAATATTTTTCGAAAAGGTCTTCGGAAATACGCTAGAAATTAAATTCCCTACACGGATATAGCAAATACGTGAGGATTGCTTTCAGTTTTAAGGGTTTTCATTTTTTTTAAATTTCCATATTTTCTCGATTTCTGGGGCAATTTTGAATATTTTTCGAAAAGGTCTTCGGAAATGCGCTAAAAATTAAATTCCCTACACGGTTATAGCAAATATGTGAGGATTGCTTTCAGTTTTAAGGGTTTTAATTTTTTTGCTACAAATTCTGATGTTTTGTATTCAATCGTATTAAATATCCATATTTTCCCTATTTCTCGGGCAATTTTGAATATTTTTCGAAAAGGTCTTCGGAAATGCGCTAGAAATTAAATTCCCTACACGGATATAGCAAATATGTGAGGATTGCTTTCAGTTTTAAGGGTTTTCAATTTTTTGCTACAAATTCTGATGTTTTGTATTGCATCGTATTAAATTTCCATATTTTCTCGATTTCTCGGGCAATTTTGAATATTTTTCGAAAAGGTATTCGGAAATGCGCTAGAAATTAAATTCCCTACACGGATATAGCAAATATGTGAGTATTGCTTTCAGTTTTAAGGGTTTTCATTTTTTTGCTACAAATTCTGATGTTTTGTATTGAATCGTATTAAATTTCCATATTTTCTCGATTTCTCGGGCAATTTTGAATATTTTTCGAGAAGGTCTTCGGAAATGCCCTAGAAATTAAATTCCCTACACGGATATAGCAAATATGTGAGGATTGCTTTCAGTTTTAAAGGTTTTCATTTTTTTGCTACAAATTCTGATGTTTTGTATTGAATCGTATTAAATATCCATATTTTCCTGATTTCTCGAGCAATTTTGAATATTTTTCGAAAAGGTCTTCGGAAATGCGCTAAAAATTAAATTCCCTACACGGATATAGCAAATATGTGAGGATTGTTTTCAGTTTTAAGGGTTTTCATTTTTTTGCTACAAATTCTGATGTTTTGTATTGCATCGTATTAAATTTCCATATTTTCTCGATTTCTCGGGCAATTTTGAATATTTTTCGAAAAGGTCTTCGGAAATGCGCTAGAAATTAAATTCCCTACACGGATATAGCAAATATGTGAGGATTGCTTTCAGTTTTAAGGGTTTTCATTTTTTTGCTACAAATTCTGATGTTTTGTATTGAATCGTATTAAATTTCCATATTTTCTCGATTTCTCGGGCAATTTTGAATATTTTTCGAAAAGGTCTTCGGAAATGCGCTAGAAATTAAATTCCCTACACGGAGATACCAAATATGTGGGGATTGCTTTCAGTTTTAAGGGTTTTCATTTTTTTGCTACAAATTCTGATGTTTTGTATTGAATCGTATTAAATATCCATATTTTCCCGATTTCTCGGGCAATTTTGAATATTTTTCGAGAAGGTCTTCGGAAATGCGCTAGAAATTAAATTCCCTACACGGATATAGCAAATATGTAAGGATTGCTTTCAGTTTTAAGGGTTTTCATTTTTTTGCTACAAATTCTGATGTTTTGTATTGAATCGTATTAAATATCCATATTTTCCCGATTTCTCGGGCAATTTTGAATATTTTTCGAAAAGGTCTTCGGAAATACGCTAGAAATTAAATTCCCTACACGGATATAGCAAATACGTGAGGATTGCTTTCAGTTTTAAGGGTTTTCATTTTTTTTAAATTTCCATATTTTCTCGATTTCTGGGGCAATTTTGAATATTTTTCGAAAAGGTCTTCGGAAATGCGCTAAAAATTAAATTCCCTACACGGTTATAGCAAATATGTGAGGATTGCTTTCAGTTTTAAGGGTTTTAATTTTTTTGCTACAAATTCTGATGTTTTGTATTCAATCGTATTAAATAACCATATTTTCCCTATTTCTCGGGCAATTTTGAATATTTTTCGAAAAGGTCTTCGGAAATGCGCTAGAAATTAAATTCCCTACACGGATATAGCAAATATGTGAGGATTGCTTTCAGTTTTAAGGGGTTTCATTTTTTTGCTACAAATTCTGATGTTTTGTATTGAATCGTATTAAATATCCATATTTTCCCGATTTCTCGGGCAATTTTGAATATTTTTCGAAAAGGTCTTCGGAAATGCGCTAGAAATTAAATTCCCTACACGGATATAGCAAATATGTGAGGATTGCTTTCAGTTTTAAGGGTTTTCATTTTTTTGCTACAAATTCTGATGTTTTGTATTGAATCGTATTAAATTTCCATATTTTCTCGATTTCTCAGGCAATTTTGAATATTTTTCGAAAAGGTTTTCGGAAATGCGCTAAAAATTAAATTCCCTACACGGATATAGCAAATATGTGGGGATTGCTTTCAGTTTTAAGGGTTTTCATTTTTTTGCTACAAATTCTGATGTTTTGTATTGAATCGTATTAAATATCCATATTTTCCCGATTTCTCGGGCAATTTTGAATATTTTTCGAAAAGGTCTTCGGAAATGCGCTAGAAATTAAATTCCCTACTCGGAGATACCAAATATGTGGGGATTGCTTTCGGTTTTAAGGGTTTTCATTTTTTTGCTACAAATTCTGATGTTTTGTATTGAATCGTATTAAATATCCATATTTTCCCGATTTCTCGGGCAATTTTGAATATTTTTCGAAAAGGTCTTCGGAAATGCGCTAGAAATTAAATTCCCTACACGGAGATACCAAATATGTGGGGATTGCTTTCAGTTTTAAGGGTTTTCATTTTTTTGCTACAAATTCTGATGTTTTGTATTGAATCGTATTAAATATCCATATTTTCCCGATTTCTCGGGCAATTTTGAATATTTTTCGAAAAGGTCTTCGGAAATACGCTAGAAATTAAATTCCCTACACGGATATAGCAAATACGTGAGGATTGCTTTCAGTTTTAAGGGTTTTCATTTTTTTTAAATTTCCATATTTTCTCGATTTCTGGGGCAATTTTGAATATTTTTCGAAAAGGTCTTCGGAAATGCGCTAAAAATTAAATTCCCTACACGGTTATAGCAAATATGTGAGGATTGCTTTCAGTTTTAAGGGTTTTAATTTTTTTGCTACAAATTCTGATGTTTTGTATTCAATCGTATTAAATATCCATATTTTCCCTATTTCTCGGGCAATTTTGAATATTTTTCGAAAAGGTCTTCGGAAATGCGCTAGAAATTAAATTCCCTACACGGATATAGCAAATATGTGAGGATTGTTTTCAGTTTTAAGGGTTTTCATTTTTTTGCTACAAATTCTGATGTTTTGTATTGAATCGTATTAAATATCCATATTTTCCTGATTTCTCGGGCAATTTTGAATATTTTTCGAAAAGGTCTTCGGAAATGCGCTAGAAATTAAATTCCCTACACGGATATAGCAAATATGTGATTATTGCTTTCAGTTTTAAGGGTTTTCATTTTTTTGCTACAAATTCTGATGTTTTGTATTGAATCGTATTAAATTTCCATATTTTCTCGATTTCTCGGGCAATTTTGAATATTTTTCGAGAAGGTCTTCGGAAATACGCTAGAAATTAAATTCCCTACACGGATATAGCAAATACGTGATGATTGCTTTCAGTTTTAAGGGTTTTCATTTTTTTTAAATTTCCATATTTTCTCGATTTCTGGGGCAGTTTTGAATATTTTTCGAAAAGGTCTTCGGAAATGCGCTAAAAATTAAATTCCCTACACGGTTATAGCAAATATGTGAGGATTGCTTTCAGTTTTAAGGGTTTTAATTTTTTTGCTACAAATTCTGATGTTTTGTATTCAATCGTATTAAATAACCATATTTTCCCTATTTCTCGGGCAATTTTGAATATTTTTCGAAAAGGTCTTCGGAAATGCGCTAGAAATTAAATTCCCTACACGGAGATACCAAATATGTGGAGATTGCTTTCAGTTTTAAGGGTTTTCAATTTTTTGCTACAAATTCTGATGTTTTGTATTGAATCGTATTAAATATCCATATTTTCCCGATTTCTCGGGCAATTTTGAATATTTTTCGAGAAGGTCTTCGGAAATGCGCTAGAAATTAAATTCCCTACACGGATATAGCAAATATGTAAGGATTGCTTTCAGTTTTAAGGTTTTTCATTTTTTTGCTACAAATTCTGATGTTTTGTATTGAATCGTATTAAATATCCATATTTTCCTGATTTCTCGGGCAATTTTGAATATTTTTCGAAAAGGTCTTCGGAAATGCGCTAAAAATTAAATTCCCTACACGGATATAGCTAATATGTGAGGATTGTTTTCAGTTTTAAGGGTTTTCATTTTTTTGCTACAAATTCTGATGTTTTGTATTGCATCGTATTAAATTTCCATATTTTCTCGATTTCTCGGGCAATTTTGAATATTTTTCGAAAAGGTCTTCGGAAATGCGCTAGAAATTAAATTCCCTACACGGATATAGCAAATATGTGAGTATTGCTTTCAGTTTTAAGGGTTTTCATTTTTTTGCTACAAATTCTGATGTTTTGTATTGAATCGTATTAAATTTCCATATTTTCTCGATTTCTCGGGCAATTTTGAATATTTTTCGAGAAGGTCTTCGGAAATACGCTAGAAATTAAATTCCCTACACGGATATAGCAAATACGTGAGGATTGCTTTCAGTTTTAAGGGTTTTCATTTTTTTTAAATTTCCATATTTTCTCGATTTCTGGGGCAATTTTGAATATTTTTCGAAAAGGTCTTCGGAAATGCGCTAGAAATTAAATTCCCTACACGGATATAGCAAATATGTGAGTATTGCTTTCAGTTTTAAGGGTTTTCATTTTTTTGCTACAAATTCTGATGTTTTGTATTGAATCGTATTAAATTTCCATATTTTCTCGATTTCTCGGGCAATTTTGAATATTTTTCGAGAAGGTCTTCGGAAATACGCTAGAAATTAAATTCCCTACACGGATATAGCAAATACGTGAGGATTGCTTTCAGTTTTAAGGGTTTTCATTTTTTTTAAATTTCCATATTTTCTCGATTTCTGGGGCAATTTTGAATATTTTTCGAAAAGGTCTTCGGAAATGCGCTAAAAATTAAATTCCCTACACGGATATAGCAAATATGTGAGGATTGTTTTCAGTTTTAAGGGTTTTCATTTTTTTGCTACAAATTCTGATGTTTTGTATTGCATCGTATTAAATTTCCATATTTTCTCGATTTCTCGGGCAATTTTGAATATTTTTCGAAAAGGTCTTCGGAAATGCGCTAGAAATTAAATTCCCTACACGGATATAGCAAATATGTGAGTATTGCTTTCAGTTTTAAGGGTTTTCATTTTTTTGCTACAAATTCTGATGTTTTGTATTGAATCGTATTAAATTTCCATATTTTCTCGATTTCTCGGGCAATTTTGAATATTTTTCGAGAAGGTCTTCGGAAATACGCTAGAAATTAAATTCCCTACACGGATATAGCAAATATGTGAGGATTGCTTTCAGTTTTAAGGGTTTTCATTTTTTTGCTACAAATTCTGATGTTTTGTATTGAATCGTATTAAATTTCCATATTTTCTCGATTTCTCAGGCAATTTTGAATATTTTTCGAAAAGGTTTTCGGAAATGCGCTAAAAATTAAATTCCCTACACGGATATAGCAAATATGTGGGGATTGCTTTCAGTTTTAAGGGTTTTCATTTTTTTGCTACAAATTCTGATGTTTTGTATTGAATCGTATTAAATGTCCATATTTTCCCAATTTCTCGGGCAATTTTGAATATTTTTCGAAAAGGTCTTCGGAAATGCGCTAGAAATTAAATTCCCTACTCGGAGATACCAAATATGTGGGGATTGCTTTCGGTTTTAAGGGTTTTCATTTTTTTGCTACAAATTCTGATGTTTTGTATTGAATCGTATTAAATATCCATATTTTCCCGATTTCTCGGGCAATTTTGAATATTTTTCGAGAAGGTCTTCGGAAATGCGCTAGAAATTAAATTCCCTACACGGATATAGCAAATATGTAAGGATTGCTTTCAGTTTTAAGGGTTTTCATTTTTTTGGTACAAATTCTGATGTTTTGTATTGAATCGTATTAAATATCCATATTTTCCCGATTTCTCGGGCAATTTTGAATATTTTTCGAAAAGGTCTTCGGAAATACGCTAGAAATTAAATTCCCTACACGGATATAGCAAATACGTGAGGATTGCTTTCAGTTTTAAGGGTTTTCATTTTTTTTAAATTTCCATATTTTCTCGATTTCTGGGGCAATTTTGAATATTTTTCGAAAAGGTCTTCGGAAATGCGCTAAAAATTAAATTCCCTACACGGTTATAGCAAATATGTGAGGATTGCTTTCAGTTTTAAGGGTTTTAATTTTTTTGCTACAAATTCTGATGTTTTGTATTCAATCGTATTAAATAACCATATTTTCCCTATTTCTCGGGCAATTTTGAATATTTTTCGAAAAGGTCTTCGGAAATGCGCTAGAAATTAAATTCCCTACACGGATATAGCAAATATGTGAGGATTGCTTTCAGTTTTAAGGGGTTTCATTTTTTTGCTACAAATTCTGATGTTTTGTATTGAATCGTATTAAATATCCATATTTTCCCGATTTCTCGGGCAATTTTGAATATTTTTCGAAAAGGTCTTCGGAAATGCGCTAGAAATTAAATTCCCTACACGGATATAGCAAATATGTGAGGATTGCTTTCAGTTTTAAGGGTTTTCATTTTTTTGCTACAAATTCTGATGTTTTGTATTGAATCGTATTAAATTTCCATATTTTCTCGATTTCTCAGGCAATTTTGAATATTTTTCGAAAAGGTTTTCGGAAATGCGCTAAAAATTAAATTCCCTACACGGATATAGCAAATATGTGGGGATTGCTTTCAGTTTTAAGGGTTTTCATTTTTTTGCTACAAATTCTGATGTTTTGTATTGAATCGTATTAAATGTCCATATTTTCCCAATTTCTCGGGCAATTTTGAATATTTTTCGAAAAGGTCTTCGGAAATGCGCTAGAAATTAAATTCCCTACTCGGAGATACCAAATATATGGGGATTGCTTTCGGTTTTAAGGGTTTTCATTTTTTTGCTACAAATTCTGATGTTTTGTATTGAATCGTATTAAATATCCATATTTTCCCGATTTCTCGGGCAATTTTGAATATTTTTCGAAAAGGTCTTCGGAAATGCGCTAGAAATTAAATTCCCTACACGGAGATACCAAATATGTGGGGATTGCTTTCAGTTTTAAGGGTTTTCATTTTTTTGCTACAAATTCTGATGTTTTGTATTGAATCGTATTAAATTTCCATATTTTCCCTAATTCTCGGGCAATTTTTAATATTTTTCGAGAAGGTCTTCGGAAATGCGCTAGAAATTAAATTCCCTACACGGATATAGCAAATATGTAAGGATTGCTTTCAGTTTTAAGGGTTTTCATTTTTTTGCTACAAATTCTGATGTTTTGTATTGAATCGTATTAAATATCCATATTTTCCCGATTTCTCGGGCAATTTTGAATATTTTTCGAAAAGGTCTTCGGAAATACGCTAGAAATTAAATTCCCTACACGGATATAGCAAATACGTGAGGATTGCTTTCAGTTTTAAGGGTTTTCATTTTTTTGCTACAAATTCTGATGTTTTGTATTGAATCGTATTAAATTTCCATATTTTCTCGATTTCTCGGGCAATTTTGAATATTTTTCGAAAAGGTCTTCGGAAATGCGCTAGAAATTAAATTCCCTACATGGTTATAGCAAATATGTGAGGATTGCTTTCAATTTTAAGGGTTTTAATTTTTTTGCTACAAATTCTGATGTTTTGTATTGAATCGTATTAAATATCCATATTTTCCCGATTTCTCGGGCAATTTTGAATATTTTTCGAAAAGGTCTTCGGAAATGCGCTAGAAATTAAATTCCCTACACGGATATAGCAAATATGTGAGGATTGCTTTCAGTTTTAAGGGGTTTCATTTTTTTGCTACAAATTCTGATGTTTTGTATTGAATCGTATTAAATATCCATATTTTCCCGATTTCTCGGGCAATTTTGAATATTTTTCGAAAAGGTCTTCGGATATGCGCTAGAAATTAAATTCCCTACACAGATACCAAATATGTGGGGATTGCTTTCAGTTTTAAGGGTTTTCATTTTTTTGCTACAAATTCTGATGTTTTGTATTGAATCGTATTAAATATCCATATTTTCCCGATTTCTCGGGTAATTTTGAATATTTTTCGAAAGGGTCTTCGGAAATGCGCTAGAAATTAAATTCTCTACACGGATATAGCAAATATGTGAGGATTGCTTTCAGTTTTATGGGTTTTCATTTTTTTGCTACATATTTTCCCGATTTCTCGGGCAATTTTGAATATTTTTCGAAAAGGTCTTCGGAAATGCGCTAGAAATCAAATTCCCTACATGGAGATACCAAATATGTGGGGATTGCTTTCAGTTTTAAGGGTTTTCATTTTTTTGCTATTCTGATGTTTTGTATTGAATCGTATTAAATTTCGATATTTTCCGAAGACATTTTTGTATTTTCCCGATTTCTCGGCAATTTTGAATATTTTTCAAAAATGTCTTACAACGGATTTCAAACCATTACAACGTTGTTGAATCAACATCGCAACATTTCTAAAAAAAATATTTTTTTATAATTACTAATGAATGTTTTTTTTTGAAAATGTTATAAATGTTCTTGGAAAATAATTGTATATTTAGATTTTTAAAACGATATTTGAGATTTGAGTAATTTTAAAATATTATAGATTGATTTGATTTTAATTTAAAATAATGTTTTGTGATTCTAAAACAGTGTTCTATGACTTTTATGACCTATATTTTCTTCCATATTTCACTTATAAAACAAGGTAAGCAACACAAATGATTACCGATTTTCAATCAGTAGTTAAACTGTAATGTTATTATAAATTTAATACGAATTTAAGAATTTTTCCGATAAAATTTTTAGAAAATACCGAGGAGACAAGAAACTATGTGGCACAAAAACTTAACGCGTCAAAATCCATTGACCAGTGTTCCCTATAACCCTTTATGTAATAATTTTGAATCTGTTTAATGTTAAAGAAAACTAATAGTTTCTGAACACCATATCTTCAGATCTAATACAACATGTACAAAAATTAAATAAGATATAATTTATATCCGTGTTATCGGATAATAGTCAATTTGAGAATTTAAGTTAAAAATTACAGATATGTAGTCATTATTATGAATTTGGTAATAATGATTGATTTTAATTTTGCTTATATTTATGATAGAACTTTAGTGAACTTTAAAATTCTTTCTGAATATGAAAAACTTATAACTAAGTTTTTACATTTAGATGAAAACAAAAGAATGTAGTACTTTATTCTTTTTTTCGTCCTATTGTAACTTGAAAAGAGGCAGATTTTCACGAATTCAGGGCAAAATCGCAAGAATCCAAGAATTTTATAGTGCACAAGTGGAGAAAAGAAAATCATATTAGATAAAGTAACAGCTGACAAGTGTCACGCATTCTTGATTGTCAAATAGTTTTTATTTACTTTTAACAGCTGCGCTGGTTATTTTTATTCATTATTCTCTATCATTAATCTGAGTCAGAGTTTTTAATTATTTAATAAATTAAGTAAATTAATTTATTGGTGCTAAAATATTTTATTATATTTAATAAATATGGAGCAAAAAGAAGGTAAAATTTAGTATTTATAAACACATAAACAAATATTTACTTTTAAGCCATCATATTCTTAGATTCAGCAAATCTATGTGTGGAACGTCCACGTAACATATTTGAAAGTCGTTCATTTCGTAGACAAATTAGTAAAAAAATTCGTGCAGCTAAAAGTAATAAATTAGGAAAAAATCAGAAAGTATAAGAAAAAAAAAATTTATAATAAGTTTTATATAGTTAGTGAAATATCAAATTTTATACTCTGGGTTAATTTTTATTTTTAGACACACATTGTTATCGTTTTCGGGGAGAAGGCAAAACTGTCCAGGTGCCAAGATGTTGAGAAAATTATTCATGAATTTGGAATGATTACATATTTAGAAGAAATTAGGTATTTTTTATTTAATTTTTCATATTTTGCTTAAAATGTTATACTGCAAAAAAGACCGACAATTTGCATAAGTATCTTAGAGCGCCATCTATTGTTTAATCTTGCATTTATGGTTTAAGTCTATGATAAATTTGTAAGACCAACAAAAAAGTTTTGTAATAGAAACCAAAAAACTTTCCATACATTTTTTTATATAATTAAAATTAAAAGAAAATCGGTTATTTAAATTTTAATCATCAATCAGGAGAAATTTTTAATTTACAACGATTTTTATTTTTTTTCTCAAAATTTTTTACTTGAACTTGCTCAAAAGACCAGGTCAAATTTTACAGAATGCTCAAAAAAACGACTAAATGTAAAACACATCTTATGACTGCGAGAGTATTATTTAAAATTTAATGTATTTTCAATTTAAATTTATTTTATCTGTACTTATTTTAGTTATGCAAACCAAAAATATATATTTTTCAATAATTTTTATATTTTCAGAGGTTAATTTCAATTATTTTCATTTATTTTTAGTAAAACTGAAAAATATCTATATGTTTCTGCTCCAACAGATGTTCTACTAAAACTAGCCGATGAAAATGAACTTATTAAAAAAACCAGCACTGGAACAATGCAGAAATTTAATTATTATAGTAGAGAAGATTTTTTATTAGATGATATGGACGAAGATGACTTACTTAGAAATTGTGATGTCCCAGTTTTAATTAAAGATGCAATTAAACCTGAACTGAAATCTTATTTCCGAAACGGAACTATTCAAGATTTTTTTGCATTTCATGATATCGTAAGTTGACAATAAGCAAAATGCCGAAATTGAACTACGTTTATACAAATATTTTATAGTAACTTATATTCGAGTGTACTTATTGGTACACAATATAATCTAAACTGTAAAGTTTTTTGAAGTAATCTGGAAAAAATATTAAATTAGTTTAAAAAAAAAATATCTATAATATGAAATTGTTATTGCATGTGCCATAATTCTTTCATTTGTCATCTGTTTAGTGCACATCTAATTTAAATAAAATTTAAATAATATTTCCTTAAAAACATATTAAAATATTTCTAGTAATACGATTTTTGACCCTTTCCAACATTATTAAACCCGTAAAATTGTAATACTATATTTTTATTTTTAGGAATATTTAGATAAATTTGTTATTAAAATTGGTTCACGTTTGCCTATTGAAGATATACGTTGTTATTTTGGGACTAGTATTGGATTATATTTTGCTTTCATTGAATTCTATACATTTGCATTGATTTTTCCAACAATTTTTGGTATTCTTCAGTATTTTTTCAGCTTTAATTTGGGTACTGTTTGTGGATTTTTTGTATTATGGACAACGGTATTATTATTTTATTAACTTCCAAACCAATAACTATGAATAATTTTTATTAGGTATTTTCTGAATTATGGAAACGTAAATGTTCCGGTTTAACTTATCGTTGGGGTACAATTGATATGACAAGTTTAGATAAACCTAGACCAGCATATTATGGGGAAATGAAACCAGATCCTGTTACTGGAAAAATGTCACTACAATATCCTGTTACTTATACTTATATGCAAATGTATTTGATATCATATCCTGTTGTTCTAGTATGTGTAATTGCGGCAGCATATTTTGCCCTATATCAATTTCAAATTGAAGCTGAAGTTTTACATGATTTTGGTAAAATTTAAATAGGAATTTAATTGAATATTTATATTATGATTATTGAAGGTGCTGAGTCATGGCTACTGTATATCCCAGTTATTGTTCAATCAATATTAATAGCAATATTTTCATGGGCTTATGAAAAATTAGCAACATTTTTAACTAATGCTGAAAATCATAGAACTCGTAGTCAATATGATCGTCATCGTGTTAATAAATTAATGATTTTTGAAATTGTTAATAATTTCTTTTCATTATTTTATATTGCATTTGTATTACAAGATTTAAGCCAATTAAAATATCAATTAATGATGCAATTAATGATTTTTCAAGTAAGTTATAATAATTAATTAAAAATAAGTTGTAGTAATTAATTAAAATTTATATCTAATTATTATTTATATTACAGATTGTTCAAATTGCACAAGAAATCGGTTTTCCATTATACGCAGTATTAAGACAAAGATTTACAAAATTTACCCAACATAAGGAAACAATTAAAATAAAATATGAAGAAATATCTGATCCAAATAGATATGAACAAGTAAATTATTTGTATAAATTGTGCAATATATAATAAAATCTAATTGTAATTATTTTAAAAGGTATTTTTCGAAAGTGGATTGGATGCTTATTGCAGCACATATGAAGATTATTTACAAATTTGTACACAATTTGGATATGTTGTTCTTTTCGCAGCTGTTGCACCATTTGCAGCATTAGGTGCCTTAATAAATAATATTTTTGCAATGTATATTGATATATTTAAGGTAAGTTTCTACAAAAAGCCTATTAGTCTAACCGCTCTGCATTAATTTCACATTTAGGGAATTTTTTTAACAAAAATATATACCATATGATTTATTCTAGATTAAATTACTGTTTTAAAAATTTTATAATCTGTAATACTCATTTATCAAATTTTCTAACGCATTTTTTTGCATAAATATGTAAATAGTAAACCAAACTAAGGTTATTATAATATATTTTTTTATTTTAGTTAACATATATTTATAAACGTCCATTTGCTAGACGATCCAAAAATATTGGAGCATGGCAAATTGCTCTTGATTTATTATCTGTGATGGCAATTTTAAGTAATTGTGGTTTATTATATTTACAACCAAATGTCAGGTATATAAAAATTGGTTAATATTTTGCTATAATTTTAAAACAAACATATTTTTTCAGAGAATATATTGCAAATTTATATCCAAATACGCCAACATTAATATTTGTTATATTTGAACATTTTCTATTGGGTGTAAAATATTTTATACACAAAGCAATACATGAAAAACCACGTTGGGTAAGAATTGCTATGGCAAGAGATTCTTATGAGTCAACTGAAGCTTTAAAACATTTAAGGTAAATTGCTTTCATTAGTTTAAAAAATATATTTTTGTAAACATATTTTTTCTTTAATTTTAGGAAATTTAAAAAAGAATAATGGAGTTTTTTCTCATCAAAATGTTTTCAATATCCAAAATTCCTAAACTACTAATAAATTTTATAATCTTATCCAAAAGTGCGTTAATATTATAATTAAATTAATTTTACTAGTCACTTGTTAAAGAAAGTATATTGTTTATTTTTCTAAAGATATTTTACAAAAATTTACAAAAACATTAAATATGTACCATATATCAACATTTATTATTAAATTTTTATTATCATAGAAATTATAAAATCTCAAACATAAATTTGCGACTATAAATTTGTTGACCATAATTTACGAATCGAAATTTACTTAATATATATTTTTAATAAATAATCTTTTTTTTTATATATACATATATATAAAACTGAACTAGTTGTGAGGTTCTCTTTTACTAAAAATACATTGAAATATGTATTTGTTTATTGTAATTAATATTTATGTTTTGAATTATTAAAATATATTTTATTTAAAAAAAAAAATTGGACTTTACTTTAACAATCAACTAATAGAGTAGATAGAATTAAGTCATTAACTTTAAGTCAGACTTTGTAGTAAAAAAATTGCGACCATAGAACTGAAATGTAAAATTTGACTAAAGAATGGAAAATTGTTTTACTATTTCAATCATCTTTTAAATATTTTCATTATACTTGTAATTTATTCTTACATATTTTGACTTTTGCAATTTTGTAAATGTAAATAACATCAACAGTGGCCAAGCTTACAAAAAGAATGTACGATAATAATTTTATATAGAAGTACTTTCGGCATAATGATTTTATATAGAAGTACTTTAACTCGTAATGAATAGAAAAAATATATACACTATTTCTATACTATAGTGTGAACAGATTTTTGTAGTCTGCCCTGCGATCCATTCGAAAAAATTGCAAGTAGTGGTACATCCGGCGATCGCTGTTAATTTTCACATATACTCACCACTCATAAATAATTTATTAATATTGATGTCCTTATTAATATTGACGTCCTATAATACATATATTTTCCGACTTATTAGCTTCAACATCATTAGCTGGTCGCAATATAAAGTTGAAAATAAATTTTTAAATAAAGTACAAAAGCTAATGAATAAATAAAGTTTGTTTTTAATCCACCACTACTTTACGTAAGAAGTTATCTGTTATAACTTCCAAACCATCCAAATCTTTGGCAACTAATATTTACAGAAAACTGACGGAAAAACTTAAACTAATTTATAAAATACAATATCGAAAATACAACTTATTAGATCTCTTCTCCAACTTCGTTCCAATATTGATGAATTGGAATCGTTAAGAATGGATCGTAAGCTAAATTAGCTTAAAATACATAAGGAATTACCACCACTTTTCAAAGAATCGAGATCTAACAACACGGTTAAATGGCGAGTTAAAAACTACCTCAGCATAAGTACACTGAATAATATATTATAATCAAATCGTTTTTCACTAATACCAGCCTGGAAGAGCCGAATAAAACAGTGTTACTTATTGTAAATAAATAAATAAATTCTTAAATTAAATAATAAATAATATTTTGAACATAAATATTTTTTATCTTTGTCCACGAAAATATTTTAATGCCATATATGCATCTAATCCATGTGCCAATGCAGCCACATATCCCATATACTAAAAAATAGTTAATATTTATAATTGATGATAAATCGAGAAAAAGAAAGAATGACTTACATAAACAGCTGTCATAGCTGGATAAGCCCAAAATCCTGGTATTATTAAAAATTGTGGATGTAACCAAACTACAGTAGCAAATCCCATATAACTGGATGAACTTAAATATAAAAAACAAGCTGCAGCATTGAAAAGAGTTTCCTAATAACAAAAAAAAAAAAACAAGCAAACAAATTTGTAATTTTGATAGTAAATAATAATTACAACTTACAAAGAGCGATTGTCTAATTAATCCATAAGATCTCTCAGAAAAACAATAACACACTAAAAGAATTGCTGTTGTTGTAAAAGCACAAGCTGTTGTTGTCAAAAAACTGGTCAAAGCTTGACCAATATTTGATGCATACGGTAAACCATAACGTATTAATAAAGTTTCACACATTGTCGCCATAATAACTTCAATTAATTTTAATATACCAATTTTTGATGTAATAAAATCAAAATTAACACAAGTACATATTCGACAACAGCAAATATTTATTCCACCATTTTTATGGAAATTAGGACTTCGTATTCCTAAATTTGCCATTATTTAATTTTTGAAAAAAATTGTCCAAATTTTAAATGAATTCAAGTAAATTTAAAATTTTAATGATCAAGATACTAAATAAATATTTATATTATTTTGCCCTCCCTTTGAGGATTTTGTCTTTTATTTCTAAAAATAGAATCTATTTTTTTTTTCACTTTTTTTTCCAAGCGGAATAGTGAACTGAATTGAACAGATAAAAGATGATGACTAAATGGTTGAGTATATGCTGATGGTATTTTAGAATAAAAGAAAAGTAAATTTTTATTCATGAAGAAGAAATAATTTTTGAGTCTAGTTGAAATTATATTTGAACAGTAAGTCAATAGTCTTAAATTTTGAACTATTTTTAGATGGCTGTACAAGGTTACTTGCATTATTTTGTCTTTTAAAAAATTATTTTCATCATACACAATAAATACACAAATATATTTCTCTTCGATACTATATCCCATTTAAAAGAACATTTACGACTTTATTGGGAATCTGCGATAAGTATAGAAAACTAAATAATAATTGGAACTCACTTAAATTAGTAAAATCTTTGCTTCTAAGGATATTAATAGAAAAAGTGAAAAACCAACATTCCAAAAAATTAAAAATCAATAATACTTCGTGATTTAGTTGATTATAGTTCTAATATCAATTTTATTTCCGGTCGTATTAGTCGATTAAATTCTAATGAAAACAATATATAATCCTTCAATACAATTTCCGCTAAAAACATATCACAATTCGTGATAATTGATAATAATTTACATTTTTCTGCATCATAAATTAATTGAAAATATAGTTTAAGATTAATCGCATGATAAATACTTTTATTATGCTTAGAGACTATAATTTAAATAACAAAATTCAAACAAATGGTTTTTAATTTAAATATTTGTCAATGCTATTATAGACAGACTATATAATTTTAAAAAAAGCATATTATTAAGATCAAAAACACTCCTTTGTATAATTTAAATATCGGTTAATGGAAAAACTGGAGTAAATGAATTTATTTGCACACAAACTATACAATTTATGTTGTAAGTTTTGTTCTAAATTTATTTTCAACTTTATTTAAAGGTTAAAACTTGAAATATAAGGTCAGCCTTGTATCTTATAGCCTATAAAATACAAGGCTGACCTTCTATTTCAAGTTTTAACCTTTAAATAAAGTTGTAAATAAATTTAGAACAAAACTTACAACATAAATTATATAACATTTAGCAAATATTTTTCATTATTTAATTAATAATTTTTTTTAAATAAGCAAATGCAAGTTCATATTTTTTAGCAAATCGTGGTTTTTAATAATTCAATAATTATTAATTTTGTAAGTAAAAATATATTTCATTCATTTTAATGCGCGACACCAAATATATTTAAACTAATTCAATTAAATTACATTCATTTTCGTCTATCTCTGTAAAAGTACCACCAAGCCATGTTGAAGCCATAATTTTTCGATCATATCTAAACTGTAAGCTTTAATTAATTGTTCTGCTGTTAGTACATATGCTAAATCTTAATGTTGGCGATTAATATACATCGCAACAGATCACCGAGTTAATCAAATTATGGAGAACCTTCCAAATAATGTAATTATCATTTAGCTTCACTGAAATGGAATAAAATCAAAATTTAAAAAATTTGTGGATTAAAATCAAAATTAAAAAAATTTAATCTAACACTCTTGGATATAAAAGAGTGTTAGATTAAATACCATAATTTACATAGAATTAAAAAGTATTTAGGCGGAAAAGAGATCGATATTAAATTCGCAATAAATTTTGAATAAAGATTTACTGAAAAATAAAATATAGTTATTTATCCATCATAATAATTACATTAATTCTTCTCTAATAATTTTTGGTCAAATACTTCCTTGTTGATTTCTTCAGAAATATAAATTTCTGCAGAAAATAAACAACTAAATATTCCAGTTAAAATATAATTCCAGCTTAGAAAACTAGTTTTATTTAATAACCTTCAACTTCCTAGATACAAATTATTATATTTTAATAAAAAAAAATATATAATATAGTCATGTTATTTACAACATTAAACGGGGAATCCATAAACATGCAAAATGTTCAAAAAGAATTGCAAATAATTTACAAATCATCTTGTGAATGAAATGAAATTTTTATTAAAAACCTTGACAATCAAATCTAAAACTTTCGTATTTTGTCATTGTTATCATTGTAATTATCTACAAAATACATTATTTCCGGTAATATCTTTTAAACATAAACAAACATGTAAATTTATTTATATCATAAATTTGTATCTGAAATTTTAATTTATTTGGATTGATTAAGTTTATTGAAATAAATATATAATATTTTTTATTGCAAAATTTACTAAAGTTACACAAATTATTATGTAATAGAAATTACATTACACAAATATTATTGTTCAATAATTTATTACATAATAATTAAATTAAATTATAGTGAAAGAATTACATTAGAGACGTTTCTGTCATCTAATGATTCAACATTCAATCATGAAATTTATTAAATTTTATAGTATGTTAATATCAGTTTTTAATTTTAATAAATTTTATTTTAAAATATTTTTTTTAGATTAAATTTCATGTTTGAATTTTTATTGTGGTTGATTGAGCTTTTGGCTTGATTGAACCAAAATTGATTTACCACGTAAATGATTTTCTAATGAAATAAAAACGGTTTTTTTTTTCTAATATATGCAATTTGAATTTTCAATGTTTAATACTGTTAAGTTATGGAAATTTTAATTGATCTTGCAATATAATTTCGTTTTGTATAATAATAAAAATATTGGTCTACAAAAATTTATTTCAAAATATTTTATATGTAGGAAATCTAATTTTAAAAATCACCTACGACAAAAAAATAATATAATCATTTTTGGTCAAATTTATTGTTCCGATTATAAATTTAATAACAGCACGGAATTGAAATTTTAAACTTTAATGAACCAAATAGGTAAAGTTCAAGTGTGATAAACAATTATTTAGATTTTTTTGGACATAAACATAGAAGTTGATATAATCAAGATGTTAAAATTAAAGAAACTTTACTGGGTTTTTTTTTAACATAATGTAAAAGATTGCATATTTTAGGAATAACAATTTTTAGTATATATTTTTCCGAGAATATTTAACTGATTTTTATGACTTAGTTGCTTTATAGAAGATGACCTTTATTTTATTTAGATTTAACATATAACATTATAAATTTGTATTATTATAGTAATTGATAATAAAATTAATTTTTTTACCTTAAATAAAATTAATTTTGTTAATTTTTCCTACACAATACAATCATCAAAAACATATTTGGAATCAAATTATATCATCATTAATATACAATTTTCCACCTGTTACACCTGTTATGTCCAAGACCAATTATATGAAAATATAAATCTAAAAGAACCGCACATAAACAAATTACAAAATTAATCTTATTATGATAATAATATTAAAAAAAAAAAGAGAGAATTATGTTCATTGAACCAGTGTTAAAAATATTGCAAATTGCATATTGACGTAAGTGTAAAAAATATTTTAATTGAAATGGAATATTGTTGATATAATTATTTTTAATGTATCTTTTTATAAACAGGAAAAACAAATGAAAACAATAATAATTTTTCAATTTTAGGAAAAACAATTGAAAATTAATTAGAATAATATATCAACAAGTTACATAGTTCACATCAAAATTAGTATATAGATTGTTATATAAAGTTCTATAAAAATAATTTTTAATGATAATTGTTCAATTGTGATGAGAATGTGACATTATTTTAAAATAATTATAATTACTAAATTTTAAATTAATTTCCTGGGAGTTTAAAGATATTAGAAGTTTAATATTGCAATCGCATAAACTGGCTTTTCTAACCAAATATTTAAATTTAGATATTAAAATTACATATAAATAGAAGAAAACCACCCAAAATGAAATTAATATAGTTCCACTTGTTTTTTTTAAACATATAAATATAAACAAAATTTCAATAAATCTACAAAAAATTTCAAATCTGCGATCCTCATGAAAGATCATTAATGAGCAATTTTATTGGTTTATTTAAATTTTCCTTTATTTGAATGCAAAATGTTTAAGGAAAAACTGTCCATGGTTGATTAAATATTTATGAAAACTAAAGCCATGTTATGAAATTATTATTTTATAGTCCATTTCCCGTAAATAAATACACTAAGCCTAAACAAAATTGTTTAATTTTAACAACTGACAAATCTAAATTATTTAGTTTATTTTCCATATGGATTTCAAGCAAAGTTTAAAATTAATCGTTGCCGGCAAAATATTTAACTCGTTTATAGAAAATAATCCTCGTATATTTGGCAAACAAAAAAATATTCCTACACTGTTAAAAATAAATTAAATATTTTATTTTTTGGTTGGAATATATACAAACAAGAAAATGAAAATTTGGTCCGTAAAAACTTAATATGAAAATAATAGGACGTGTGAAGGACCCAGATTTAATGTCAATGAATGAGCAATTAAATTAACACGACTAGAAAATTGATTTTTATGATATGGTATATTAAATATGAAAGATTGGGTAATGTTTAATGTATAAATTGGCATGGTAATGATCGTCTACAGCTACTCTATGCAATGAATTTCCATAATAATAGAATTATTTGGTATTAAAACTAATTTGCAATAACATTAGTTCTAACATTAGAATTATCTAATTTGCAATAACATTAGTTCTAATTTGCAATAACATTAGTTAAATATTTCCCAGAATTAAAACTAATTTGCAATAACATTAGTTCTATGGAATTTTCAAAGTAGTATATTGACACATTTCAATATAAACTCAAAATTTATGAGTTATGCGGTCAGCTACACTTTTTTTTTCTTAACAGTGTAAATAATTTTTATTTTTGTACACAAATTTAAGAAAATTTTCATATAAATAAAATCAAAATAAAGAAAATTTTTGTTTTTCTCTCAGTCATGATGGAAAATTATATTTAAAAATACTATTGACAAAAATTATTGTAATAATATAAACAAAAATTAATTTAATCAAAACAATTTTTTTGTTATAAAAAAAAAAAAAAAATTTAAATTTTCCTTTAGTTTTCCACGTGTATTTAAATTATTTACAAACATTAAACAAATAACTTGTAAGTAGGAAAAGTGATTACATAAGAAGTTAATAAAAATAAAAATATACCGACAAAATTGTTTTTTTGCAACACAAAAAATCTTACGAAATGAAACAATTTAATTTAATTACGCCGTAAAAGAATTTTCAAGAAAATATATTTAATTTTATTCCAGAAAAAAAGGAAAATGTTTAAATAAATTTTCATTATCATCAAATAATAAATTTTTTATACGAAAACTTATTAATAGAAATAAGTAAGCAAAATGTTTTTTTAAAAAAAAATATTGTTTTATGCATCTCTGGTAGAATGAACTAGAAAGCTTTAGCTTTACTTTTAAGATTAGATAAAATATGTCGAGATAATATTTAATCAGATTGTGATAGTAAAATAATCTATATTTGTTTATGTGTTAAGTTCATTAAACTTGTGACATGTATAAATTAATATTATAAGTTTATTTAATTCCAAATTTCATTGGTTGAATTCTGGCTTTAGACGATTTATTTTAATTTCCAGCAATATTCATTATTGTTATGCGGTCAGCTACACTACCCCTATGCCAACCAAGGGCTTAGTGTTGTGTACTAACCTATGGTGCAGTAGGTTTCAAGTGTCGTCTGATACATCGATGTTGATAAAAGTTTACTTTAAATTAGTATCAGAAATTAAATTACCAAAAATAAAATCAAAGATTGGAAAAAATGTTAAGGGTCGAAAGTGCCTTTGCTAACAACGAATGTTCCACTAATTAATGGGTTTCACTTGTTATAATTAATGTTTCTTCACAATAATGAAATTTATGGTTCAGAATTTTATGAAGTTATTATTTAAAATTAGGAGATTTAAATTACAATAGAATGTTAATTTCGCTTTAAGAGTGGCCCAGGCTCTTCAAGGAGAATATACGATTTTATCTGAATTATAATCATTTTTTCTCTTTTGATGTCGACAGCGAAATCGAGATTCAAATTATAATTATTTACTAAATCCCGACTAACGCAACCTAATCAAAACCAAAAAAATTATTCCAAATCGGATTTTTGAGAATCTGGTCAAATTCATCAATTTTGAAAATATGTATGTATATGAATACGACATTTCGTTTGATGCGATTTGTAGAGTTTGTGGTGAAGACACTTTCGAGCATATTAAGGTTTTGTTGTTGATGCTATGAGATACCGAAGCGTCGGACTAACTTTCATAAAATTTTCAGGTTGTTTTTCCCTATTACTTCAAATACAATCAAAATTTTTCATTTCTATGGAAGCTATAAATTCTCACAGAGTACCACAGTCGATTGTAGAGATCACAATAGTTCACGGGTTTAAGAATACCGTAATGTTTCATAGGTGCAGTTAAAATTTGAGCTTAATTTTAGCATTAGGTATTCAATTATGTTAAAAATCTTTAATAAAAAACCTGGTAAAAATTTTCAATAAATAAAATAATATGAATTTTATGGAACTTACACAATTTAGCGAATCAAATTTACTGATACATATTATGTTTGTATAATAAAAATTTGATCTTAATATAATCTTGAACTTAAAATTTTGTTGTTTATCTACCCACTAATTTTTTCGATCTACAAAAAAAAAAAAAAAAAAAAAAAATATGTCCAGTTAATAAAAATTATTTTATATTAAAATTTGTTGCCTGAAAACAATTTAAAAAAAACATTTTAAATTGAATTTTAAAAAAATTAATTTTTAAAACTCTTATTTTCATTTTTAAGAACCCACCATAAAAGAAACATTATTAATTTATGAAAAATTTATTGGATAAACACCTCGACAATTTTCAATGATTTTTTATTTATTTTTTTATATAACACTTTCGATTTTAATTTAAATTATTTGTCGAGTTTTGCTCGGTCAATGTCAATGTCGGTCTATGATCTCAAATTGTTTATTACAATTATCATTAATTTAAGCTTTTCTATTACTAAACATAAATAAATAAAAAAATTTTGCCCGTCATAATTTTTCAATTTAATATGAAAAAAACATTTGGCAATTTTATGAATATGCAAAATATAAATAATAATAATAATAATTTTTAGTTAATGTTTTTGTTTGTTACTAAATTACTAATATGAAATATGCTTTTTAATGATATGGGAATAGATTGTGTTTTTTTGATAGACATGCCATGCCACATGCGGAAAAAGTATGGGTTGGTTGCAACAAAACAAGTGGAAAATATCATTAAAAAAAAAAAACACAAATAAAGAAATCATTTTTCATTATAGGAAATAAATTAACATAATATGATTTGACATGATTTTTTTATTATTTTCAATAAATTTAATTTTATTTAATTTCGCAAGGATAAATATTGTAAAAGTGGTTCAATAATCTAAATATATATACTCGTAAATTTTTAATTCGAGGTTTTATAATTTGTAGGAAAAATCTTAAAGGCTGCATAAAATTTTGTTAGATTATTATATTTTTTTAACCAAAACTTTAGATTTCAGTTTAGAAATTAAATCGTACTTTAATGTAGATTGCATTAATAATTGCATAAATAAATCTGAATCTATATGATTGCATTATGTAAAATAAAATATTGTAATTTTTGTGGGCTTGCCTTACATTAATTTTTTCAAAATATGTATTACATAAATTTTTGAAGTATTCGGGTATTTTTGATTAAAATTTACCAAAAAAAACTTTACATTTTTAATAAAAGAAGGAAAACGTATAAGGATTTATTTATATTTACATTATTTTTACTCAACAAAATATAAATTATTCTTAAAACTTTAGATGCAAATTTGTTAAATTGTTTCAAACTAGTTTTGTTGGATAGTACCACCTTTATTTCTTATTCACTTATTCCTTGTGGATACCACATTTGTAGTGTTTTGACAATTGCACTTCTCTATTATTATCTGAAAGATTTTGTTTCAGTCCTTCAATTCGATCCTTCTTCTTCTTGCTCGGCACTACGGCGGTTTTTTTCCATAGGACTTTGTCCTGCGCAGCAGCTCTCCAGCTTCCGGTAATGCTTAACATCTGCACGTCAATTCGATCCTAGTTCATTTTAATTTCGAAAAAATTTGTTTTCCATTTAACGTTTCAATTAACTGACCAAATAATAGACTTGTAAAATTTATTTAGTTATTAATAACTTACAAATCGGCTGTACCTGGGTGATAGTTAACTAAGATTTTGTTCAGTAGGCAGTGGACCCGAGGCATCACTGTTTTAAATGAGTACTAGTAATAAAATTAGAATAAAATGTAATGGGCAAACTACAAACGGTCGGAATGGCATTTGCTAATAACAAATATTTCACTAATAAAAGTTATAACCTTGTGGTAATTAGTTAATTGTAAAGAAATTTATGGTTCGGAATCCATATAAAATTAGTCTGTATAAAACTAGAATATTTCGAAACCCTTAATAGGAGAGGCATATATGCTTGATTTGGGTGCCCTTAATTAAGAAGAATTAACAACTTGCTGCAGAAAATCCGAGGTACGAAAATACTACAGCTTTCAGTTGATCTAAATTTTTACCTTTTATAATAATTCAGAAATGAGATCACTTGTAAATTTTTTATCAAAATAATATTTTTTTTTAAACAAAATATTATTAAATTTTTCGAATATTTCTAAAATGTATTCAGATTAAAAAAAATTTAATTACGTTTTATTTATTTATATTTTTAATTAATTTAACATTTAATCATAAAAAGAGAATTTTTTTTATTAAATTAAATTTTATTCGAATAACAATTTCTCCAATTACTTTGAATTTATTTTCAAAATATTATAATAGTAATTTTATGTAAGAATTTTATGTGATTGATTTAATTATAAGTAATTTTCAACACGATTATTAAGATGATATTATGATTGTTTGTCGCGTGTCGTATTTTATCATCATGAGTTTTTTCACTGTGTAAAAAAAATATACATATATGTTTCCATAAAATTCGGAGAAAAAAAAAAACTTTTTACTTTAGCTTTACAAATTGTTTGACTCAACGGTTTGGTTTAAATTTAATTCGCAATCATTTTACTTGTCATTTATATATTAATCGTGAATAGTTACGGTACTGTTTGTAAGCTCAGTAAGATTTTTATTTTATTTCTAAATTTTGTAATTATTTGCGGTAAGTGAAGTGCAATAATCTATTAATGCAAGAATTTACAACAATAAAAATAAATTGAAAAATAATATATTTTTTAAGAAAATGTCACAATAATTTCATTTCGTGTTAAATAAATATTTTGAATTTTCTAGAAAATTATGATAAATATTTATTTATTTAATTCTCATTTCAAAAAAGAAAATATTTTAATTTAAGAATTTTTTAAAATTAAGTTTATTGTGGTGGTATTAAATTTTAATTAGAATAAAAATCAAATTCTGTGAATTTTCGATTAGCTACTTTAATAATAGCTACTTTTTTTTAATAGCGACTCTTGATTATAGTAAACTTTTTTAATTCAATTTTTGGTTATATAACTGGTATCAAGGCAAATTTATTAGCGATGAAAATTTTGATTTTTATAATACCAATCACAATATTGATGAAGTTATTAATTCATTTAATGTAGTTATTGAGTGGTCAGAGAAAGGAAATCTGCCAATTAACGATATATTGAATTTAAAAAAAATTGACAATAAAGCTCTAATTAACAGGTTTAATAATTGAAGTAATATGTTTTCAAATAAAATACTATTTAATAATTATGGACATCTTTGTTTGCTTTTGCAGCAGATAAGTACTTATCTAAAAAAATTCCCAACAAATTCTTTTTCGTTGTAGCTCGCTTTTTGATTAATGGCTACTTTAATAAAATGTCGTTAGAAAATTGGCGAGTCTATAAAATCACAAATTAATTTAAATTTAAATAATTTAAAATTTAACAAAAATTAAACGTAAAGCTTAATAATTACTAATAAATTCATCCATGTGAAAGTATTCCACATGCTTTCCATCAAATTAATTATAGAAATATGTGTATAATAGAATCATTTCCAGTTTTTTTACAACTTAACCCAATGACAGTTCAAATTTATTGCTATTTTTTCCATCAATAATTTACATTTTGCTTACAAAAAGACAATTTAAAAGCCCTGATTGTGTAAAACAAACGCTGGGTGTCCGCTGGGAAAGTTTCGTTCATAATTTTACTGAAAATAATGAAAAATTGAAATGTTTGGTATAGATTCCAGTATACACAAATATTATGTCTACAATTCATTTGAACTGAAAAACTCTTAAGATTTTTTATTAATGTAAAATTTCTAAAATATTTTAAATTTCATGCCGCAAAAACATAAAGTATATAATTAGAAAATAATTCTCAAAAGTCATTGCAAAAAAAAAAAAAAAACAATATCTAATAAAAAAGTTCGTTAACAGGAAAGTATATAAAATTTTACATTCTTTCCAAATTTTTGCGGCAAATCTAACTTATTTTTTTTTTGCTATTTAGAAATTGCTAATAAATATTATACATCCGAAAAGAAAAAAAATACCAAATTTAGTTTAAGATTTGTAATTAAATGAATTTGCAAAATTTCATAAAAAATCAAAAGTTTTATTATTTTATTTTTTGAGTAGGTGAAATTAATTTTTTGGCAATTTTATAGTGATGATATCCAAAAATCTTTTTAAAATTCTTTTGCAAATTTTAGTTTAATTTATGGTTTTTTTTTTTTTTTTTGTAATAAAAATGAAATTACTTCATGTTTTGAGAAATTATATAATAAATAAATCATTTAAATTAAAACATCATGTGAAATAATTTAAGATATCAATTATATTAGATTTCTTTTTGAAACAATGATAATTTTGAAGTATCTTAAAAAAGATCTATGAAAATTTTTATGTTATTTCGCAGTTAGAAATAATTTTTAATAACTTTCTTTATTTTAAAAATCAAATTGACAGTTTTTGATTAAAGAGTAGATAATCAAACAAAACCAAATTCTATATCTGTAAAAAATAATGCACGTAATAAATAATTTATATTTGGAAAATTGTAGATAATATAATTTAATTAAATATATTTATTTATATTTAGAAAATATATATTATTTATAAATAAATTCATTGTTTTATTATAAATTCACTGATTCACTGATTCATATTACAGAAATTTCACTTATCGAATAAAATTTTCAGTTTAATGAAGTAATTAAAATAACAAATTTTTCAGAATTTCTTATATGTTTTAGTAGTAAAAATATGTTTTCATTTCTGTAAGATTAATAATTTTACAAAATTACAGGGTGTTAAATAAATATTAATTTCCATATTATATTAAAATAATAATTATTGATTTCATAAGTGGACCACTGGAGCGATTACTAAAAAATAATTTAAATAATTCTTTAGTCAGAATAGTACTACAGATTATTATTATTATTATTGTTTTAAAAAAATTGTATTTATATTTGAAAAAAGTTTATAAACATAAAGTTAAAGTAAATTAAAATTAATTCAGAAATTATATTATGAATCATTTAGTCACATAAATACCTTTTTTTCTATTTAATTCATCATTTATTTTGAAAATAATTTAATAATTTAATTAAAGTGATATAATTTGAACAAAAAAAAAACATTTTCTAAATATGCAGATAAGCTTTAATTAATGTACCAGTAATATTATTTATTTAAAAAAAATATTTGGTTATTAAACGAAGACAAAAAATAAATAAATTATAAATATTTAATCAGAATTTTATAAAAAATATTATATAATTAATTAATCTGTTGTGACGATAAATATTTTAGTTTGATTTTATTTATAAAATAATTATATATTTAAATATTTATTTCATTTTCTAATTTAATTTCAGATAACAAAGTGAAAAATACCAAAAATAATAATAAAAATTTTCTGCAATATGGATAATTTTTTAAGGACTTCAGATAGTAATCGATACATAATTGATGATGATTTCAGTAAAAACTAATGAAATTTTTTATTTAAATTTAATTTTAATAATAAATAAATTTTTGATTTTAGTTCCAAAAGTAACATCAGATGGTGAACCACATGAATTAATGACATTAGTAGCTGGTTTATCAGGTTTAATAGCTGCTGTAATTATATTATTTATATTAGTTATTTTACTTGGATGTAATGATAAGTAAGTACATTATTATTGTAAAATATTTATATTCTCATTTATTTTTTTTAATTCAAATTTCAATTTTTATAGAAAACAGAATAAAGTTGTTCAGGTAGAAATTAAATCTATATCACCTTTACCAGCAATAATAAATGTAGAAAAAGATGAAACTGGATCAATAATACCAATGTTTATTAAGCAACAAAAACCAAATTTAAAAAATAATGAATTAAATTTAATATCAATTATACCAAAATCAAATTTGGGTTGTAAAAATTTTGGTTATGAAATAAACCAAAATGATAATTATACACATTCTGAAAGATTTTGATTTAATGTTTTAAGATAATTTGTATATTGATGTTAATTAATAATTTCGAGATATAATTTAATTAATTAAATATAATTAAATTGTTAATTTTTAGTTATTATATTTAAAACGAAAAAAAAAAACAAATTAATTAAAGAATAAATTTAATTGGTACGTTAATAAGACTGACTAATTGTTTAAGAAAATTATGTATATTTGTTTTTTAATTTTCAAATTGTAATTTATTATTTAAATATTAACTAAATTAATTTAATTTAAAATAAATTTCTTATTTCCATAAAAAAACTTACATGAATGTTACTTTATTTATTTTTTTAGCATTTCTTTTAGTTGTCTCATATTTTGTACGGAGTATACAGCTTATCAGAATATGTACAAATAGTCAATAGACAAATAAAGCTTTTAAGACTGATTCAATATCTTTCCACTTTCCAGCAACTTCAATTTTTGTATCTTTTTCGGCAAAGAAAATTGTGATATTTTATATTACAGTGTGGACCATGCCTTTAAGAAATACCAAGTTAATTTTTTAATTTTTAGGTGACTCCATCCGCTTTAACAAAAATGGTATTTCTAAAAAAGTGTTATTTTTATATTTCTAGTTATTAATTTTAATCCCAAAAGTTAATATACGAACTGTGTACTACTGCAGAGATAATAATATTATTATAATAAAAGCATTTCTGTCAAATAAATGTCTCCTAGGCGATATAAAAAAAAACACCTAAAAATAGTCAATCACTTAAAATAATTTACATTATGTATAATTATAATCCATTTGCTAGTTTTTTGGTTTATGTGCGAGAACATTTTTTAGTTTTCGTTAAAAACCAAACTTTAACCATAAATTTTAAAATTTCGATTACATAATATAATTTTTAACGACAAATTCGATAAATTTTGATAAAGTAGACTGAAAATTAATATTTCCTTCGCATTTGACTTTATATTTCAAAAAATTTCTTAAAAAAAAAAAAAAAATTATCGTATTATTTGTTTATCATAATGGACCCCAATAACCCGGAATCACCTGATGAAAAAGCTCCAGTTGAAATATCTCCACCCAAAACAGAAACTCCTATTGAAAAAAAACCCACAACGGAAGCAACTACAGAAGATTTAGTAGAAGAAGAGAATCCTTTTGGAATTCCACCACGTATAAAACCAATTCCCGGAACTCTTAAATTACCAGGTTTTATTGATGTTCATGTTCATATACGTGAACCTAATGAACCATTTAAAGAAAATTTTGATTCTGGAACATCAGCAGCATTAGCTGGTGGTATTACAATGATTTGTGTTATGCCAAATACAAGTCCACCAATTACTGATGAACCGAGTTTAAATTTATTTCAAATCTATGCCCAAAGTACAGCACGTTGTGATTATGCATTATATGTGGCAGCAACTGATATTCATTGTCCATATAATTGTGAATTTGCATCAGCAGCTGCTGGTTTAAAAATATTTGTACAGGATTCACCATGTTGTGCAATTGAACTACCACATAGAAATTGTTTAAAAAGTTGTTCATTAACATTAAATAATATGAGTAGCTGGAAAAAACATTTACAATATTGGCCTAAACGTGCACCCGGACCAATTGTCTGTCATGCTGAAAAAAGTAAAATTGCTTCAATGATTTTATTTGCATATATTGTAAATCGTCACATTCACATCTGTCATGTATCAAAAAAAGAAGAAATTATGATAATACGTTTTGCTAAAGATCGTGGTATAAAAGTTACATGTGAAGTTTGTCCACATCATTTATTTTTAACAATAGATGATATTGAAAGAATTGGTGAAAAATATGCTACAGTTAAACCATCACTTGGTACTGCTGAAGATCAAAAAGCATTATGGGATAATATTAATTATATTGATATATTTACAACTGATCATTCTGCAACTACAAAAAAAGAAAAAACTTTTACAATATCACAACCAGGTTTTCCTGGTTTAGAAACAATTCTTCCATTACTTTTAAATGCAGTAAATGAGGGTCGCTTAACAATAGATGATATAATAACAAAGTTTCATAAAAATCCAATAAAAATATTTAATTTACCAGTGCAACCAAACACTTATATTGAAGTCAAAATGGATGAAGAATGGGTAATACCGGAACAGATGCCATTTTCAAAATCTAAATGGACACCATATGCTGGAATGAAAATAAAAGGAAAATTATATCGTGTTATATTACGTGGCCAAGAAGCATTTTATGAAGGCAAAGTATTGGTGGATCAAGGTTTTGGAAAAGATGTGCGAAATAAATGCTACTCACATTGGAAACAATGTATGAAATAAATGTTATTCATCTGGAAATAGATAATTTTTGTGAACCAAAAACCATGGCGATCTAAACGAAAAACAAACTATACATTACATATTTAGTTTTCAATAAAAAAAAAATCAATTTTTCATATCAATTTGTTTTCAAATGACACTCTGAAAATTCTGAAGTATATAAAGAAAATATGAATTGAGCCCAATTTCAAAATTTTATAGTATCATTTTATAATAACATGAATTTGCTGAAATTTATATAATTTAATCGTTTTAAATATCAAATTCATAATTAATTAATTTTTTGGTAAAATATATTCAAAAATTAGATCATAATTAATCATGGCAATTAAGTTACCAGGTTTCATTGATATTGATGTTAATATACGACAATTGGATACGAAATTCTTAGAAAATTTTGATTCTGTAACTGCAGCAGCATTAGCTGGTGGTGTTACAATGATTTGTGTTATGCCAAATACAAATCCACAAATTGTTGATGAAAAAACTTTCAAATTATTTCAAGAATACGCCTGTAGGCAGGCAAGATGTGATTATGCATTATATTTAGGTGCAACTAAAACAAATCATGCTATTTCTTGTGAATATATATGTAATACAGCTGGTTTAAAAATGTGCTTACTTAATGCATATGATCAAATGAAAATATGTGAAGTTTTTTATTGGATAAAACATTTATTAAATTGGCCTAATCGTGCCCTGGGTCCAATTGTTTGTGAAGCCGATCGATATACAATGGCAGCAATCATTTTATTAGCACATCTAGCAAATAGACGTATTCATATCAGTCATGTTAGGCAAAAAGAACAAATTTTATTGATACGAGCGGCTAAAGATCGTGGTATAAAAGTAACTTGTGATGTTAGTCCACATCATTTATTTTTATCAACAGATAATTTTAATTATCACAAATATGAATATGATGTATGTAGTCGTGAAGATCAACAAGCTTTATGGAATAATTTAAGTTATATTGATGTATTTTCAACAGATCATTCAGCTTATTCAAAACAAGAAAAAAATTGTTATCAATCACATGGATTTCCTGGTTTAGAAACATTTCTACCATTATTATTAAATGCAGTATCTGTAGGCCGTTTAACAAAAGAAGATTTAATTAAAAAATATTATTCGAATCCAAAAAAAATATTTAATTTACCAGATCAACTAGATACATATATTTTAGTTGATTTAGATGCACCATGGACAATACCTGAGGAGACAATTTATTCAAAAGCTAAATGGTCACCTTTTGCTGGACAAAGTGGTAAAGGTAAAGTATGTAGTGTTTATTTACGTGGTAAATTAGTATATCGTAATGGAAAAGTATTAGGATTACCAGGTTTTGGTAAGAATGTACGATGTGAATCATATTGTAAATTTATTTGTCGTTGCCAAGAACAAAATAAATTGTGATGTGAGTTTAACATCATTTATATTTATTTCCAGATCGCTAATTATAACTATATTATTGTGTACTTTTTTTTGAATACTAATAAATTGATTATTGGAATTTAAATTGTAAGAAAAAAAAAATATTAATAAAATAAATTTCAGTGAATAGTTTTTATATTTTATTACTAATTAAATTCGATAACATACAATTAATCGTATCAAAGTCTAAAATATTTGTTACCATATAATTTAAAAAAAAAAAAAAATACAATAATACATTTTTAAAAAAAATTAAAGATATTTTATCTTTATTGACAGAATGATAAGAATTCAACGAATATCTAATTATCTAATATCTATCTATTTATTTATCTATCTTTTATTATAAATTTAGAAAGCATAAAAAAAAGTTATAATAACTAAAAAAAACAAAAATGATAATCCTTAATATCAAATCAATCACGTCCCAATACCATTGCCAATAATGCCATACGAATATACATTCCATATTCTGCTTGTCGGAAATAAGCAGCTCTCGGATCTGAATCAAATTCTTTACTTATTTCATTAACTCTTGGTAATGGATGCATTACAATAGTTCTACGATGAGCTTTAGTCATAAGTTTCGGTGTAACAATAAAATTACCAGAATACTACAAAAAAAAAATGGAAAAATAATTTTTCCCGATTAATTAAGAATTTAATTTCAATAAATTTGAAAGATATACCTTTGTATATTCTTCGACATTTGTAAATCTTTCTTTTTGTATTCTTGTCATATAAAGTACATCTGTTGTTGGTAATGCCTGTTCAATACTATCAAATTTCTTCTGACTAATTCCTTTTTTATTCAGATAACTAATAATTTCTTCTGGCATACATAAATTATTTGTACTCACATACTGTAACTGAACATTATATAAAGTTAATAATCTAGCTAGTGAGTGTACAGTACGGCCATGTTTTAAATCTCCAACCATTGTTATTGTTAAACCATTTACTGTACCAATTTCTTCACGTATCGTAAATATATCTAGAAGTGCTTGTGTAGGATGTTCACCAATACCATCACCGGCATTTATAATTGGTTTTCGACAATGATGTGCCGCTCGCTGGTATTACAATTTTAGAAAAATTACAATTAATAAGTTAAATTCTAGAAAAAAAAAGTATAATATTTTTTTTTTTTTACCGAAACAGCACCAGGTTCTGGATGTCTTAAAACAATTACATCTGCATATCCAGCCATAACATTAACACTATCTTCTAATGTTTCACCTTTTTTAACAGATGAACTTGTCTCGTCCATATAAATTACTGAACCACCTAAACGTTGCATTGCTGCTGCAAAACTACAGCATGTTCTAGTACTAACCTCATAAAATATTGATGCCATAATTTTTCCTTTTAATATATCATTAACAGGACGATCCTTCAAAACACGACTTTTAAATATTTGTGCCAAATTAAAGATATCATTAAGTTCCTCTTTATTAAACATATCAACACTAATGACATCTTTTCCAAGTAAACAAAAACTGGGTTGTGATTGAGATGCATTTGTTTGTTGAATTAATTCTTTGAGGCGTGTTGTACTAGTCGAATCTAATCTTTGTCTGGGCATTGGTGAAATTGGTCTTAAAGTTGATGGATCACCAGCAAAATGAACATTTAATTTTGATAATGGTTCAGATAATAGCTTTGAGAAAACCTCATTTGTTTGTACATCAGAAACTAAATCAGATTTTTGTGTTAAATAATGAAGTCCTTCGTCATTATTTTCTAAATTATTTAGATGTAAGGATTCAAATGATTTATTAATAGTTGGCTTCTTATAATGTAGACTACGTACGTTTTGTCCAAAACCGGCAGGTACTAATATTTGTCCATCAATAAATGCTACTTCACCACGTAAAACAACACGATGTATTTGACCTTTAATTTTTAAACCAGCAAATGGTGTCCATTTTGCTTTAGAAAATGCTGTTTCTTCTGGTATAACCCATTCTTCATCCAAATCTATTTCTACATAAGTATTCGGTTGATCAGGTAAATTAAATATTTTTTTTGGATTTACATGGAATTTAATTTTTAAGTCTTCCATTGTTAATCGACCTTCTTGAACTGCATTTAATAATAATGGTAGAATTGTTTCTAATCCCGGAAAACCTGGCGGAGGTTTATCAGAATTTTTTTCTTCTTTTGTATGGGGTGCATGGTCTGTAGCAAATATATCTATATAATCAATATTATCCCATAATGCTTGTTGATCTTCAGGACTACATAATATCGGTCGGACTTCAGAACGACCCATTCCAATTCGATCAATATCATCTGTGGATAAGAATAAATGATGTGGACAAACTTCACATGTTACTTTTATGCCACGTTCTTTAGCAGCCTTTATAATCATAATTTCTTCCTTTCTGGCAATATGACATATATGAATTGGCCTATTTAAAAGATGTGCCAATAAAATTATTGCTCCCATTGTATGTTTTTCAGCATGACAAACAAGTGGAGCACGTTTAGGCCAATTTTGTAAATGTTTTTCCCAAATAGTCATATCAGTCATTTTCAATGTACTAAATGTATCATTTAAATACATTTTCAATCCGGCAGCCTGTGGTGCTAATTCAGAAATATTAGCATAATTACTATCAGATGCACCCACATATAAAGCATAATCACAACGTGCACCAACTTTAGCTAATTCTTGTATTAAATTGAAACTAGTACGATCAACAATTGATGGTGTTGTATTTGGCATAGCACATACTAATGTTATACCACCGGCTAACGCAGCAGCTGTTCCAGTATCAAAATCTTCTTTATGCGTTGCACCCGGTTCACGTAAATGTACATGCACATCAATAAAACCAGGTAGTTTCATCATTCGTCGTGACGTCATACAATCAGTATGTGTTTTCATAAGAGGTGCACGACCAATTAAATGTATCGCTTCGACAAGAAGTTTTGTACATTTAACATCAGTTACTAATGGAATTGAATAATCGACAGCAAGTCGTCGGGTTCGATAACCGTGTGTCATGAATGATGAAACGCTGTAATATTGCCGACAATATATTAAAAAAGAAGAAAATTTTTTTAATTAATTTTTATTTTGTACCGTCTAACACCACCACCTCTCATCGGCAAATTGATTACCATATCAAATTTTTTATTAGCCAAAAATTCAGCTAAGTGACGTAGTTCTCCATTATCATCTTTAGATTCTTCTGGTGTTGATGATTGATCAAATGTCCATTGCACTGATTCAACCTGGAATTTCAAATTGGATTATGTTACATAAGACAATCATTCATTAATATTACGACAATTATTTTAAACGGTTCTTTTTTTAAAAATCTTTTTAGCTTTCTTAAACTAAAACCTTCTTAAATACTGTAAACAACTGATAAAAACAATTGAGCTTCTATTGTTATCCTTTGGTGATAAACAACTAATTATAATGTGATAAGACATCAATAAAAGAATGAACAAATAAAATTATTAAATTACGTAAAATAATAGATAAAATAATTTAAACCATAAATTATGATGTCCTTGAATGAGGTTTAAGTTTTTACTTTATGTTTTCACAGAAATGTAAAAGATTTTAAATTGTTGCCCAAAATACTGGAAGTTAAATAGTAAAATTTTTCAAAAATATGTGTTATTGGCTATATTGACCTAAATCATATATCCTTGAGCTATTTTACTCCTAAAATTAAGAAGAAGTTTGTTTTAAAATTATATTTTTTCAATTATTTTCTATAATTTAATTAAACTAAGGTGGTACTTTACTACTTTTACTACAAATCAGTTTACTCTCGATAATAGAAGATAAGCCTTGCTTTAGTTTCCAATGACTAATTTCATTGCAGAAGAGCAAATTATATATTTGTCAATTAGTCATTGGAAACTAAATTTAAAATTAATATAAATTTAATATCTATAAATTGAGTAAAGTGCAATTATCAAAAAAAAAAAAAATTGAATAGATAACATTATCATTTTATCGTATTCTGATAAAGTGATTCAAAATTAATTTACCAGAGTGAATAATTTTCTTCTTTTTTTTTTTTGTTTCCAAATAGACAGTACAAAATCAGTCCAATGATTCAGTCAGTTTATATTTGAGTAATGGAAAAAATATAATATTAATTATATAAATAATTTTTTGAAAAATTATATAAATTTAAATTTGAAATCACAGTGTAGTGAAATTAAAAAGAAAGCTTTCATAATTTTATTGATTTTTATATTTTAATTGAAAAAGGAAGTGAAATAATATATTTTAGTATTCTCAATGTCACAGTCGGTTTCGGTTCAAAAATTTTCACCAATAACTAAAAATTGTGAAATTTAATTTGAATAACGTTTTTAATTTTTCACCTTCGATAATAAATTTAATTCTTTTTAAATCATAATTATACAAAATAGAAAATGTTTAAATAAATTCACCGAAAAAAATAAAAATAAAATAAAAACATTAAGTATTATTTAAAATATATTTAAATATGGGAGGATCAAAATCAAAATTAGCAACAAGTTCATTAGATGAATTAATATTAAAGGATAAAAAACGATTACAAAAAGAAAAATTAACCAAAGATGAGGAAAAACGTAAAAAAAAACGTCTCGAAAAAATAGCCAAAGATGATGAAAAACGTAAAAAAAAACAATTAAAAAAGATAAATAAATCAAAGATAAAACAACAACAAAATTATGCTGCTACAGCATCAAATATGGCAATAACATTTAAAGATTATGAAAGAACTGTTGATTTAAAATTACAAAAACAAGTTACAGAATCATTTATACATTTTGTAATTAATCAAATTTTATTATCTATTCAGTTTTTTGGAAATTATGAACAGTAAGTTAGAATTAAATTTAAATTATGGACAATTTATTTCAAAGAAATTTTATGTTTTATGCCACTGATTAAGAATCTCAAACATTTTTAAAAAAAAAAGTTATTTTGTTTTTTTTAACCAAAAATATATAAATAACCAACAAATTTTACCAAAATTATATAAAAAAAGTTTATCAATTATAAAATATGTATATTTTGTACATAATTTTAAAGATATCAAATTTTTGAATTGATAAAAGTGGCAAAAAATAAAAAAAAAAAAATAATTGTTATAAAAAAAAACTGACTTAAGTTGCGGTCTTTTTGGTAATTATCACAAGAATTATGTTTAGTAACTTCTTTTTTTATCAATTTTCAATATCTTCTTCTCTGTTTAATTAATTTTTAACATGTAAAAAAATTTGTTTCAAAGTCATTAAGTTTTGAAAATGTAATATTTGATTTAAATATTATTGTTATGACACCTAGTAAAAGGTGTTTATTGTTTAGGATTCGAATATTGTTACTACACTGAAATTGATACTATTAACAATTTTTAAGTTGACAGTAGTATATGATTTTTATTGAGAATATTTTTAATTGAATAAATTCAACAAAAAAAAAATATTATATTTAATAAAATATTTAATATTTAAATAATGAAATAGTTTTAAAATGAATTTTTATTTTCAACTGAACCAGAATTAGTCTAACTACTCTCAAATTAGCTAGAAATAGTTTTATGATAACTGGAATGAGCTAGTTGTTTCTGATAACCATTTTATATAAATAATTATATTTTTTAAAATTTTAAATACTACATCAATGCTTTTATTTGTTTAACTATGAATTTATATTTAATTAGAGTAGTTTTATCAACTTTACATAGGAAGGTTCACTAGAAAGTATTACAATAAACTAGATATAATTATTATCTTAGTCGAAATTTATAAGCAGATAACCGAGTTACACTGTATCTAATTAAAGGAAAAAGTAATTTCAACACATAGTAGAATCTATACCTATACAACTTCAAATTGTGCCTAAACAATTTCAAAATATTTTATGCAATTTAGCTATAAATGTGTCATATCTCATCCCCAATAAAAGAATTACCTAATAAAAGAATTACTAATTAAACTAGACAGGTATATTTATAGGTTCAAATCTGGCGAAATTATTGAGTTTTTAATACTTTACGATTTTTTGCTATAATTTTAATGATTTTTTGCTATAATTGTAACATTACCGCCATAAGTAAATAACTTTAAACTAAAAATTGGAAAATCTAAATGATCATTTTTAAAAAATATCGTATTTTATGTTTTGGACGATTATAATTATTAAAACGACGCTTTATGACTTTTACAAAATACTATTGCTTTTAAAAAAAACTGCCACATTTACAAATAAATGTACATTCTTTCATCATAAAAATATTAAAATAGATAATTAAGTAATTAAAAATGTCATAATTTTCAAAATCGTCATACACAATTTATATTTGAAACAGCTGCATTGCACTTACAATACTTATTCAACTTCAAACTCCATTTTTTTCAAAATTATAAATTTTAAGAAAATTCAGCCTTTTCTTTACGTGGCGATTTGTAATTTTTCTTAATTTATTTCTTAACTAGATATCTAGACAATTTTGGTTTATAGTGTGGTCTTTCTTCGATACAATACTAAATAGAATTAGTTGCTAGCCCTTATCATTAAATTACTAGCCTTTATTAGATATCTTATGTACAATAGATTAAATTACTAGCTTAGATATATTATGTAGATTAAAATAAAATTAACACATATTTAATTACATACTATATAATAAATTATTAATAGAAATTGTAATTTAAAATTGTATAATTAACAAATTTATTAAATAATTCAATTTTGTGATTAATTTTTATAGGGAAACGGCTGCTGCTATTGAAAGAATATTTCAACAGGAAAATGAAAAAAATCAAAATTTAGACAAACATTCAATAATATTTCCAAATGCTTTAGACGAGGCTGTAGAAAATCGTATTCAATTTAAAACAAAGTAATTAAAAAATTTATAACATTTTAACTTTAATTACACTTTGAAGTCAAATAACATAATTTATTTTCATACTTGAAAATTTTTATCCAAAGTATAATAAAAATATATCACAAATTCTAAAAATATTTTATTATATCGTAAATAGGCATGGTCCTGATAAAAATAATCAATCACCATTACAAATTCAAACAATGTATGTAATATTTGAAAATGTTGAAATATCTAAACCAAATGACGCTAATTATGATTCAATATTACCAATATGTAAAGTTGATATGGATTCAAAAATAGTTGGTACATCAAAAAAATATCGTGGTTATTTACGTTTACGTTTACGTGAATCAAATAATCAAATACCATTAAAATTATCAGTTACAAATAGTATTGATTCAAATGAAATAATTTATAATACAAATTCAAGAACTCAATTAAAATTAACACCAGAATATGAAACATTAAAATTAGATAATTTTTGTGATTCAAATAATAGTGATGTTGAAATTGAATCAGATTATACATATATAACTAGTTTAAATAGTCATCAGCCATTAAAAGATTTAACAAAATCACAAGAAAAAAATTATAATCCAGATACAAAAGCATTACCAGAATCATGTATAACAGTTGTTAAATATTCAAAAGATGAATCAGATGATGAAGAAAATGACGAAAATACTGATGATGAAGATGATAGTGATGATGATGATGATGATAGTGACACTGATGATAATAAAAATTCAATTCAATTAAAATATTTAAATTCAAAATCATTTTTAAGTTATTTTGCTAGTTTATTAAAAGATCATTTGGGTAATGATTTAAATTTAAATGATAATGAATTTGATAATGCAACATGGAAAGGTGCATCAATATTTACTAGATCATATGAAATAATACCAGCAATACAAGTTAGTTGTTGGCCAGATTGTGCATTTGAATGGAAAAATCGACAACGAACAACACGTATTAATCCAAATAATGAACAAGCAATGCAATGGCCAACACCAAAAATGATACAAGAAATCCAAACATTTGGTTGTCATGTTATACCAGTTGGACATGCACCAAAAACTTATAAAAATCCATATCGTGAATTAGAATGGAAAATTGTATTTCCAAAAGCTGAACGTTATTTAGAATCAAATTTAACAGCAACACAAGTTAAAGTTTTTATGATTACAAAAGCATTAATTAAAACATTCTTAGAGCCACAAGAAAAAAAAGATACATTTATATTTACAATGGATCATTTACGAATGCATTTATTTTGGCAATGTGAAGAGAATTTTGGTGCATGGCCAGAAGAATTTTTAGGTGAAGTTTTATTACGATTTTTACGCGGCTTTTTAGAATGTACTCGAATCAAATATTTAAAAGATTATTTTGTATCGGGGAGAAATTTATTTGAATCAATACCAGAAAGTATATTGGATCGTGTTAATACAACTATATCAAATATTATTGAAAATCCTGTAATACATATATTAATGGCATATCGAAATTTAGAACAAGTTGAACAATACTTTCCAATTATTCATTATCAACAATTATTTAAAATTTTAAAAATTGATAATCCTTTAAATTTGGACACTAATAAAGTTGTTGGTAATTATAATGCTGAGAAAATTATAAAATTTGAACAAAATCATGTTGAAGTGAAAAATGAAGAATTACTTAAATTAAAAGAAGATGATAACGATGATAATATTGGACTGATTAGATACTCACAAAAAGTAAATAAAACATCGGTACGCCGACAATCAAAAAAATCAAAGAAACGTCAACGGCGGAAAAGTGTTAAAAGAAGATTAACTGGCATACCACAAAAAAGAATTTCAATTGATTCTATTGATGTGGAGGTAAATTTAAATTTATATTTTATAATTTAATTAATATTTTACAAAATATATTACTTTAATTTTTAGTTCATTTTAACGAAAAATTTAGATGAAATTGATAGACATCAAAAGCCCGAAACACGTCAAGCTTTTGATGATAAGAGGCGAACATTAATTATTGAAATGTTTATTAAACATTTTATTTTATTAGCAAGAAATTATTGTCAATTTAAATCATTAATTTATTCACGAATGTATTTGAATCAAGCTAATCGACTTTCAAAATTATTACAAATTTATGGATATGAGGATGCAGCTAATAAACATATTAATAATATTGCTAAAATACGTGATTATATTGAAAATATTCGTTGCAATGATGATGATTTCCGACCAATTTTACCTAAACGTATTAGTTTAGAACCAGTCAAATCATTCCAATTACATGATAAGAATTTAAAGTCACCAAATTATAAAAATCCACAAAAAATTAATGATTCAAATCCAGAACCACTGAAAAGGAAAACAGTACAATTCCAGAGACCAACATTTTTTGAACCAAACCCTTTTAATTTTGATACTGAAAAAAAAGAACCTGCATCAATTCTACGTTTGAATAGTAAAGAGAGAAAACTTGAAAATGGTGGTATACTGAAACAAATTAGTCGTGAATCAACAAAATGTGAAAATAAATATGAAATTGATGAGACGGGAAAAAGTTTTGGTGAAATATTTCAATTACGAAAAAATGCTGTCGAAAAAGTACTATCAAATAGTATCTTTGTAGCGAATAATTGTGATTCAGATGATGATGTTTCAACCAATTTATGAAAGAGGACATTAAGTTATCATATTATGATATTGTGATTATTTATTTAAACTGATTATTATTTATAAATATAATTTACTTTAAAGTTATTAAAAAAAATATATACGAGTATTATAATTAAATCTTTATTTAATTTCATTCATTTACTTACATTCACTCCATGTTCTGCATAAAAATCACCAGTTCCCAATGAAGCATATAATTTATATCCTAAATTTGCTAACTCTCGAATAGACGGTAATAATTCTACTTTATGCTATATTAATTAATAGGAAAAAAAATTACATAAATCAATTTAATTATATAATTTATTTACCTTAAAACTTCCTATTGATAATAATATAGCTTTTTTTGGTATTTGAAATCCTGTTGACATCATAGCTTTTAAATATGCCTCATGACGATTATCACCAAAACAAGCTACTTCTCCTGTTGATGCCATTTCAACACCCAGTTGAACATCAGCACCTGCTAGCCGTGAAAAACTAAACTGTGGTACTTTGACACCAACTTTACCACAACCATGTAAAACATCAACTGGTTGTACTTCCATACCAATTATTGCTCGTGTCGCAGTTGCAACAAAATCATGATTTAAAGTTTTCGATACAAATGGAAATGATCTTGATACACGTACATTACATTCAATTACTTTCAATTGATTATTTTTAGCAATCAATTGCATATTAAATGGTCCTG
Source organism: Empis livida (assembly GCA_963932195.1). NCBI lineage: Eukaryota > Metazoa > Arthropoda > Insecta > Diptera > Empididae > Empis > Empis livida. The sequence continues at coordinate 32,252,885 of OZ010648.1, forward strand.
TAACGTCAAGTAGAGCTGCCAAGTCGCGTACTATTTCCTTAATTTTTTCTAATGTTTCCGTATTTAGATCTTGTGGCGGAGTTACTAATGTAGCATCACCAGAATGTACACCAGCATTTTCCACATGTTCTGAAACAGCCATACATAATATTTCACCATCTGCTGCAACAGCATCAACATCAATTTCTTTAGCTTCTTGAAGGAATTTCGATATTACAACTGGATGTTCTTTGTTAACTAATGATGCTGCATTTAAATATGTTTCTAAATCTTGATTGGAATAAGCTACATTCATCGCAGCACCTGACAATACATACGATGGACGAACTAAACAAGGGTAGCCAACTTCTTCACAAAATTCAATAGCTGATCGAAGATTTGTCAATTCTTTCCATCGTGGTTGAAGAATTCCTTTCCGGTCTAACATTCTTGAAAATTTAAATCTATTCTCAGCACTATCAATAGATTCTGGTGATGTGCCTAATACTCGAGCTTGTTGTCGATGTAAATCCATTGCAATATTATTTGGTAATTGACCACCCATTGACAGTATAATACCATCAGGGTTTTCCATTTGATAAATATCCATAACAACTTCAAAAGAAATTTCTTCAAAATATAAACGATCACACATATCGTAATCTGTTGACACTGTTTCTGGATTATAATTAATCATAATTGTAGAGCGACCTAAATTGCGTAACTCTCTTAGACATCCTACAGCACACCAATCAAATTCAACTGAAGAACCAATTCTGTAAACTCCTGAACCAACTACAATTGTAAAGTTTCCTGGAAATTCAATATCATTCGTTGTAGCATTATACGTAAGATATAAGTAATTTGTTGTTGCTGGCCATTCTCCGGCTACGGTATCAATTTGCTTTACGAACGGTATGACACCTAATTGCTCACGATGGCTACGCACTACCAAATCAGTACTTTTGATGGCCGCTGCAATGGCTTTGTCAGAAAATCCAAGTTTTTTTGCTTGTAAAAGCATTGAATGATCCAAATTGTTACCTTGTGATTCAAGAAGATTTAAAAATTCAATAATATTTTTCATCTTATTCAAAAACCATGGATCAATCTTAGTCAAATCATATAATTTTTCAATTGTATATTTTGCTTTAAGAGCTGCAGCTAATACAAACATTCTCTTGTCAGTTGCTTGAATTAATTCTTCTTCTTTCACGTCCTTTAAATATGGATCAAACCCAGTTACTGTTTCATCAACCATTCTTAATGCTTTTTGAAAAGCTTCTTCAAAATTTCGACCAATTGCCATTACTTCTCCAACACTTTTCATAGAACTTCCAATATTCTTACTGACCCGAACAAATTTTGATAAATCCCAGCGCGGAATTTTTACAACACAATAATCTAAACTGGGTTCGAAACAAGCTGTAGTGACACCAGTTACAGAGTTCTTTATATTTGGTAAGGCAACACCTAAAGACAATTTGGCAGCAACATATGCTAGAGGATATCCGGTTGCTTTACTAGCCAGAGCTGAACTTCTAGAAAGACGAGCGTTAACTTCAATTATATAATATTGTTCAGATTCTGGATTTAAAGCATATTGAATATTACATTCACCCACAACTCCAAAATGTCTAATAACTTTAATTGCTGTTGTTCGAAGCATATTGTATTCTCGATTTGTCAAAGTTTGTGATGGTGCAACAACAATACTTTCACCTGTATGAATACCTAAAGGATCTAAATTTTCCATATTACATACGGTAATGCAATTATCAAAAGCATCTCGAACAACTTCATATTCAACTTCTTTCCAACCTCTCAGAGATTTGTCAATAATCAATTGATTTGAATGTGCTAGAGCTTGTTTAGCTAATATTTTTAATTCTTCTTGATTGTTTGCAAAACCTGATCCTAAACCGCCTAAAGAAAATGCAGCTCTTGCCATTACTGGGTAACCTAAAGTCTCTGCAGCTTCTAAAGCTTCAGCTACAGAATAAACTGCTTCAGAAGGTGCAACTTTTTCACCAATTTCTGCAACTCTTTCAGAGAATATTTTGCGATCTTCAGTTTCGATAATTGATTGAATGGGTGTACCCATAATTTTAACATTATATTTAGCAAAAACTTTTGCTCGCTCCAATTCAACACCACAATTTAAAGCAGTTTGACCACCGAACGTTAAAAGTACACCATTCGGTCGTTCAGCTTTAATAACTTGTTCAACATATTCTGGTGTTAAAGGTAGAAAATATACTTTATCAGCCAAACCTTTTGATGTTTGTACAGTAGCAATATTTGGATTTATTAAAATTGTTTGAATTTTTTCTTCTTTCAATGCTTTGATAGCTTGTGATCCAGAATAATCAAATTCACCTGCTTGACCAATTGATAAACCACCAGAACCTAATATTAATACTTTTTTCGGTCTTTCTGGTATAACAATATCAGCACGAGGTTTATATGTAAGTTTATCAATTAAATTTTGTTTAATAGTTTTATGTTGCACATTGCCAGTTAAGTTTTCTTTAACAGCTTCTAAGAACACATCAAAAAGTAATTCTAAATCTTCTGGACCAGCTGTATGTTCAGGATGAAATTGAACTGAAAAATAAGGTTTGGTTTTATGTATAATTCCTTCATTTGTATTATCGTTTGCATTTGTAAAAAGTATTTCCCAATCTTCTGGTAATGATTCTGCATCAACAGCAAATCCATGATTTTGAGATGTCATAAAACAACGTCCAGTCCCGTGATGAATACATGGAAGATTATGACCTCGATTTCCATATTTCATTTTATAAGTTTTACATCCAATTGCAGTGGATAATAATTGATGGCCCAAACATATTCCAAAAATTGGTATTTCTACACCTTCTAAAATTTTTTGAATTTGTGTTACAGTTTCCATACAAACAACTGGATCACCAGGACCATTACTAATAAATAATCCATCAAAATTTCCAACATTAAGTTCATAATCCCATGGTACGAGTTCAACCCTAGCTCCACGAGCAGTAAAACATCGTATCTGATTTAATTTCAAACCACAATCAATTGCACAAATTCGTGGTGATCCATCAGGATTATAAACAATTGGCTTTTTAACTGAACATTCTGCTACTAAATTTCTTGTATTCGGATCCAAAAAATTTAATTTCATATCTGATTTTGGTAATTCATATGTTATTCTACCTAAAATACTGCCATTTTCTCGGATTTTTTTTGTTAATGCTCTGGTATCAATATCACTAATACCAGGAATTCCTTTATCTTCCATCCACTTTGACAAGGTACGGGTTTGTCGCCAATGTGATGGAGTTGTACATATTTCACCAACAACTAATCCAGCTACTGATATACCATCGATCCATTCGAAATTTTTTGGTAAACCATATATATCAAATTCATTTTCAGTTGGTACACCATAATTACCAATCATTGGATAAGTTAATACTAAAATTTGATCACGATATGAACGATCTGTCATTGATTCTGGATAACCGACCATTCCAGTTTGAAAAACAACTTCGCCATCAGATATTTTTTTAGCACCAAATGATTTACCTGGTATAATAGTGCCATCATCAAGAATTAAATAGCAATTAAATGAGCTCATATCTGAAGGCATTTTATATTCAATTATTAATCTGGTACACAAGAAAATTTAAAAATAATAATAATAAATAATAAGTTATTTGTAAGAAATTATATGATTAAAATTATATTACATTAACAAACATAATAAATTGGGGTACATTTTTTTTCCATTTCAGAATCTCGTTATTCAAAATTTATGCGAAATTTTTTTAAATTAACAAATATCAGACATTTTGAATAAAACTTCATTATATAATTTAATTAGTAGATTTAAAGTATACGTGCGACAAAATATTTCAATTATAGAATTGCATCTCTTTTAACGATATAAAGAATGAACTATATTTCAAAATATTGAATAAATTAAAATCTTTAAATATCTACTTATCTCTTATCTGGTCACAAATAAACTGATAAATAATCAAATATTTTATACAACAGTCTGATTTTTTAGCTCAGTCCACAAATTTTGTCAACCCCAACAATTTTTTTTCTAAATTTATGGAAATGTATGTAAATTTATGTTTTATTAGTCGGTTATCCAGAATCAATGACAGATCGGTAAGTCAAAATAAATTAAGACGATCTACATTGCTGTCAATAGAACACTAAAAATTTAAAAATATAATTTCAACTCAAAACTGGAACCATACATCTGACTTTCATGAAAACTGTAAGCATAATGATTTTAAGAGAAGATTTATTTTTTAAATTGTGTAAAGAGTTGAACTGAAATATTTAATTTTTATTTTGCTAAAATAGTCAAAATAAATTGTATTAGGTAGGATATGGGACCATAATGGTATTGAAATGATACTGAAATATATAAAAGGTAAAATAGCAATACGAAATGTTACACATGTAGAAAAATTAACAACTGAAGAAATTAGTAATGAAATTATTGCACAAATCTTATTACAGCGGAAAATAGAATTTTAGAAAATCACTGCTTTTGTGGGTAGGTTTGACAAAAAATTTAACACGCGATGATGAAGCAAGTGATCTTGCTTGGACTGATTCAGCCAGTAAGAGTCATTGTATTATTTGTAATATAAATTATTAAATAAATAATATGTACTGATAAATAAATTATTATTTTGATTTATTGTTAGGTGTAGTCCTTAAAATTATTACGCAAATTATGTATAAACATAATTTAGAAATTTATGGCAACGGCATTTTTAATAGCACTCGTGGATTGAGTTTAAAAAAAAACAGACTGTATTTAATTAGACTTAAGTCAAGTAAATATAAATGCAAAATTTGAATAAAATCTCGCAAAATTCACAGTTCAGGCATTCCTTCAATTTCTCTTTACAGTCTACACAATATGCTATTGAAATGATATTAAGCTACACATAAATTTAATTTATACATTTTTTTATCATAAATATTATTAAAATTTTTAATAAGTTTTTTCCACATATAATTGGATAAAAAACTTAAACTCTCATCTTTGGCTATAAATTTATGATAAAATTCAACAATGTTATCTTAAACAAATACTCTTTTTACAACATAACTAATGTTGCATTGCATTTCTATCTACTCAACTAGTAATTTTATTCTCTGTTAGTTATGTAGTACAGTATCTGAATCTGAATGTGACTGAACTATAGAGAAAAACATAAACAACAAAATTTGTGAGAATATTGGTAAACTTGAATAGTTACTCTCCAATAAATTCGCATGCTCAGAAATATATCTTTCAACAATTCAATTAAAATTCAAAACATGTTGTGGAGAAAAATAAATACTTGTTGAAATTGAGAAAATACTCAAATTATTTTAGTTTAATTGCGACCAATTTTATTTACTTTCTAAGTAACATAACATCGCATTTTAATTTTTAATTAAATTTTAGATAGAAATATGAATTGAGAAATTTACAATTTCGATACAGTAAAATTTATTTGCCTACAGTAATTCATTTTTTCTAAATTATTTTTGTAGAACTAATTTGTAAGAAAGTTAAACTAAAATCTAAAAAGGACTAAACAATTCAATTAATTTACTCGGAGCACATGCGTTTTAATCAGTCAAAAAAAAACAAAAACAAAGTGACAAGATACTTAACCGGTCGACATATTTTGAGCGACTAATATAATATCTTACAATGTTTTGATATTTACAAATTTTTAATGCTTTTATTGTTGATATTTTTTTTCCCGGTAATTTGATTGAATTAATAAAACTGATAAATTTTAAAATAAATATGGAAAAAATAGAGTAGATTTATTATTTTAGTTAATATCAGTCGTCTATACAAAGATGTCTTATCAATTCAACATAAATGTGTCATTCGAGAAGCCTGTCTGTTTAAATGTCTGACTTTTCTATCAAAGAAAAAGATAATTGTTTTCAGCTATTGAAATTACAAATACAATTATTCTAATTCTATTTTCGAAAAATCGTATTTAATTAATTCTATTATTAAAGGGAATATTAAAGTTTCGAACACAAATTTTAAAATTTGAATAAATTACGCTGATCCATAATTTAGTGTACTAAATTTAATAAATAATTTATCAAATACGGTGTCATCTTACACTTAAATATACAAATCACAGTTTTACATATGCTAAATATGTAACTGGAGATTATTGAAATATTTAATGTAAATTTTTGTTTTGCAATATTAAATAAATTGCAAATGTTTACTCAGAAAAGGGTTAGTCTAGGAGTCTTTTATATAAATTAATAAAATTAATTAAAATATTTTTTTGTAACAATTACATATTATTTTATCTACATTTAATATAAACAATTACCAACATTTAACAACGCGGCACAATTCTGAAAAGTAATATTAATTTATTGTAAAACAACACTCAACATTTCAATTGAAAGCATATTGTAACTTCATGAATTAAAATTACTTCTAAATAGTAACTAATTTAGTGTAAACTAATTAATAATAATTACTTAACCTTATTTAAATTTTTGTTAAAATTTATTAAAATTGTCTTTGATGGTTCCTTTAAAAACTATTAAAAATAATTATAATCAATTATAATTTTCACACAAATATTAAATTCCAAGCTGATTTATAATAAAACCACCGATAATTAATTAATGGTTTATTATTTTTATAATAAATTGAAATTATGAAAAGTCAAGTAACTATACATAATTCTAGCATAAAAAAAAAATCTTCCAAAAAAATGTAAATTGAATAATTATTATGTTTTTTTTTTTTTAAACGAGTATAATTTTTAAGTAGAAAGCAAAAAAAAAATATTGAATCTTTATGTGAGTGTTAGAATAATTTTTTATCACAACCGGTTTTATTAAATATCGACGCCATATTTAACAAATAAAGATATTTTATTATATGAATTATTTTCTATAATAATTATATTAAATTAAATAGTAAATTATGTTTAAAACTCACCACACTAAATTTTCTAATAACTTTTTTATGTAATTATTTAATTTATAAAGTTTATAATGTTTTTTTTTTTTTCAATTTAATTAAATTATTTTTAAGTAAAATAATTAATATTTAATTATATGTTTTAACTAAAACAAGTATAAATGTAAAATTATTATAAATTTTAATAAAGTTAATAAAAAACACGTGGCTAATTTTAAATATCAATAAGGGACCGTAAACAGACTCCACTCTTATTACTCGGTCGTTTTTTAAACGACTGAGAATAATTTTGCAATGTATTAACATTTTATAATAATTTAGATCTAAACTCTAAAAACATTTCGAAATAAATTTTGTGCTCTTCTGTTATAAGAAAAATATTCAGATAACAAAAAAATAAAATGAGTTTACTGCGCTAATATCAAAATTTATTTTACAAGAAAATATAATATAATTGATAAGAACTGGCGGCATATAAAAAAGGACTGAGTATAAACTTCAATATTGTTAACTACTCTCAGAGTTATTTTTTTTTTTGTTGATATTTTTAGTTCATAACAAAATTTATGTTGCAGATACTATGTCTATCAACATAAATAAACAATCAAATTCAGCTACTTCTTCTTTAACAATAAAACAGCTGTTAAAAAAATACCGAATTAGTTAAATATTATAAAGTTCAATGTAATATCAGGGCTGTCTTTAGATGGTATGTATTAATTTCAGGTAAAAATGTTTTAAGTAAAAATGTAAATTCATAGAATGTAAATAAAGGTGAGATTGATTTTTATATTTAAAATAAAAGAAAAAAACTATGTAATATGTTTAAAAAATATTATAGAAATGTAGTAGTAAAATTAGGACAGGTACACGTACTGAAAAATTTTAAAGATAACGAATTAAACAATTTTTAAAAATAATAATCCCGATCAGTAGTATACTACAGTTTTGTACTTATTGGCTGTTTTGAAATAAGGTCAACTGCTTATTGGCTTTTTGAATTAAGATCAACTGCTACTATAAAATTAAAACATTAACGAATTTTCATTGACACATTTCCAGTAATCACTAATCAGCTGATTTCCAAAAAAAAATATTATAGTCAGGAAACTACCTGGAGAAAATAAATATTTCACCGCTCATAAAATGTAATAATAAAAGGAAAGAATATTCATAACCATAAGAAAATAAATATTCGAACAATAATATATACTGTTCGATAGTACCAAAATTAGTTAACCGAGGCGCGCGCATTATAACACTCTCTAAGATAAGACTATAATTTAGATTACTGTATTAAATTTTCTTTTAAATTAAGCAAAATATATGAGCTTGTAAGCAGTTTTATTAAAAGAGAAAAGTTAATTTATTAAAATTTGTATAGCAAATACTAGCAATTTTATATAGTCTCGTGATCCACAAAAATTAATTATTCTGCAACATATTTTTATAAAACAGAGTTTTAATCTTTACTGCATTCAATACAATCTGTTTCTGTCTATGATAATTTGAGAAATTAATACTATTTATTTATAGGAGATAAGCATTATTTTTGTTATAAATCGAATGATGATCCAAAAATTACTTTCGTAAGCACTTTTGAACACTAGTAGCATAATTTGTAATTTATGAAATAAAAAATTTTAATTAACTTTACTTAATACATTTTATTTTTATAAAATAAAAAAATTCTTCTGCATATAAATATAAATTTATTATAATTTATTACTATATTTATTTTTAGGAAATTTCGAAATTTTCACACAATTTTTTTATGATTTTATTAAAAAAAAAATTAATATTTATGAAAAAATAAAATAAAAAATATAAATTCTAATTAATTTTCCAGATACATTTTAGACCAAACACAAAATTTTTTAAGATATTTATAGATTATATAAATGTGATATGAAATTTTAAATTAAGTGCAATACTCAATATTTTAATTACATAATTAATAGTGTTCAAAGTATTTTTTTTTTATTTTCATCTTTTAAATGCAATATGTTTTATTATTAAAATAATTGAAATTACTTAATATATTAAATATTTTGAATGTTTATGTACAAGAAAAATATATTATAATAATTAATAATCATAAAAAAGAAAAAAAACTTAAAAACTTTTCGGTTTCACAAAATTCTATAAGATTGTCTTTTAAATTACATTTCAATAATTTAAAACTTACAGTTTGTCATGAGAAATTAACAAATATTATATAAAATTTACAAAAAAAAAACAATACAAAATATAAAATATGTATATACTAAAATAATTAAACATTTGTTGGTGCATCCATTCCACAAATTATACTTTTCATAACTGCAGCAGCAGCTAAACTTGAATAATTTTGCCATTTACGTGTTGATAAACCATCTTTGTAATCAGATATTCCTAAAAAAAAAAAAAATTACAAATCAAATAAACATAAAATTATTAAATTTTATAAAATTATTTACCTTTAACAAGAATAAAACTATCTCTACAATTTCCAATTATACTTTCTAGTACTGAACCCATTTCAACATCTGTTGCTAATAAACCATATTTTTTAGCAAAATCTGATCGTAAACTATCAAAACGTACTAAATCTCTACCAGAACCAATTGGTCCTAAATGTAAACGTGTTCTTGGTAAACCATCAATTTCATCATTTGTATTTGGTAATGGATGTTGTACTTCAATTACTTCACGATTACCAATATTCATATATAATTTATCAGTATTTGGTGCTGGTCGATTAAAATCAGTTTCAGTTGCTTTATTTTGTAAATTTAAAAATGCTTCTTTTAAATAAGATTCCCATGGACGTTTACCAATTTTATCAGCATGTAAATTAACAGCAATATTTTGTAAAGAATCATTTATTGGATAATATGTTTTATATTCATCACCAGTACTATAGACATATACGTATGGTTTATTTGGTTGATTATTATTTCTATATTTTTGAAAATAATTAATTATTATTAAAGTATTTAAGTTTGATATTTTTTTTAAATCTTACCCATTTACAAAATTTTTGGTTTTATCAATATACGATATAACTACATCACCTAATCGTACATGTTTTTTATAATCAGTATAATGTGGTACACCACCAGCTACACCAACTATAAATACATAATCAACTTTTTGGAATGTTCCCAATAATCGTGTTGTTGTATTGCCAGCTGCTGTCATAGCTTCACGAGTACTACCAATTGATGGTAATTTTGTACTAACAATACGATGAGCTCCAATATTACCAAGGGTATAAACATTTGATTCACCTAATTTTAAAGTAAATTAAATTAAAAATATAATTAAATTAAATATTATTAAAAAAAAAGTATACAATTAATGAAAAGCATAAATAAAGCACACAAAAAAATCAAGTTGTTATCAATCAAGGATAATAACTATAATTAGCTTCATATGCTAAATGTTATTAACTGATGTTATTATCTTTGCTTGATTGAGTTGAATTTAATTACAAAAATTGCCTAAATTCCGATGTATTTTTAGTGGTTTTTTTTAATTACAATTATATTTTGTGTTGATGAGTTCTTGCTTAATCAAATTACGATAACAAAAAAATTAAGCTCATATATTGAAATTTAAAAAGTGTTGTAAAAACTGAAAAGTATTGTGTAAAAACGAATATGTTGAAGAAAAACAAAATGGTGTCGAAAAATTTCAAATTTAACTATGAAATTTTTCACATAAACACAAAAAAAATTTAATAGAAAAATATAAAAACGATTAATTCACAACATGAAATCTTAATTAAAAAAGTCCTTCTTCAGTTTTAAATTCTTACCAAATCTTCGTTTCTTTTTAGTTTTTAATAGTGAACTTCCGAATTTCGAATTTTTCTCATAGTCTTTGTAGATTTAAAAAAGAAAAATTATGTTTTTTTTTATTGGTTTTAATTATTATTATTTTTTAGTTGTGACTGGTTAAATATTTAATTTTTTAGCAAATCACTACTTTTTGTTAACTGGAATAAATAAATTAACATAAAGTTTAAAAAAAATTTCTGCTTACCGACTGTTGTGTATCGGACAAAAGTTTCTTTATTTTCCAACATTGAATCAACTGCAACTTTTTCACAATATTGTGCAGTAATGATTGCAATTGTTGGCTGTTTATTTGATGAAATTGTTGGCATTTGTTTGACAACCTAAAACGAAATAATAAGAATAATTTATATTAATAAAATATTTTTAGATTAACTCGCCGTGAGGAATATAATCTAATATTAGTGTAAACCGATTTCTATTCTATACAAGCGTATGTCTACAATTTAGCGTCAATAATTAAATTAACCGCCAATTATTTATTGGCGGTTTATAAAACGAAAATTTTAATTTGCGCAGTTTAATTCATAATTCAAAAATTAATGCCGTGCATTAATTTTTAAATTATGAATTATGTAAGATATAGGCAAATCCGATGAATTATTCATTCTATCAAATGCTTTCAATAATTAGCCGCAAAAAAAAGAATTTAAGGCGCAATTAATAAAAACCTAGCATGCGGTTAAAACCGGTTGTATATAATTTACAGATTAAATTAAAAGATTTAATGCATGAATATAGAATTTTTCTGTCGGTCAATTCTGTACGTTAAATTAGCTGAGTAAAATATGATCGACACCATTGAATCAACGGCAACTCCCGCAAAAATCTATTAAGCAAACTTTTCGCAGGAAACGTAATAAACTTTATATTCAGTTTTTTTCTGGAATTTTATTTTTGGATATAATTTTTACGCATAAATACATTTTTTGAGCAAAATGATACTTCTTAATTTCAAGCGATTCTTACAAAATTCCGGGTAATAGACTACTGATAACAGCAGAACAATGAAAACTGGACAAAAACAAGGCAAACTATTAGTTTATTATAAAAATTAGTTTTTGGAAATTTTGTTGCTTAATACATTTTCCCGAGAAGGGACCGATATTTACTTAAATTTAAGTTGGATATTAAAAGTTATAAGATATTTCAATACAACTCTATTGGCAATGCTAGACCGACATGAATTGTTCATGGTAAATATTCCATGGACCAAAAATATATAGTCTTCAAAAATTTATTATGTAACAGCTAATTTAGATGAATAAATAGTCGAAAAAAATATATTTCTATTAATATCCTTTACAGTAATTCAAGGAAAAGGATTTATAAAAACTTTCATGTTTATCATATTTCCGTACTGTAAAAAGTAATTGGAAAATAAATTCATCACTAAATAAACATAATTAAAATTTATATAAATGCATTTTTCTTCCTGTTTTCTTTTCATGGACAATAATTTTGTAAGGTTTTTCAATTTAAGTAAACATAATCTTTTTTTTTTCCATAAAACCAACCTGAATTTCTTTATCTTCATGATGAATTCTTGTATATGAATTATATTCCATTGATTTAATAAGTCCACGATTTTTTAAAGAAATAATTACTTTTAAAACTTCTTCTTCATTCCAGCCATAATCTCTATAAATAATTAAATAAAAATCAAATTTATTAATTTAAATTTAAAAAAATTTAGAAAAATTAATTATTTACTTAGCCAAATCTTCTGGTGTTATTGGATTTGGATATGCTTGTTCAATTAATTCAAGGATTTTTTCCTGTGTCAATGGTGGTATTTCAAATTGTGATTCTTCCAATGAAACTGAAGATTTTGAAAAGAAATAAAACCAAATTATATACATTTTATTTAATTTACGATGACATTTTATTAATATTAATAAAATAAAAAAAAAGTTAAGTGGTTAGAATTATTATTGTTAAAGTGAATTTTTAAATTGATTGTAAAAGTACAAAGACAAAATGCACAAATTATTAAACAAAATGATGACATGATGATGGTTAAATATGCACTTAATAAGTAATGGAAAATTTTGTGAACATAAAAACAACAACAACATAAATAATAAAAAAAATTGGGAAAAAAGTTAGTAAAAACGACAACAACACCCCATAGCGATGTCAAGATAATTTGAGTCAAATTTAAATTTGAATAAATTTAATTAATTATTTCAATTATATACTTTTTCTTCTTAACGTTTAAGGCAGAAATATTTCAGATATTGAAAGTATTGAAAGAGTTTGTTTAATTTAAAATTTTTGAGGATTAAAGGACATGTTAAATGAATTATAATTTAAACTTGTAATTTTATATTTTAAGATTTAAAGTTGTAATTTTATGAAATTGTGTAATATTTTATCAAATTATTAAACTGTTGAATTCAATTATAATGACTTTAAAAGCATCATCAGGGTTTTAATTCAAACAGTATACACCAATTTTAGCAACATTGAGCAAGATTTAGTAAAATAAAATATCTGAGCAAAGTTTCAACTAGAAAACTCTTTAATATTTCTACAAAAAAATTTACTTTTAGTTTCCAAATTTAACTTAACTAATTACTCCATTTCCATTGCATCATCAAAATTATCCTTAATTATTTTTATTAACAAAAAACACCACATTACAATTTCAACAATTTTATTTCATATTTTCATAAAATTTTAATTTTAATCGAAATGAAAACCAAAAAAAAAAAAAAAAAGGACGAAAAATCAAAATAAATTAATAATTTTATATTTTAACATTTTTTATTAGTAAAAAGTGAATTTTATTTTTATGTTTAAAGTGTTTAATAAAAAAACATAAATTAAAAGCATTTGTTTTTTTTTTTTGAAAATAATTAATTTTTTGTTGAACGAATTATAAGTTTTTTATTAGTTTTGTTAATTTTTTTTAGTTTCTGATCAGCATACATTTCCAACCAAAGTGCTTTCATTAAATCATCACCATCACCTGTTTGTTTCTGTGCTAACAGAGCTTCTTCATATTTTCGATTACAATCACCATAGCAATAAATAATGTAACCATCTCTGGCTATAATAAGTTTATATTTTTTTTTTTTTTTTTTGAAAATAAAATAGTGAAGATATTTTTTGTTGTTTTTTTAAATATTGAAATTTTAGGTTATTAACATAAAAAAATATTTCAAAATGATATAAAATAAATGAAAAATATAAACTAAATAAATAAATTGAAGAAAATTTATTCAATAAAATGGAAAAACTTATGAAGATATTTTTGAAATTAATTTTAGGACTTTTTCTAAAATATCAAACAATCAAAATTTTAATTACAGAGACCCTCTAGCACGATACTTAAGTAACACGAAATTTCGAATAATACTGTGAAAATTTGCAAAACACTTTTTCTGGAATATGAATGAAGTTATCTTTTTAAAACGTATTTTACACGGTTTAAAATAACACGTAACCAATTAATTGTGTTATTCGAGGGCTTCCTGTATTATCAAATTTCAACCAAGTTCAGAAATTTCAGAATATCCTTAAGATTAATATTTTTCCAATTTTTTTTTAAATTTCACTTTAAAAATAATTTTTCGACAAATTCCATAATAATTTCGAAAATATCTTCATTAGAAAATTAACAAAAAATAAATAAATGTAAACAAGGACAATACTAAATAACTTACGTGGCCTTGAAGGAGGTGCTGAAGTTTCTTCCAAAATTTTTAATTCAACTTCAAGTGATTGAATTTCATCATAACCTTTTTGTAATAACTTCATAATTTTCTTAATAAATCCAACATAATCTAAATATTTGTTTGTTTGTCAAAAAATTAAACATTTATATTTACAAAATTAATTAAACTTACCTCTTGGAAATTCTTTTGGACTAACCAATTCTCTGAAGAAATCTTGTGCTACATGTGCCTGTTTATCATCACTTTTCATATAATCTCTAAACCAAAATCTTAATGTTCTAGCTTCTTGTGAATGTTTACCAGTATTTGCGCTAACCAAAAATACACGAAATTCCAACATTAAATGTGGTACACTTTTAGAACTTTTATGATCCTTTAATGTTTCTTTATTTATAATTATACCAGTATGATCACCACCAGCAACATGAACCCTATCAGTAACTTCATCTACCAATTTACGTTCAACTAATATTATTGTTGAATTAGCAGTTTTACCACGAGGTGTCATCACAACTTGTTCACGTTCTGTTTGTGGCGGTGTATGACAATTTTGACGACCATTACCGTTCTGATGAAAATCTGGTGAACGATTACCATTTAACTGATTTTCAAAATTTTCACCATTATGTTGATTTGTTTTTGTTGGTTTTGGTGGTGGCGGTGGTGGTGGTAAATTATTTGTCGATGATAATCTTGAAGACATGTTTATTTTTTTGGTTGTGTGTATATTTTGGTTTTTTTATTAATATAAAAATAGTTTCAGTTTATTTGGTATTAGTGAAAATAAAAATGTCCTAGTTTTAGTTTTCTATTCTGTTGTTATGGCTGTGACCTGAAATTTAGTTCATAAACAGATATTAGTATTAAAAAAAAAATGTCTGCAAAATATTATATTAAGGGTTGGAATTATATAATTTAAAAAAAATATCGTTAGAACTATTTTAAAAGTATAGTACATATTCAAGAATTTTGGTCTTAATTCTAAATTACGAGTGATTATTACAAAATCGCTGAGAATAGCATACTGATATGAAAACTGGAACAAACATGGCATTTCATCCAAACTATTTTTCTTTTTTGTTTCGTTTATTTTCCTTGTTAACTGGGGAGCATAGGTCCTCAAATACAGAATAATCTGTACTTGAAGTTTCTTAACATTTCTTTATATTGAAGAAACCTTTAACTGAAACAATCTCAACAATTACTTTATTATAAACCTTTGTTTCTGAAATTTTTTTCACTTTAAGAACATCCCAAACCGTGGCATTTGTCGTACAGTGATTTTTTCGCAGCGAATTCAAAAATAGTTTCATAATTAAAATAAAAAATTTTATTAAATGCATACTACGTCAAAATTTCCTATAAATTCGCACGAAAACATTATGTCGACAGAATTTAAATAAATCGCTTCTGAAAAACGCTGCATAATCGCGCGAAGCCCGTGTTAGTTTTTAGCCGTAAGGTTTGGAAAGTATTTAATACATTTTGCAGCAAAAGAATCGATATGCGAATTTTAAATTGTTTTTATTATACTAATTTTAATTTTGCTCAACCCTATTTACGAAATCTTTTACTTATCCCTAAATTATGCTTTGTTGACTAGAACAACCAATAAAATGTTGTTAAATTTATTCTAACAATAATTTAAAGGTTACAAAAATGGAATTAATAAAAATTCTTTAAAAAAAAACTTTTCATTTCTTTGTATATTACAATGAAAATTCTTAGAAAATGATTTTCCTAAAACACGATACTTTCATTAACACATATTCCATTGGAAAAAATTGTTACCAAAAGTAATGCATAAATGACTAGTCTAATCTAAACTAAACAAATGAGGTTATCATTCCAATTTTTTATATATAATACGGTGAAAAACGAAAATTATTTCAAATTTTCATATTTTGTGGGGGCATGCCTGTACCAGGTACCACTGTATGTAGTAAAATATTTTGAAAATGATATTTTATATTTTCAAATCAAGGACAAAACTATAATTATTTTTTATATGACAACCAAATATATTTTGTGTCTTTTTCTTTTTTAGGACGATAATTGTCCATAAAATACTGCAACATTAAAATATTTTATATTGATTTTATTAAAAATGGAAATTCAATTAAATTCGATTTTTTTTTTCAGAAATGCTATGACATATTTTTTGATGATGATTTAATAAAATTATAATTGGCAATGTTATGTCTAATAAAATAAAACATTTATAGTTTAATATAAATTGTTAAATGATTCAATTTGTGTAAATAATTTTGACCTGCAACATGGCAAAGTTTAATTTAAAGAATTCAATTTGAATTGACATTGAATTGAAATCAATCAATCATATTTCAAAAAAAAATAACGCCAGTAAAATTAATAAATTACGTCATAGAATAAGTATCCATGGAAGCGGCCTAAATATTTTTTCTAAAAAAATTCGATAAGTAATAAGTGTCCAGCCAAAACTAGTACTTCTGTTTCTATGAATCCCCGAAATGTCAATAAAAGTTTATGAAAATTTAAATCACATTTCAAACCAAATTACATGACAGAGTAAATTTTCATATAATTTAAAAATTTCAGAATTTCAACTGTCATCTCTATATTTTCATAAATATTCGGGGAGCAAATGAAAAAGACAAATTACAAATATAGAAGAAAAGTTGGACATGTGTAGGACGCTTCCAGTCCTACTTAATTTATGATAAAACATAATAATTACTCAAACTAATAATATTTCTTTGAGAAGCTATCAGTCAAATTAATAACATATTTTATTAGTAATGATTTAAATTTCCTTCATAAAATCGTCATTTTCCAAAATTTGTATTTTCACTAATCTTCGGGGGGTTATTAACTGCACCTAGAATATAACAAATTAAATGTCATTGTATCCCAGATACTAGTAATTTAGTTTACTTTTACTACGGTGAATTTTTTTATTCTCTGTACATTAATATTCATAAATATTTCAAAAGCTGTTGTGCTAGAAATTTATTATTATTATTTATGGTCAAGTTTTTAGATTTATTAGTTCAAATTTCCACTTTAAATTATCTAAAAAAAACATTCCATTAAAATTACCTATAAAAGTCTTAAATTACACTAACTTATTTTATTACCTTCGGAAGTTAAATATAGCTCATTGGAAACATAAAAAATATACATATAGATAGGTCCTCTTTAATAACATTAACAACAAAATTATACTTAAAATCTTTAATTTTTCAACTAATAATTTATATATTATATGTACCAACATTTATATTTATTTTATGCTTTTGTATGTTTTTTGATACCGTCAGAAAGAAAATAAAACCATTTATTAATAAAGACTATATATTTCATGTAACATAATTTACAAAACAAATGAACCATGTAGAAGACAACATCATCGAGAAATTAAAAACAAGACAAAATAAAAGGGAGCAGCCAATGATTTGGAAATTTCCTTTCTTACATAACAAAATTTGATTTAGATTTATAACTAGAAAAATTTATATTTCATAATACGAATATAGTTATTATTGTTGAAATTATAAAGTTTTAGACTTTATTCCGGTTTACACTGAATTAGGGCTAATGATTAATGATTTGGACTGGAACTATTAAATATTTTATATCTATAAAAGGTAATTGCATATAATTCTGGATTTGGATATACAAATGTTTGACAAAAATAATCCTTAATTTTCAAACCGTAGGCAGGGTGCAATTCGCTTCCCATATATTTTGGAAAATTTAGCGATTTTGGAAAATTTAGCGAGTTAAGCATGAACAAGGGTTGATTGTGAATCCTTTTTAATCTTAGGTGAGGAGGAGGCATCTGCATAACGAATAAAATTATCCGCTAATTTTTATACCAGAAAATCAAAAACTCAACCGCGGTTTGAGGGTTAGTTCTTACTTAAAAACCGCACGGAGCGGCGTTTACTAAGCTGAATAGGTTTTCACTTTATTTTTATCTAAATTACAACGAATTTTTATGTCAACAAATTTATTCTTAGATACAAATAATTAAAATTCATTAAAAAAATGAAAATTTAAAATATGTAAACAAAGTTTGCACAAGTTACGTCTACTTTTTAATTTCGTATCACACTTTAATTATGGTTATATTTTTATTATTACTTTATTAATTTCTTCTTTTGGTATTTTACCATTTTTTTTTTTTTATAATTAAATGTGGGTGACAAAATTATTAGAGTGTAAACAGGTCATGGAAACCATCATCATTAATATTAATTTATGTTATGACATTAATCAGAAAATGCCAAAATTGGCGAAATCATGCAAATTTAAAATTATCATAATTTAAAGTTTTTAAGGTTAGAAATTATAGTTTTGTTTCCATAATTTTCTCTAACATATTTTACCACTCTAATCATAAATTTTAGACTGTAATTTGTAATCCAAAAACGAGTCAATTTTTCTAAATCTCCATAATTATAATAAAATAATGAAGTAAATTAGTCTGTGATCCATTAAAAATATCATTGATTTCTTCACTTTCCATTAAAAATATTAAATTTTTTTAAATATATTTTTATATTTATTTGTGACAGGTCAGTAAACTTTTCGTCTATCTTTACAGGCATTTTGAAATTTATAATCATTTTTAAACTTTCAGAGTCGTAGGTCAACCCTTTAATCTGCACAAAGTCAGAAAATAAATATGTATGTATATTATCACCCTAGCAGACAAATCCAATTAAATTAATTATAAGCTCCCCACAAAGTTCATATTTCTTATATTATGTTAACACAATATTCATAATAATAATTTTTGGGGGGGGTCTAGCGTCGACTGGTATTTATGAAAATTGATTTTTTTCTATATTCGTTTTCACCATAAATTATGAATATTAGAAATTAGACGCTATAAGAATATTAGAAGATATAAGAATATCGAAATTTCTTTTAACGATAAGTAATCGAAAGAAAACTTGCTTTCTAATTAATTTTATTTCGATATCTGATTTAATAGATTAATAATTAAAAGTTACAAGAAAATCATAAATTAAATTTATCTAAAAAAAAAACAAGGTTGAATTGTTCAAAAAAAAACCTCGATACTTTTTTTTTTAATTACAGGCACTTAAAAAGTTTAATCACTTTAATTTATCAAATCTGATGATACAAAAATAATTTTTTACGATAACAGAAACATAGTTAAAAACATTATAGAAAAATGTGGGCTGATATTGATTTTAATTGAACATTAGCATTTTTTGTAAATAAATTTTTAAACATTTTAATGTTTTTTTTTTAATTTTTGTTATAAAAAGGAAAAGTCAACATTTTTACTATAATTTAGGTCACGTAATTTATTTTTTCTAGTTCAAAAAAAAAAAAAACAAAATATATCATAGACGAAAAATTACTTTTATAGTTGATTGTTAATTGTATTGTGGCATGCGATATTTTAGTTGTTACAAAGAAATTTTATAGTCATGATATTAAAAAATATGTGCAATTATTTCATATGAGGAAAATTACGAGAAGGAGAACTAACTGTGTAGTAGTTTCATATTAATGGGGTATTTTTTATATGAAAATTCTCTTTGGATGACAGTTTAAGTACTTAAATTAAATTATATTGCACTATAAATGAACTGATGTCTGGGTCGAATGGGTATCCCCATCTGAAGCGGTGCCTGTAGTAAAAAATCACTTTGTTTTATCGACTTTGTTGATTGACATTATATCAAATGTTTTTTATCAATTTTTTTTATTGACTTTTTGCTTATTGACTTTTTTTTATCGATTTTCGTATCAACTTTGATATCGAATTCCTGTTATTGACTTTTTGTTATAAAGAGAAAGGGCGGTTAAAACGCTTAACTGTTATATTCTGCTGCTGTACGAGCCGATTAACATTTTTTTATTACAACGTCTGTGCGCGAAATAAAGGAAACACGGAGAGACATTATTAGGATTTATATGATTCCACAGTTCTTATATGATTCCACAGTTCAGTACCACTTCAGTGTCTCTTTACATCATTTAAATAATTGTACGTCCAATATATTCTAGTACAACTTTTATTGACAGGATTTTAAAGAATACCAACTAGGATTTTCTGACACCCTTTATTGCCTTTCTGAACAACAATTTTGGTGGCCAGTTACCATGGGAAATAACACTTCAAAAACATAAATTATAAAAATTTTAATCTACTTTCCACTAATTTTTATATTTATTGTTATTTTTGTGGAATATTTTATTTTTGTTACGCAGTAGTTTGATTTATTTGGCTTGGTGAACCTTTTCAACGGTTCACCTAAAAATATTGTACGTGTAAGTATATTTAATATTAAATAACAATTTCGGAAAGTTTAAATACTTTAGAGACTGAAGGACAGACGACAATACAACACTGACATATTTTTTTAAGAAATTAAAAGCTTTAAGAAATTAAAAATTTAATCAATAATTGATGACGGGTTGAAAGAATGAATAAAATAAAATGGTGTTAATTTGTTTAGAAAAAATAAAATAAGAAATAAATATGTGAAAAAAATCACAAGAAAAATTTTAATTATCAATATTTCCATAATTTATAAAAATGATTGTGAAAAATTAATGAAATTTATGAGGATAATTAAATATTATCTGGAAACATTTAAGAAATATTAATATAAAAGATTAAATTCTTAATTAAAATATATTATATTTTTATAAAGTTTTAAATTATCGTTTATAAAAAAGGTCATTAATATATCATCATTTTTATGGCGTCCTTAATAAGTTATTGAACAACTGAACTATTTAAATGTGATAAATTAAATAGAGTTTAGCAAGCATATACTCTAAGAAATTTGTATAAAATTGGAATATTTAATTAATTGTAGTCACAAATTCTAATTTACTAAACCATTTCCATAAATACGACATTTTTTTAATATAAATTCTTAACGACTTCTTTTTTAAAATGATTTTTCAAAATAAAGTTTTTAAATAAGTCAATATTTTATATTTCAATTATGCAATATTGCAATTGATATAATTTAAAATTAAAATAAATATTTCATTTACACCTTAATGCACTTTAAAAAAATTGCTACAATAAAAACTATTTTACAATTCACAACAAAACAAAAATTCCACTTTAACTAAAAGCTTTGAAGTGCGAAGCCATTAAAATAGCACTGATAAAGAAATTTCCTTTTTTTTTTATATTTCTTTAATTATTTATTTTATAAATTATTGCAGTAAAAAAATCAATTTAATTTAGTTTCCGACATGTTTGTAGCTTGTCACCATTAAAAAAAAAGACTTTGTTAAAAATTTCTTGGCACCTACTCTACTAAAATGAAAGGTAATACCGATTCTCAGTTAAGATTAAGGTAAACTTCGATCAAATTCATTTTTAGAGACTATCCCATATTTTATTTTATTTCCTAGTTTATTTTCATTAATTAATATTAAAGTCAGATCGTTGAATTACAAAAAAAAAAATGAAGGATATATCATTTTCCCTATATCCTGTCACTCATATCTCCCAAAAAAAATGCTAAAAGTATATGACACACTATATAAAAATTTCACCCTAATTCTATTGGTAATGTGCGTGCAATCAAATAATTTCGGAAATTATTTTAATGCTTATCAACACTTTACTATCTGTGGATATTATTTAACCTTGTCAATTTTCATTTAAAGCCTAATATTCACTACTATTTCCAATGAACATTAGAAAAAAATATTCCAAAGAAAAACAGTGAAGTCTAATCATAAATTTAATATTACAAAAAAATAACGATTTATACATAAAATTTATTGAGGTTATAATTTTATTTTCTGCAATATGCATTTTTTTTTCACCCCTCTTTATATTTCATTTTTTTAAATGCAATGCAAATAAAAATATATTTTTTGTGTATGGCATAAGTTCATTGTGCCAGTTGGTAGCCGGCCGGCAGCACGGATGTCATAAATTTAAATCTTTGAACCTGAACATAAAAAAAAAAGACCAGAATTAAATAGATTTATGTATAACATCATAGTGCAGTTATACTAGTAACTAGAACTAAGTAAAATTATTTAGTGGAAATAGAATTTATTGAAATATACATAAGTTTTTCGGCGCCCTCAATTAATTGGAAAAAAAAAATTGTTTTATTTAGAGTAGTGAGTGCATAAATTATATCGTTTTCTATCCTCGCTTATGCTATTGATAATAAAAACATAAAAAGTATGATAGAATTTTTTTTTTTAGGATAAATTATTTAAAATTATTGTAAATGAATACTTAATAATTATTCAAATATACTTTGACTTTTATGGTTTATGAGTTGCTAAAGTGAAATGATATGCTAAACTAGTTTACAAAGACCGGAAATTTAGAAAAGTGAAATTATTTTTATTTATGGTTTCAAATGTATCTGTAGTCTAGAATAACAAATAGCACTTCAAAAATAATAAACAAGAGTAGTCATCAAAATTGAAAATTGGGACACGTCAAATGTAACACATACAATCAATTATTTGTAATGTTTAGAAATTTTCTCAGTCACATCATAAAAAAGCGTACAATATTAACAACATTAGGTACCATTTTTGGAACTCATTCGACATAAAAAGAGCCTAGTTTTTTTTTAAATTCGTCCGTTCCATCCGGTATAATTGTAGTTAGAAATCTATATTAATATAATTGAAACTATCTCAATAAATGCATATACAAGTTGTAGTTATAGTCACTCATCGGAAAGGTTGAAAACGGTTCACTCACCAGTACTTAGTGCAACATATTTTTTAATTAATTTCCCAATCGGATAAACTGCATGTGTAAAAATGCAGTTTATCCGATTGGGAAATCAGTAAGAAAGCCCATAAGTATAAAAGTATTGCACAGTAATTCTGATGGGCTGCAAACACTAAGAACTTATCTTTTTATTATAAAATAAGCTATTTTTCGCTACTAAGTCGAAATAAATATCCAAGCTACTTCCAATCACATCCAATATGTTAGAAAAGTTTTTGTTGAAGTAATAATTTTCAAATTCTTTATTGAAAAGCCCCCTGATTAAAATAGTATTTTTTATTTCTTCGTTTATATAATCAGTATTAATAAAATATCTGAAAATCTGTGAACCATTAATCCTTCAAATACGAGTATATTAGAGTAGGTAAGAATTGCACGATATAATTTATAGCTTGTACATTAAATATACATCCTATTTGAATTAAATCAGTTCGCTTAATATTCACTTAAAACTAAACTTATTTATTTGCAAAAAAGTTTTGTTTACATTATATTTTTTTATTTACAAAATCAGAGAACACTTAAAAATCATTAACCTGCAGAATTATTTGGCACAATTCACAGTCAATTATAGTCTGTTTACAAATAACATTTTAATGGTTTTCGCAAAAAAAAAACCGTATTAACTTTAAAAAATTAATTTCTTTAAAAAATTATATTTTTTTTATGTAAATTTTAAGAAATTTAAAAAAATTTAAGACTCAATTTAATAGAACTTATGTTTACATAAAGCTTAATTATTTAGAAAAATAAACAGACATTATTTTTTTACTTTCATTTTAGCAATAACAACTTTTAATTTCTTTAACAGCAAATTCTAATGATTATAACAAACCTAAAATTACGTAATTATTCTGCCAATTGAAAGCAAAAATAATTACTTTACCAGCTTGTTACAAATTTCTTTCCATTTTTTTTTTTTTAAGCATAAAATACAAAACAACATGCAACAAATAATGAACAGCTAAAATGATGACATGGGGATTAATTTGTTGAGTGGAAGAAAAACAATTTTCAATTTTCAACATGGATAAACAGTATTTTTTCTTCAGTTCAATTCAATAATGTTTATTTATTTGAAATGTATTTATGTAATTCATTACAACATAAATTGATTATTTCAATATTTCTAAACAATTTTGAAAAATTCATAAATAAACAAATTTTTATTTTCTTTATATATTTTTCTTAGTGTTTTTAAAAGATTTTAGTGGTCTTTTTTTTAGGAATTTTCTTTTAAAATAAAATCATTATGTTAGAATTAATTTGCTTGCAGTCCGTCTGTCCGTCCGTTTGTTTGGCATGTTTTTCAACTTATGATTTAGCATACTAAATGAGAACAAGAGATGAGAAGTGTACACATAAAATATTTCGGGGCACTATTTTACAAAATTTAAAGAATTTCATTTCAGATGAAGGGAGAAATTATTTTAAGATCATCCGGTAGGCGGCGTAATTCGCGTTTTACCAAAACATCTTTTTAATAAAAAATTGCAATTTAATATAGTAAATATTTTTCAAAATTAATAATTAAGTAGAATAAATAATTAGAATAAAGTTCTTTTTAATTGAAATTTCTGCCAATTGAGGCGCTGTTGTGCATAATGTATTTCTAATAATGGTTAAAATTTAATTTAACTTGGAACATTGTGTGTATAACTGATGACACTAATGTATTCGTAACTGATGTGTGTAAGGGACATTGTGTCTAACTGATGCTCACCTTAGAACGATAATACAGCTGGGATCTAAATAGTAATTAGTATAGTTCTACAGATTTTACGACCAGAGGGCGCAAATTCTATTAAACTAACTTGCGAATGCAATTTATTATAGTAAACACTTACGACAAACGAAGTAAGATGGGTCATTTAAAAGGTAATGATGAGTAGACCAGAAAAAGTTGGGCAACTCTTACTTTTGCCACTACGGGGCGCTATACTGTAAAATACCAAACAGTGATCTTTTAATTTGTAATAAGGTTTTCACAATTACTTAATACAACATAATTTTACATTGAAATAAAGTGCATATGGGCTGCAAACACTTTTTTTGTCCGCGCACAAAAAAATCTCATACGTATGAAACTACTGCACAGTTGTTCTTATGTTTGGTAGTTTTTTTTAATTTGAACTAAAGTAATCCAAATTTACATTTGAACTAAAGTAAATTACATTTTTAAATGTAATTTTGATTGTAAAATTATTCAGTTAACTAATAAATCATACCTAGGCAAAATTGTAATATTAAAAAATATACCAAAGCATAAAAAAACACACAATATAAAAAGTCAAATAAAAAAAAAGAGTGCTTTTGAAATAATCTGACTGGTAAACACAAAACAAGAGATGAGATCATACTTCCTTCAATTTTAACAATTATACTCCAACACTAAACAAAAATACTGCAATTTTATATCAAAACCACTAAAAAAAACACTTTTTTTATGAATATTTCCGCATTATCTCATTTCTGTAAGCTGGAAAAAATAATTGTATTAGCTAAAGAATTGTGGTGTGATTGTGGTTTTATTTCATCACAATTTCATATTCACATAAAAATTATAATTTTTTTTTATGTAATAATTTTCTTTTTATCGTTAAAGTTTTTTTTTCTGTTTTTTTACTTTTGATTTTTTGATTAGAAAATAACATAAAATTTAATGGGAAAATTATTTACACGATTTTTTTTTTAAGCTTAATTCAAATTCGATATTTGTATCCGACTAGTGTAGACTCGATAAAAAAAAATATTGCGAACAACAACCAAAACACGATATTGTTAATTAAAATAATTGTGAAATGTGAATAGAAGAAATGATCTCATTTCCGAAAAAGGAAAATTAAAAAGTAAAAGATAGGTAAAATTTGTATTTGAAATTAAGATTTATTTGTGCTGACAAAAATTGTGTTATTTCAGAAAAATTGTATCACGAATTTTTAATTTAAATTCTTGAAAATTTTCGAATTATAAATAAAATAAAATAATTCAAACTGATAATATTTTGTTTACGCAATATAATTGTTAACTGATTATTAAGAAAAATAAAGTTTTCATCAATCAAAAACCCAGGAAAATAAGAAAAATTATAAAATTGACGGTTGATTAATTCCCATGTCTGATTCATGGATACTAAATAAATTATTATAAAATCCCAATAATTGTTGAATAATTAAAATCATCAGAACAGATTATTCACAATGTTTATTTTAATACTTGGAGATGGTGTTTTACCGGGACAGTGACAAACTATGCCAGTAACATTTTTCTGTGTTCTGTTTCATTGATTTTTTTTTCATAATTTAAGTGATTTCTATTTTACTCATTATGTAAGCACCTTGAACACTTTGGTTTGTCTTTAAGGGGCAAAAAAATAAGACAGCACTCTTGTAAAGTTATATTCAATCAGACTTAGTTGATAAATTTAAAATTTTACCTATAATGTATGTGCATTTATTATTAATCAAAATTTAGTTAATGAACTTTTAAATTTTATTGAAATTACTGCCAAAGCAGTGGTTTTTCGCATTATTATAATTGGAAACGTTGGGTCACTTACTGTTGTAGCAATATAAATTTAAAAAAGAATATTACAATACAATACTAAAGCCAACTGTATTAGAAAGACCATGTATACCCTGTTTTAAGTCTGGTATGAAGTCTGGTATGGAGTCTGACAGACCAAGGCCCATGCTGCTTGATACTGCTATATTACAAATCAGAAATAGCTAGATAAAAAGCCTTTTATTTTGAAAGTGGTTTAAGTCCATTTATCTTTAAATTTAGATTAAAAGATTGGTAACTGATAAGATAATGGTGTTGTAGTTTGTTGGAATTATAAAAATTTGAAAATTTATAATGAACCAATTTTATAATTATTATTCAAAAAATATTATCTGTCAGATGGACTTATACTACTTTCGAAATTACTGAGATGAGTTTTTCTCTTTTAAGCGGCAAAAGCCCACCTTGTAATTATTAGTAGAACTAATTTTTAGATTTTATGAGTAAAATTAATTAATTAGATTTTATAAGTAAAATTACTCAAAATCAGTAAATAACCCAATAAATTTTTTAAAGTAATTTTTATAATCAGTATTTTTGTGATATTTTTGATAATTTTACAGAAATTAAATGACAGAAATGATAAACGAATAAAAATAAGAAGATAGTATAAAATTTTTATAGAAAATAGCAACAAAAAATATTAAACATAATTAAAAATACGTAATTTTGAATTATACGCTTTATTTTCATTATCTAAAAGTCCATTTTGGCCTAGGAATATAATCATTTTCAAAGATTTTAATATTTTTAAAGAAATATAATCAAAAAAAATTAGCTGTCAAAATATTAATTTTATTACTCTATTATTATTGAACATTGGATACTAAATTGTGGTCTGTTATAAATATTTTCTGTTACCAGGGAAATCCCTAAATTTTAATTTTTTTTTTAGTTTTCCTACAACTTATTCTTGTAGTAATGAAGTAATGCATCTGATACCATCCTGATTAAAATATTCGAAAGAGGGCTTAAACTACTTTTAAAAATATTGTCAGCAAATTGTTTTAAAATTGTAATCATTAACTAGATTTTTTTTTAAAAATATATTTAAACCACTTTCAAAATAAAGTGCTAAATTCATATAACTTTGAAGTGAAACGAATTTAAATATAAGTAAAAAAATATCTAACAATTATTGTAAATTCTATAAAAATTTCCTATATTTTAACAATTTATCATGTTATTATATTTCCGACATTTTTCAAAATTAATGTTTTGCACAGTCAAGGTAATGATTATCAGATAAAAAAGTGTACGATTGATAATTGCACAGTCAAGGTAATGTCATTCAAAAAATGTACAAAGCTTCTATAAAAATATTAAACTCAAAAAAATTCCAAAAAAATTATTTCAACCAAAATTAAATTTTTTATTGTGTCGATTTTGACTACAAAATTTTTTTCGATTTTTGACTAAAATCTTACAAAATATGAACACATAAATTTTTATATCAGCACTCTTATCTTATCAGCGATAAATTTATCGCGTTATTAGTTTTATGTATTTTTCGGGAAGCAACAATACACAAAAAAAACCTTTATTTTCTCCTTTTAAATGTTACACGAGAAAATTTATATGAAAACTTATGCTTGTTACTAATTTCCAAATAAAAAATTAAATAAATTCTAATATGAAAATAATTTCAAATAAAAAATGGCTTCATCGAAATAATTAAAATATTACTAGTTAGTCATTTTTAATATAATTAACGTTCGTTTAATTTATTGCTAATTGTTTGTCAATAATAAAATCGAAGTCGAGAAATATTAAATCTCTAGTCATTTTGGTTAAATGGTGAAAGAACGTGGGTTGTGTTAAAGTAAATTTTCAACTTTTAATATTTTTAGATGACTCATCTGATTAACACGATATTATTTTTATTAATCATCAGTAGTGAAAGACGTCATCATTATTGTTATTTAAATTATATATATTTTCACTGTGTTAAAGTTTAATAACACGCATTCTTATAAATTGGTAGCATATATACTGAAATGTGAAAATATACTTAATCGCTACGAATTTATCTTTATTTAAATTAGGTTTTTAAGACTGCATTAAACAAGTATGTAATTAACAAAGTTTTCTGGTAGTTTTTTTTAGTTTTATTTTAAATATTATCTTAGGAACTTTTTAACACGCTATCAGATTATTTCATAAATAATTTTAGACTGGTTTTTCAAGTTTCATAAAATTCAATTATTTAAATTAATTAAGTAGCAATTAAAAACTAAATCACAATTAATTTTAAGTTCAAAACTTTTCAAAAGTTTATGTTAATTTTTTAAATTTTGAATCATCAACAAAAAAAATTTTTAAAAGCTTAAATCAGTTCATTTTTTACCTGCTAATCAAAAATAACTTTTAAAATAAAAAGTCTGACTTGTCTTTTTATACATTTTTTTAATTTGTACTTTGAGTTGTTTTAACCATTAAAAAAAAAGTTGTAACAATATTTGCAGGCTAGTCGTATTCCTAATTTTCTGATTATTAATCAATATTTTTATCAATTTTGTATAAAAAAATATCACACATTTTTTATATTTCCAAATTGTCGGCTGAATAAATAAAATATTCGACAGTGTTTTTTTTTTTTTTTTGCAAATTTTTATTATTTTTATCACAAAAATTCCTCAATTTACTAAAAAAACACAGATAAGTTTCACTGAAATAATTAGCAACGCAAATATAAAAAAAAAAATTCTTACAACATTATTAGTGAATAATTTGACAGTGAAAACGATTCTGTTTCTGATTGCTGACAACAAATGTCTCACTAAACAGTATTTTTGAAATTATTGTAAATTTCTAAAACCAATTCAAATGGAGTTGTCATAAATAATAATTGCTGACGATTATCTTATTCACACAGATTCATGAACTTGTAGTTCATAAAGTTCAGTTTTTCAAATGTTGCACTGAATACAGATTATCGTCAGCTATTAAAAACTAAAACTTTGACTTGATTATTAGCAACAACATAAAAAAAATCATATTAATTTACTTTTTTGACTTTTTCTAGATTGTAGAAATGAAAATTCTTTAATGCATTTATTTTAAGCAAACTACAATGAAATTATGCTCTTTTTTCAATTTAATAAACTTTAAAAATAAATAAGAAAAACATAGCTCTTGCTAATAAAGAATTTCTTTTTTAGAATTTTGTAGATCTTTAAAAAAACCATTCTGTAAATTTATAAAAAAAACTATAGCTAATCTTAAAGCGAAAATATTATTCTGTCGCGCCTATAAAAAAAAACATTCCATAGATATATTTCCACTTGACATGGCGAAACTAGTTCAAAATCTTAAAATAAATATAATACAAAACATAAAAAATACTCCTTTGAATGTAAAGATATTTTCTAGAAAACTGAAAAATTGCAACATAAAAATTTCATTAAAAAAAATACGAAAGAAAAACATCTGAAATTTTTTTTAGTTTTTTTAGCATAAATGAAAAAAAAACTATTTATATAAATTTTAATTAATTTGGAATTTATCCAATAGATTTAAAGAAATTTTGGAAAAATTTCAAATTTTTTATTTAAAATAAATTTATAATTTTAATATCCGTTTCCGTTTCTAAATAATTTTAAATATTATTTTTGATTATTTTGGAATTATGATTTTCAAAATTCAATTCATGTTCAGTTTAATAAATTTTGAATAAAATAATTTCCCAAATTTCCAAATGCATTTTTATTGATTTAATTGTTTAGCCTTTAAAATTGTTTAGACATTGAATTTGGACAGACATAAAATTTAACATAATTTCTAGTTAACCAAAATATTGGTCAAAATTTCAACATACGTGAAAAGAATTTATCAATTTCTAATTAAAAATAATATTTAAATATTGGAAAGTTGTTAACTATTTACCACAACTTAATCCTTTTTATATTCTAGAACATAAATAAATTACAAATTTTGAATCCAAATTTTAATTTTACAATTAAAATTTATGTTATTCAGAAAGATTGGATCACCTATATAAAGTGTGTGAGACGGAAATATAAATGTGCCCTGGACATTAAATTATTAGCAATCTGACAGGAAATTAATAATTTTAAACAACATAAATGATGAAATCATAATTCACATACAAAATTGTATAAAATTTAAGTAAACATGCTTCAATTTGGTTTTTTTGAATTTTTTGTTAAAAAAAACATTATTTATGATCCGCACAAAAAGATTACAGTATCGTGTAGTAATGGTTTATTATTTTCTAACTATAAGACCCTAAAAATAAATTATTATGTCATCATTAGAAATATAACACTGTCCTTGCACTACATTTTATATTATTGATAAGTAAACTTTTGTTATTTCCTTTCTGGACCACAAAACTTACAGATAATCAAATAAATTTTCATAAATAAAAATATAAATTAATCATATTTTGTCTGACTTGAATAAAAACACCAAAAATAAATTATTACTAAGAATAATAATTTTTGATAAGCGAGAAGAATATAAAATAAAATTATTTATAATTATTAAAATACAATTTGCATTTGGTATAATAAAGTTAAAACGTATAATTTTATTAATTATAGACGTCACAGTCGATTAACGTTCAATAATAACATAAAAATATTATGTTACAATTGTAAATTTTAAAACTGAACTTTATAGCTTATAAAATACTTAAAATTCGTCTATTAAACCATAAAACTTTGTTAATTTCGAATTAAAATAGACTTAAAAATAGTTGAATATAAAAATTTAAACATTAATTTTCTAGAAATAATCAAAATAATTACGATAAATTTGTAATTGAATGTCGTAATTCAAAATATCGTAACAATCAACAATTGTTCAGTTGTGTTGATTGAGTACTTAAATTTGTTTAACGTATATAGTTACTATATATTTTGGTTAATTTTTAAATTTAAATTTATGTTAAATAATAATTGATTTTATGAGGAAACAAAATATTTTTAGAATTCCAAAAAAATCTAGAATATGATTAGAATTTAACATATAAATTAAATGATGAATAAGATTTAATACAACAAAAAAATGTTAGTAGAATTTTTAAAATAAAATTTGGAAAATAAAATTTCGAATAAAATTTCGAAATTTTATTTTTGAAATTTCGAACAAAATTTCGAAATTTTATTTTCGAAATTTCGAAATTTTATTTTCGAAATTTCGAAATTTTATTTATTAAATTATAGTAAAAAATTTTTAGAATTTTTTTAGATCTCATAGAAAATTTGGTTAATTTGTGACAATAATTTAGGAAAATTTAGATTTCGATATATTTATACAAATTTAAAATTTCACGAAAAGTTTATTATTTTTTTTTAATGTAAAATGTTAAATTACTCACAAACTAAATAATTTTTTTCTCATATTAACTAAATTAACATTTTCGAAAATAAATAATTTGAATATTTATATTAAATTTTAAAAGAAAAACTTTGTTTATTATTTACAAAAATTTCAAATTATTACCATAAGGAATATGAAAATAATTAGTAAAATAGTCACTATTTGGCAAAGATTCAAAAAATAAAAAAAAATTTGGTGAATCTATTTTCATAAAATTACAAATAAAAACAAATAAAAATTTATACCAGTTTTTTTTTAGTTACTTTATGTTTATTTTGTTTTTTTTTTTCGAAATGTTAAAATTTATCTGAAAACCAAATTCGAAAAAAATAAAAAAAGTTGTTTAGGTCAAAAAAAAAAATTTCCAGAGCAATTTTTTATTATTTATTAATGGACGCTATCAATAATTAAGTTCTATTTTACTACATATAGGGTAAACTCGTCTAACTTCGTGATATTAAGGGATATTTGCATTTTTTTATATAGAAAATAAAAATTTAGATATGAGGAAATTATACGTACAAGATTCATTCATAAATATCTAATGTCAAAATTCCAGTAAACTACGTTCTGCACGGCCAACTTCGTGATAACGAAAATCTAATCCTGTTATACGTAACAAATTATAGCGAAAAATTTAAAAATCATATTTTAAGGAAATGTTTCTGTATCTATTCTCTTTGAATTGAACAACAACAGATATTTTTGCAACTGATAAACAAGTATTTTCCTAGCACTAAAGGGACTGATATTTTCAACTTGAAAAAAATTTATTAAAATAGAACTAAGACTATAAAACTCAGTTCCTGATCCAAATTACTCTCAAAAAGCCGCACCAACAAGTATCTTTGTTAAGGGAATAGTTTAATCTAACAGATGTAACATGTAAAATTCATGGATGAACCCTCATTTTTCATAGGCTATCACGGAATTAGCCGAGTCACGGATTTAGGCCAGTTTACCCTACATAATACATATAATTATTTTAATGGATAAATTTTATTTTCTTTTTGATTAATTTTGTCTATTAAATACTTCAATATAGCAAAATGTGAAGAAATTAGCGTTCTTTTCATTATTATTTATCGAGAAGGTTATTCTTAGTTCGTATATTATCATCAGAAATCAATGGTTTTAGTTATGATTGGAACTTGGTAGCTAATATTTAATTATTATAACTAATCTAATTTAATATTTAGCTAGTTATTATATTACAAATTAAATTTATTACTAAAGTTTTTCAGTTCTTAAAAACTTGAAAGTTATATGATTATTTCAAAATTTGAGTATGTACCAGAATTGAAAAGTCTGAATAAATTTCTGAGAAGCTTAGTGAATGAATATGTTAAGTTACATTTTTAATAATTTTCTGTACTTTTTCAAATTTCGAAAATAATTTCTATAGTTTTGTTAGATCCAGAATATTAGTTTCATTACGAAAATTAGCTAGATAATTAGCTTTAAAGAATAAGTAGATATAGCAGGTTATTTTAAGAGTAGGTAAAGTCCATTTTTTTTTTTAAAAAAAAAAAAAACAAGCTGTTAATAACAGATAAAACTACAATTTCACTTATTGGTGATCTATAGCCAAAGATTATATTCGAATATATTTGGAACCTTATTCAAAATCTCCAATGTTTTTTATATTGAACGTAAAACCTTAAATATACTTCCAAATAAAAAGAAGTAGACTTGCCCAATTTTTAAATAAACATCTCAACTAATTGAGATATTATTAGTCAAAAACGAGGTTAAATAAAATATTAATTTTCAGTATGATATTGCAGTTTTATTGACTTCTCGTCAACAATTCTCAAGTAAACTCTCTATTTTAAAAAATTAAATTTTAATACATTATTTTTAATTAGTAAAAGTGAAAATTTTTATGGATATTACTGAAGTAATGAAAATACAGAAAACAAGGTTTTTCTTGATTTACTAAACACTTTAAAAAAAAAAAAATCGTATAAATTCGAAAAAAAAATTTATAATAATAATTTATACAGAAACTCTGACTCATTATTTAAATAGCATTTAAAGTTATTTAATTATACTTTTAAAATACATAGAAAATATCTAAATTTTAAAAACAAATTAAATGTAGAAATTGCATAAATCATATGCGCAATTCAATGTCAATATTTATGATTAAAAAACACAATTCTAAAACAGACACATAGACGGTTTTTTTTTGCAAACCAAGGTGAATAATTCTAGTTAAGTTTTTTTTTTTTAATTTGAATTCCAAATAAATTTAAATCTTATATAAAATTGTCTAAAATTATAGTACTTACGATATTTAATAATATTCCAAAAAAAAATTGTAGTTTCGAATTTTTTTCGACAATTTTCAGTAATTTTAACCCAAAAAACATAAAATAAAATTTAAAAACACAATTAATTTGTTAATCAACAGTAGATTAATTATAAGCACTTTAATTTAATAGATAATTATTTGATCATATGATATTTGACCGCCAAAAATACTACACAAACATAACTTAAATTCACCAAAAAATTATTGACTTGAATTAATGTGTTTCTTATGAATTAATTTATCGTCACCAAAAAAAATTTTCCTTTTTTTTTGTAGAATTTCAATTTAATTAAATATATTATTTATTCACATTTATTTTGAGATCGTGGTATGACGTCACGACTTTTAATGATGAGATCACCACTTGAATCAGCAAATTTAGGTTTTTTTGGATAGTATTTAAAAAAAACACTATGCACTAAATAATTGCAAAAAAAATTACACTTTTAAATAATATCCGGTGAATATTGAGGGTAGACTACAATAACCCGGCACACTATTTAAGCAGACTATTTAGAAACTTGTTTACCTTCAAGATAACACGAAAATTTGCCTTTGTATATTATTCACTTGAGATAAACCGAATAAAATTAGAGACAATGAAAGCAACATGAAATTTCTTGCGTGTTAATTCAACGGCGACCGTTAAAATACTGAATCGACAAACAAAAATTATTAGTGAGCTCAGCAATAAACGTAAAAGTATATTTTAATATTATATTCAGTTTCTTTCAGTTATCAGAATAATGTTTATATAAAATTAAATAGAATCACTCAAAAATTTGAATTGTTGAATGTAAAATAAACTCATAACAAAATAGTGGCGGCTTCATAAATAAATTTTAGTGGCGTATAATTTTAAAATATTGCAGCAATTGGGAATAATTTAAGGAATTTACTTGTTGATTAAATTCTTTTTCTCAAATTTAGAAACTATCGAATAACCTGAACAGGGAACAGGGAAAACGTTAGAGCATATTCTGTATGACTGTCTGATAATACGTAGGAGGCTGATTTATTCTATAATACATGTACTCACATCCGCAATGATGATGTGTCTATCGGTGCCAAGATAAAACTTCTGAAAAACGCTGGCTATACGAAATCCTTTACTAAGGTTAAACAAAATCCGTCTCTGGTGAACAATGAGTAACAAAATTAATTTCTACTCAATAATTTATGTGACTTCAATTATATTTTGAGAATATGACGCAAGACATGAGAATGAGTAATAAGCAAAAAGTGCAACACTTTTTCCATAACTGGAACAGCTCGCAATATAAAAAAAATAATTATAAATTTTTTTACTACAAACTACGCATTTGTTTTATGTAAAAGTGTTAAATAATTTAGAATATTTATGATATTTAAAATGGTAGCATATATTGTTACTTTCTCTGTTTTAGACACATTATAGTAATTTGTTGTACTGTAGAAAAAGTATCTAAATATAAACAAACTGTTAAACTTCTGTAGAAAAGTTTGAGTCTATTTTATTTGAACGAGAGCCACAAAACAGTTGTATTTAGAGTGATAAAATCTGAATTTGTAAAGGTATTCTCTTTTTAGGTAAAAAAAAAGAAATTTCTTCCTTATTTAAATTTTACTCAAATAATTGTAAATGCATACGACCACAGAACTTTGTATAACTTTAAAACTTTAATGTAAGTCCCCTTTTACTATTTTTCTATTAATTCCCGTAATCCAATATCAACAGTTCCCTTGGGTTTTCATTTTTTTGTGTGTTCATTATTGCATGAAGATTATTAACCCCTCAGGATATAAACTATAGCACGCATTATTAACTTACCTTCAGTAAATCATACACACATACAGAAATCGTTGTTTTTATGTGTTGGAAAATTGAAAATTTTAACAGAAGTTACATATAGGTATATTGATTGTTGAGAATATTAAAGAGGATAAACTTCTTCAAGTCGCAAAAAAAAAGAGATTTTTGATTACTTCAATTGCGCTTCAACATAGAGACGAATTATTATTTAAATCCACCCTGAAATCAACAAACAAAATTGGATACAATAAAAGAAAAAAATTATTTTATGCAGGATATAAAATACGACCCCTTTTTTTATAGTAATATAAAGAAAAATTTGCGACAAATGTATACCAAATATCAAGATTTGTTTTGAAGTAGATCAACATTTGTATGTACAATAAGAAAGTATTCATACTAGTTTCATTTATAATCTAAGACGAATCAACATAATTTAAATTCTGTTTAAGTTTTTTTTGTATACCAATTAACTACTCTTAAAATTATTATTACATGTTTTTGTTTCTGATTAAAAATTCATAAACTGCAATTAAATTTTTAATCTAGGTCGTTAAAATTCACTTTCATGTCAATGCTTTCAATGTGTTATTAAAAAAATAAGTAAAAAATTTTTAACAAATGGCCACATTTTATAAGTAGGGCAATAATAACGACTGTAATATGACGCCAGTGTTAAAAATTTCAATTTCAATTAAAATTAATACATAAAATATTATAATGGGCACCTTAAAACGAATATTTTATAATTTGTCATTCTGTTAAAATGAAAACCAAAAAAAATTCATACATGAGATTTTATTAAGGGATACAATTAATTTATTTACTTTTTTATTAATATAATTCTTGAATAAATATAGTAATATACATTATTTTATTTTGTCTTTAATATTTCTTAATTTAAAGGATATTTTTATATAAGTAATATGAAAATTAAAGTACATTGGCTTCAAATTACATTCTGAGCTTTATTATTGAAATATATTTGAATAATAATTTAGTTTGAAATATAATTGTTCTTTTTTATATATAATATTCCCGGTTAAATTACTAGCATTAGCCAAATCATAAACTAAATTAATAACGAGTATTAAAAATATCAAAATTTAGAAAAAAAAAACAAAGAAATTTTTTTATAAAAACTTATTTGCATATTTTTCAATTTTTATTTTTTATGTAATGGCATAGAAATTTATTTAATTTTAGTAAACATTATTGCAAAGTATCTACATTGCTGGAGAACAAAACTTATAACATAGTTATGAAATAAAATTTCTAATAAATAGAAATGTTATCAAAACACAATAAATTTTAATCGTGAAAAAAAATAATAATTAACAAATTTTTTGTATTTTGTTAATAAAATAGAACGATTCTTAATCCAAAAAAATTATTAACCTTAATACAAAAAATTTCAAAAAAAATTATTTAATAAATATAAATTTTTAATGTTTCCTATTTTATCACTCAATTTAAATTGCAGTATTTATATTTTATTCAGTTTGATTTAATTTCAGTTCATTTATTGTAGCACTAAATTTCGACCATTCATCCATTCTTGGATGTGCTAAATGTTCAGCAATATCATAAACATATAATCTGCCAGCTTCATCACCAATTGTTACATGTAAACCAGATGGTGTCCATGAAACACGATTTAAAGCTGGTGCACCTTCAACTATAACTGATGCTGTTGGTACTTCAGTATCTTGATTTAAATTCCATAAATCTAAACGTCCACTACCATCAACGGCAGCAAATAATGCTGGGTGAATAGGTGACCAAGCAACATCCATAACATAGTCTGCATTATCTTCAAATGAGTACAATGGTTTGTTATCCTTAAAATTAAAAAAAAAAAAGTAGAAGTTATTGAAGTACGGAAATACAAAATAAAACACGTAATTAAAATAGGAAAGTAATTCACAGAATTGAAGTATGAAATACTTTTTTCTAGAAGTAATTAATTGAAGTTAAAAGAAATGAAAACCGTGTGATTATATTTCAATTTACGTTCCTGCTCAATACTCTAAACTTTACAACGTTAAGTGTATTTGATGGATGAACACTTACATTGTTAAATATTAATTAGAGAAACTTTACAATGAACGGACAGACAATTCTACATTATCAAATGAATATCAGAAAAAAAAATCCTGAAAATACCTTTAAACTCCACAATTTAATAGTCCAATCAATTGATGATGTTAAGAATAAATGGCCAAAATCTGGTGATGATTGATTATAATGTGTTGAAATACCAGTCACGGGACCTAAGTGTTTCTCATATGTTTCACCAACACCAGCACGAGTTCCATGACGATAAGCTTAAAATGAAGTTTAATTTATAATGAATTTTTAAAAAATTTTTCTTATAAATTTTTTTTGTTTTTACCAGAATAAACATAACCATCTTCACTACCAAGTACAAAATTATTTATCTCATTACTTGGAAATGCCATACCAGTTACTGAAATTGGTTTTGATTGTCTTTGTTGTAATTCCATTGTATCCTGTGGCACTGATAACATATCTAAACTCCAAGAACATAATTTACCATCTGATGATATTGATATAACATTATGTGCATTTTGTGTTCCGACCATTTGTAAACAATAAACGGGATGTGTATGTGCTGTTGCACTTAATGGTGTCCTTTGAATTGGTGTACGTTTTTGTACACGATTATCCCATAAAACAATTTGACCAGAATATGTACCACCTAATATTAAATTTGGATTGAATTTAGCAAAACATGTTGACATTACAGCACTTTGACAATGTAAAACTTCTTCTGGTGTTGATTTTTTATATTTTGTATTCCAAACCATAACAACACCATCTGGTTCATTAGGACTTTCCTATATCAAATAATATATCAAAAATAAAAAGCATTTACTTTCAAAAATTAATAAAATAATTATTTTACCTCATTGTTATGATATGAAGCAACTACTAATTCTGGAAAATGTGTAGACCAATCCATTGATGTAATACAACGATTTTTAGACCATCGATCATCATAAAAAATACGATTCATTGATAATCGTGCATGTGATCTTTCATCATTATTATCTTCATTATCACCACCACCAGTATAATCTGTATAAATATCAACAGCTTCTGATAAAGCACGTTCCATAATTCGACCATTTTTTAATACAAAACGTTGAAAATCTTCTGATAAAATAATCATTTGTTTTTGTTCCTCGGATAATTCTTTAACTAGTAATTATAAGAACATAAATATATATTTAGTGTTATTCAATTTCCAAAAAATTAATATTTTTTTAATTAATTACTTTCTTTTTTCTCTTCATGTTCTTTTTTTTGTTCTTGTGGTGTAATAGCAGGTGCAACTTCTTTAACGGTTGGTAAACCATGTGGTAATATTCCTGGTGGTAATTTTGATTGAAATCCATCCATATGGGTTAATGAGTTCTCTTCGTCGTCTCCTTGGGCATCACCAAAAGTAAGCACTGTATAAGTATAAAACTAACAAAGCTAGAGGAATACGACAATCGACAAAACAGGAATAAAAACTTATCGAGAGATAAAAGATATTTCTTTAATACATACAACAAAAATCATTTCTATGCAAAAATTTACTCATTTTCTTTTTATATACTAAATTTACGTTACTTTATTTTCATTTACGTTTTTTAATTACGATTTTCATATAAAATATAAATTATTTTATAAATATTGTCATTTTATTTAGGTTGCCATCAATTAATAAGATTAGGCAAGTTTCGGAAAAGAATAAATTCCAATTTTCAAAGATAATTTTATAGCAAAATAACAAAAAAAATTTACTAAATATTTTAGAAAAATATTTTCTTTATAATGCAACTCAAAATTCTAATATTTAAATTAAAATTTAATTTGTAATCAGTACAACTAAAAAAATTCAATAAATACTAAATTTGAATTTTCAAAATCACCTCAATAATCAAATTAAAACTTTAAATGAAATGAGTTTCAAATGGAATTGAAAAAAAAAAAAAAACTAGCAAAATGGAACTAATAAAGCTACACAAATACAATTCATTAAAAAAAAACATAATTAAATGAAGTACATTTGTAAAAAAACAAAAAAAATCTGGCAATAATGAAACGAAAACAATTTAATGATAATTAAAAGAAAATCAACATATAAAGCATAATTTTTTTTTTTCTTTGGAAACATTTATGTAGAAATATTTGAAATAAAAATGTTATATATTAATTATAGTACAAAATTACCTTATGTTGTGCAATAATGAATTTTATTTACATACAAAAAAAAAAAATAATAATAATAAAAATCTGTGCAAAAAAGTTAGATTTAATCAATATTTTTTTTTTGTTATCAAAATGAATAAAGAATTTTAATTAGTAATTTATTATCCTTTTTGATAGCAAAAGGGAAAAACACAAAATGGAAAGAAAATGTAAAAAAAATATTGATCGGTGAATTTCTGGTTCGACGAAACACATATAACACTCACTCCTGTGTGTTGCATTTTTTCCCGTGTATAAAACAGTGGAAATAAAAGAAAAATTGAAAATTTTTATTTTAACAAAAATAATTTTTTTTTTTTAAATATTTCGAAATAATAAAGAAAATAGAAATTATATTTAAAAATGTGTGGAAGAATTAAACATAAATTTTGTCAAAAGAAAAACATAAAAATTATATACAAAATTCATTTAAATAATAATCCATTTTAATTATAATAGTTTGTAAAATATATAATTCAGTGGAGAATTTGGAAATTCTATTAAGTATATATTTGATATTCCGATTGCTAAAGACTCAATCTTCAAATTTTCCAATACAAGCTTTTATTTGGTAGCAGCAAGTTATCGTGGTTTGGAAATTTGAAATTTGGATGTTTAACAATCAGAGCTTATCTAAAAATGTCAAACATATATCCAGTTTTTCAAATTTTTCACAGAATTAGAGATAGATAAAAATCTAATTTAATTGGAATAACATTTTTTGTATTTAAATCATTCTATCTCTAATTATATTTTATATATTTTACATAAGTAGTAACTAAATATGTATTTAGCAATAAATTTTGATGTCCAGAAAAATCCAATCAATAAATTATTAATATTATTTTTAATTTTTGTTCATTTTATACAAAACTTATAACAAGTTAGAAAAAAAAAATATATATTAAAATAAAGAAAATAATTGTGATTTTTAATTTTGTGGTGTAATTAAAATGTAAGTTTTTTTTTTAAAAAAAAAATTATATAATTTCTCCACCCAATTTTTTTTTTTTTTTTTAATTAAAATAATTATATTTATTTCATATTTTTATATAATAATTAAATAAAATAGTAATCAATTTTAATACCTTAAATTTAAAAATATGTCCTTTACTTATAATTAAATAATCTTATAAATATTTATAATAATAAAAAATATGACAGACATAAAACAGTGTAGGACATTCATTTTTTCAAATATAGGATAATAAATTTGTAAAAATTTAGGTTTATAAACACGACGACGATGACGAGCGACGA
Source organism: Empis livida (assembly GCA_963932195.1). Classification (NCBI taxonomy): domain Eukaryota; kingdom Metazoa; phylum Arthropoda; class Insecta; order Diptera; family Empididae; genus Empis; species Empis livida. The sequence continues at coordinate 32,294,674 of OZ010648.1, forward strand.
CAATTGACAATAAAAATAATTAAAATATAAAAAATAAATAAATAAATAAAATAAATAAATAATATTAATAAAATAGAAACAAATAAACCAAAATGAAAATTTCTGAAAAATACAGAAAACATATTTTAACATTGAAAAAAAAAAAAAAGCATTTTGAGATTAGATAGACAATGAACCTTTTTTTAAGGATATTTTAATTATGCAAATTTTTATCATTTGAAAAAATTTGTTTCATGTGCATTTAGTGGACTGGAAGTATATATATATAAGACAGTAACCAATTGTGACAAATAATTTTTCAAAATTAGAAAATTAATTGTTTAAAACTTCATGTGATTTTGGTATGTTAAAAGAATTAAACTGAAATGGCGCCAGATATTTTATATAAAGACACAATCATAAATTTCAATAAACCAAAATCATAAAATATAATAAACAGTGAATAAGTATGTGCAATGAAAATATTTTTTTTTTCATTAAATAAGCTTTAAATTATTAAAAATATTTCTAATTTTTTATGAGATACTAAATTATTTAGATTGTTTTCTGAAAATTTCTTACTAAATTTGCTAAAAGTTGACTGTTTATAGAATTTGCTGGTAAATTAATTTTTTAAATTAAATTTTGTGGTGACGAATTCAAATATAATTAGAAAAACGGAAATGATTTTAAAGTATAAAAATAAAAATTGTATATTTAAAATATTAAAATAATTGTTTTTTTTTTTTAATTTAAATTCAAATCATGCTCACGTTATTTAATATATTAGTACATACCAACAAAAAAAAATGATAAGTATAAGTTAGAAACATGCTAGTTAGCAAAACCAAATTATATGTTAAACAACAACAAAAAAATGCAATTAAAAATATTACTTTTATTTAATTTCTACATAAAATAATAATTTAATTTGCTGGCAGATAAAAACAAAAAAAAAACATTTTTTTTTTTGGCAGAGTATCCATTTTTTAATCTTTATGTTCAAAATATTTAAAAACAAAATTCTAAATATTTTTTTTTTCATTATTATTAAGCTTCCTAATTTGCTTCATGTCGTTATCCCTTTCTTAAAAAAAACTTGGTATAAATACCTACCTGTAAACTCATCCTCCCATTCTAAACCTGGATTTAGATTGTATTCGTCTTGAAAATATAGAAAGAAAAGGTTTGGTTTTTGTGTGTTTTGATTTTACATTCTTTCTGAATACTTAATTAAATTATTTCATTATTCAAATATTATTAATTCCTATTAAATTTACTGGTTTTAATATTTCAAAAACGGAAATATTTCGAATTCAGTTTTCTAATTATTAAAAAATTGATTTTTCTTATAATTAAAAATGTAAAATTATGTTAAAATTACGATATTTTGTTAATACATATAATAATAAAATATTGACACAAAATGAAAACAAGTATAAATATTCAAAATGAGAAAATGATGAAACATAATTTTGCAAACATATGATTTATTAAAATTAGTGTTAAAAGATAATAATATTATATAAGTAGAATTTATAGAAGGAACTATTTTAAAAGTAGAACTTAAGGGGAACAATTTTAAGCTTGCATATAGAAATTAAAATATTACTAAAAATTTGATGTAATACTTAATTAATCCCCTTGTTTGTTTTGTTGTTCTTTTACAAATACCGGTTTATTTATTCATCTTTTATAAGTCTTGGAAAAACTATTGACGGAAGCACAAATATTTTATAAAACTATTTAAGTCATCTTTAATATAAACTAAAGTTTTCCAAATACTAAATCAAATACATTATATTCACAATTCAAAATCAGCAACAAACAAATAGTTGAAATTAATTTCAACGAAAACCAAGTTACCCGATTCACAATTCTTCTCAATTACATTGTTGAATGAATTTAAAAAATTTTTACCAAGTTTTTACGAGATTACTACTAAAAAATAGTAAATTTTATGATCTATTATACCAAATACAATAATGTTGACATTTCTTGTAGTTGGAAGATCAAGTCTAAATATTAGACTAATATTTCGTGTTCTGTTAGTTCATCTTGGTAGACAAATATGTTTTCAGGATTTTTTCATTTTGACTATCTAAAAAAATTATAATTAGAACAAATGATATGTGAAATTAAATTAAAAATATTGTTTCAAAATTATTTTAATACATAAGCTCTACAGAATTTATTTAATATTAATTAAGTTTTCAATATCTATCTACCACAAAAAAAAAACTTATAATTATGCTGAGCTTATGTTCATAATAATTTTGAGAATTTAAATTATTTACTTAAAATTATTTCATTTAATTAAAATAAAATAGTATACGTATTATAAATATTTTATAAATTTCGCCCTTTTAATCTAATTTTTATATAATAAATATCTTAAAATAAGATATTATATGAAAATTAAAATAATTACAATAAAATATGTTTCGATAAAAAAATATATTGTATAAATTAAAAATTAAATAAAATGGGTGGAGAAATTATATACTATAAAAAAATAAATAATTAAATGATGATTTTTTTGTTACTAATTTCCTTTTTAACTAAAATGAACTAAACTTTAAAATAAAAAATATATAAAACACCAAAAAATTAAATGAACAAAAAAAATATGTTGTTAAAAAAAATCATAAAAAATAAATTAACTAAATTGTTAAAATAAAAATATTTATATAAAATAAAAGTTAATATTTTTAAACTTACCGTAGTAGTCCGTAGCGTGTGCTAAAAAAAGTAAAAGATAAAATCAAAATTCAATTTATTAGTAAAATTTTGGAATAAAATTAAAATTTATGAATTAATTATTTGTCTTTTTTTTTTTTTAGTAAAATTTTTAACTTATTGGAATAAATATAAAATTATTTTAATATTTTTTTATTACGAAAATAAAAAAAAATATTGCTTTTAGAATTGATGTACCTTTGCGAGGTCTCCACCAATCTTCCATATATCCTGACAAAGGTGAGGAATGGCAAGAAAGAACTATATTTGTTATTTAATTTCATTATAATATCAAATATTTTTGAAAGAATTATGTATTATACTTTTTTTTCTGATTTATTATATTAAACAAAGCATATATTTTTAAAACTAACAATCTAAATTACAACAGCAATTTGAATATACATATATCTATAAATTTCTCTTTTTTTTTTGCATAGAAAAGGAGAAGCATTCAGTATTTATGTTTAAATAATTTAGTTTAAAAAAAATTGGGACTAGTATATAGATTTTTCAAAACAATAATTATTTACAAATTGTTTGGTATTCTATAATTACTATAATTTGGTTTGTGAAAGTTTTTGTAAAAACAGTTTAATTTGTTCTTGTGACATTTAATTGTTCTTTTTGCTCAAAAATATTTTCTGAATTCAATATTTTAAAAAAATCACATAACTATCTTAAACAAATATATAAAATAATCGTACAAATAAACATAATGTTGTAAAAACTAATTTTAGTACAACAAAATGTAAATTAAACCAAAACTAGACATTTCTGTCTTTGGCTTCAGTTCTAAATTAAATGTAATATTTACTAATTGTTTTCTCTTTAGCAGACACATTTATTCAAATGAATAAAGAAGCGTATATACACAAAGCTGTAGCTAATACAATTTCTTGTACTACTCGAAATTTATTGGTCACAGAAGAACCATAATAAGAAATTGCATAAACTCACTCTGAGAATAATGTTCATAACTTTCACTTTTGCAAAATGAAACAAAATATAAGGGCCATTAAAGTTTAAATCATGCCAGAGCGTAGATATTACTGTAAATAAATATGCTGGTGTTATACATTTTATACCGAGCGTTTGAAAGGTCCCTTCTCATTTAGCTGTTGCGTAGATCTGTACAAATTTTTTATTTAGTATTATTGCATAAGTCCTTTCTTACCTTTAAATTTATTTTTTTAAAGTGATTTATCTGTTAGTAAAGAAGTGCATTTTGCGAAAATGTGTAATTTTGTGTATATATCACTATTTTTATTTCAAATACTAATAAATTTTCTCACCTAATATAATTTTGACAGTAAAACATTTAATTAAAAACTTTTATCTGGGTGCAATAATTTTTGAGGTGCAGGTAGGTACTAAGCCATGCAATATTTATCTACAAAACTAATCAAATACTCTACAGAAAACAATAGTATATACAATTTTCTAATTAAGCAACGAAAAAAAAAAAAACCGAATAAGTTTTTTTCTTGACAAAATGAGGAAATAAACTAATAAAAAAAATTTACTTTGTATGGGTATTAAATTCTGAACGTAAAGTTTTAACAAATTTAACTTGCATAATTATTTTCTTCTTACCATCACGTTCATGACCGCCTGAACTATTAGTTTGTGTCTGTTTAGTGTAGACAACAGTTTCTTTTGCTGGAATGTTTGTTGTTTGGACACTGACAACACTTAAACTAACTGCTTTCTTCCGACCAATACTTAAATATAAATTATTTAAAAATTAAAATTCCAATTATTATAAACTAAGATATTATTTACTTTTGACCATTTAAACTAGAAGGTTGAAGACTACCATCTGGTGTTTGTGTTATTGATGTATCAGATGTTACAGAATTTACTGAAGATAAAGATGATAATACTTCAGATACTGGAGCAACACCTAATGATGAAAGCATTTCATCTAAGTCTCTAAAATTATAAACAAAAAATTTCTAAAATATTTCATAATTTCAAAATGGTTTTTTAACTAACTTTCTCTGATCCTTATCTGTGGTAACACCTAAACGACCAGCAGCTTCTTCTAAATCTTTTACTTCTTTTTCACGTCTCCTGCGATCTTTTTCTTCGCGCAAAGCAGCCAATTTGGCTTTTTTACGCTCTAATTCAGCTTTACGGTCCATAACTTTTGGCTTAATAATGTTTAGGCTGTTAAAATTATTATACCGAAGAAACTATTAGAAATGTTAAAGCAACAAAAATACGGTACAAGAAAGAAGATGTTAGTAGTAAACTTATAAGACAGCAACAAAGTAAAATTGATGATGTCACTTATTGGGGAGGTTTCCTCTTGAAATTAAGCTTAAATATATTTTTTTAAAAGTCATAAATAAGAAAAATACATTCTTCTTCTTTTGTTTATAAATGTATTATAATATATTTTTTTTAAATATGCACATTTTTCCACTAAATTTTCATTTTCAAACCCGACAAATTGAACTGAGTCATTAATGGAAAAATCAATATACGACAAACCAATATGGAGAAGAATTTAATTTCTAATTTTCTTTTTTTCTCAAATACAAGTATATTAATAATAATAATATTTTAACATACCTCTGAACAATTTATTGAATTTTGCGAAACCTTTATTTTTAAATATTATATCATTCAATGATATTTTATTGAAAAATTACAGAATGAATTAATTATTTCTTCGACTTTTCTATCCTGTACAACTACAACTCAATTTCATTTCAATTAACTACAAAAACTCAGGGTTGTAGTTTTTTGATTATATCGATACTTTACTTAGCATTTGACATATAAAGGTGAATTTTGAAAATTACTTCAAAAAGATATTTGTTTTGAAAAACTTTTCGGAAATAATAAGCATATTGTGTTATTTTTTATAATATTATTCTGTTAAATACTTAACGTTTGAAAAAAACAATAATATCTTTTACATAGCCTACAAATTTCTTTCTAGATTAAAAGAATTTACTATTTAGTATATATTAACTTATAATTCTGAGAAATTCAAAGCCCCACTAACGAATTTACTATATGAAGAATATAATGAACAATTCAGATTACAAATAACAATTTATATTTGCGAAACTATAGTAACAATTTATATTTGCGATTTGTGAAACTATAGTAATGTTTATTATTGATTTTGGCGAGTATGGATTGAATTTATTAACTAGATTCGTTTTAAGATTAAAACCTGATATTTTTAATACGAAATTAATTAAAGTTCTCGATGTTACCAATTATTAAATAAGATAAATAATACAGTCGAAGTAATTTTTATTCATTTACATTTACAGTGCAAGTTAATACATACAAATAATTGGAAAATTTTCAAGTGTAAGAATTTATAAATTTTAATTTTAATTTAATTTATAACAAGTGTTTTCTGTGGCTTTGAATATGTAAAATATGGTAAAATATTTAATGGTGCTGAATAAGCTCTTAACCATTTTGGTCCGTGGTGTACTTCATTAGTATTGTTATCCGTCCAAGTTCCTTTTGGTAGATAAATATCACGTTCTACTTGTCCTTTAACAATTACAGGTGCAACAAGTATTTTATTACCTAACAAAAATTCATCATAAATTTGAGTTGCAACTATATCCTCTGGATCAATCCACCAGATTGGTGGATTAACTGGTTCACCAGTTTCTGTTGCTAATTTAAATCTTTCCATGATATAATCAGTTATATTATCATGCAGCTTCGTTAACTTTAAGCATAAATCAATTACTTCCTGATCATACATCCAAGGAGCATAAGAAAATTGTAAACTAGGCATAAAGACATTTGCCTGTAACCAACGTATAAAAATTTCTCTGTCAGGTTTAACTCCATTGTACCCATTACCACCAATCATATCAGGTAAAACGAATGGATAACCAACCATATTTAATTGCAATAAAGTTGTTATTAATGTAGGTAAGCCATTATCCCAACTCCAATTTGTATCTTTATCAATCATTCGCAAAAATATTGGTAAATCTTGTGTGTTTTGACCAGAACGTACTTCAATCATTGAACCAAATTTAGCAACAGCTCGTATATATGAGGTTGTAATAGAACTGGGATGTAATTCTGATGAACCATTTAATACCGAATCAGGTGGTATCCAACTTGATTCACCTGCATCAAATTTAAAACTATCAATACCATCTTCAGTTTGTAGTCGTTTTAGACGCGTTAAAAACCATTCGACTGCTTCAGATTTAGTGAAATCAATATAAGCGGCATCATTTTTTTTACTATTCCACCATTTTGTATCTGTATTATTCTTATGATCTGCAACCAGATAACCATTACTTTTTGCTTCTTTATAAATTGCTGTACAATTTTTATTTATAAATGGATGTATCCACAATGTAACCCGGAAATTTTGTTTTTTTAAATCAGCTGTTAGCTGTTTAATATCTGGAAATTTATTTTTACGGAATGTTAGAGCTCCATAGCAGTCTTCCCAATCATCATCAATCTCAAATTGACTATTATTAAATTTATATTTCGTAATATTATTAGCAAATTCTCTAACAATCGAATCTGTTACTTCTGCTTTAAATGGTGCCCATGTTGACCAAATTGGATGACGAACCATTCTCTCATCTGGGTAACCAGTTGGCTTACCAAGTACAGTTTTAATAGCTAACATATGTGCATCTTTGGCATTATTACCAACACCAATTTTATAACTAAATGTGAAATTTTCCGTATATTTATCATAGGGTAAAATCTTCTTGGCACTAAAACATAACTTATTTTCATATTCAGGTGAATTTTGATCAATAAACAAAGGTGTTTCTGGTTCAATATAGAAAAAAACACCACGTGAATTTAACCAATACCGTTCTGTAATTGCACAATTATCAGTTTCTTTGCTAACATATAAATAATCTTTAAAAGTAGCTTTTTCAATTGGCCAATATTGTTTACGATTTTGTGGACCACCAAACCAATTTATTTTACCAATTTCCAAATCAACACAATCCATTGTTTTTTCATCAGATTTTAATATCCGCGAAATACGAATCAGTGTTGTTTTACCAACTTCCTTAACTAATTCAAATGTGACCGTTTGATTATTTCTCCCAATTAATGTGATTTTACCATCACCAGTTGGTACAAGTGATCCAGCAGAAAATACTTCATCTAAATAAACTGTTTGACTAAGTTTATTACCACGATATATGGAGTATTTTAACCCATTTGATTTTTCTATTTGAATATTAATATCAGAATTTGGAAAACTGTAACGTTGTTCTATATCCTTGGAAGCTAAAATTATTGTTCCACTAAAAAGAATTACTATTAAATTTCTAACAATCATTTTCACTGATTAATGGACTTCTATTTAAAATTCAAACTAAAAGTATGTTCTAAATATACTAGACTTTTATAGAAATATTTTTAAAGGTTATAAATATTAAGTGATTGATAAAATTTGTAGTGTTTATTTATTTTTCAATATTTATTACGTATAAATCGGAAATAATAAAATATTTATTTAATTTTACTAGTTTCTCATTAAGTGTTTTAAAATTTAAAATATTTATTTAAATTATATAATATTTTTAAATTTTAGTATATTAACAATTAATTATATTTATATAATAATTTAATTAATTTTTAAGATTTTTTTACATATTTTTGGCAGTTCTTTAGTATTCAAGTAATAATTTTGTATCAGTTATACTCTCTTAGTAACCTTTTTAAGTTTGTAAATCAATTTTTTCAGTAAAGTAAACCTCTCCAAAATAACTTTTATCAATTGTAGAATTTCTTTAATTGAATGAAATTTTCAGATTTTTTATTTAATTATTGATACGAGAAAATTTAGATAATTTATCAACATATATCTAGATAATATTGATAAATGTTGTTAGAACTTTAAAAAATAATTCAAATATTTGTAATAATAATAAATAAAGCATGAAAAATGTTTCCGTATATTATGTACAAAAATTATTATAATAAACATATTAAATTTTCCACTTAATTGTTCCACAGTAGTTGTATAATCTTAATTTAAGAATCACTTTCTAATGATTCATTTATATACCAGTTAATTCTATAAATACTTCACTCACAATCAAGTTGTTTTTGTTGTTCCAAATAGTCCTTATGCAAATTAAATATCGTTTAGTTAAATATGTTCCTCAATAATGTTTTTAACCAAGAATAAACTTGAGTTTAAAAATTGCTACTGATTCTTCGTCTTTTACATTGGTCTAACAGCAAAATTGACCACGGGCTTCCCACTAATGGTTTTCAAACATTCAATTGCAATTTAAACTTGCCAATTATCATAAAACTCTTTATGATTACTGTAATAATCTTGGCTAAATTTAACAGTTTCTTCAGATTTCGTAATTTACTAAATTATTTAATGTAATTTAAACTCAATTTCATTACAATTAAGAATTAACCATAAATATTCAAAATAATGTTTAAGTCAATTACACATGTAATTTTGTAAAATTCCATATACTTATAGAAATTAATAATAAATTGCATTATATTATACATTGAATTGTATATTTCGTATATAATTGGTGTATCCAAATGTATAACTTTATGTTTAATGTAATTAGTTGTTAATTATACGATTTTTTTTCAATGTAAAACTACCTTATTTAATTTACATATAAATGAAATTATTAGCAGGCTTTATATGAAATATTAATTGCCTCAAACTGAAACATAGTTTGAAAAACATTTATTCACGTAAAAATAAGTTTTATTACAATAATGGCAACTGGAAAAGGTGATGTTACTACACGAATTGAAGAGGAATATGTTCCGACACCTGAAGAAACTGTTTTATCAAGATTACCAACAGATTTTCCACCTTTACCAGAAGACTCAGATGAAGACTTAGAAGAATATAAAAATTTTCAAATACATGATGCATGGGATAATTTATTTAAATTAAATGGTGTACATCAAATTATGTTAAGGTATATTAAATAATTTGAATATAAAAATATATAAAATTTATTAACAATTATTAATAATATAGTCCAGAAATTCAAAAAACTTTGGGCATAGAAGTTGGTGTTAATATAAGTCAAGAATTTCCATGGAAACAAATTAAATATCGTACATTAGTTGATCATTATTTTGAATTGTCCGAGGAGGGATTAAATCTTCAAAAAGAATTTGATGATTTTAATTTAGATGATTTAATTTTACTTGGTTATGTACCAGCATTAACACAAAATAATATTGAAATTGATATTGCTGATCCATTTATTTTATATGATAATCATTTTTCACAACGAAAAGCCAGCCAAATAGTTAAAAATATTCAAAAATATGAGAAATGGTTATTAAATAGAATGGTTACAAAAAAAAGTCGACCATGGAAATCACTTGGTAGTGAAAAAGTAGTTGATTTAGGTTTAAAAACTGATAAAAAAGAAATTGTTGATGTTGAAATACAAAGCTGTTATCCAACGATTTTATCAGAAAGTGAATTTAAATTTCGTACAACTGATAATGTACGTGATGGTTATGTAGAATTAGTACCAGGTGATAAGAAATTTGAAAATATATCACGTCGACGGATAAATACTGGTATACAACAATCACCAGCACGTGTAACATTAGAACAACAAACAGATCCAACATTTCCAACAAATGCATGGGCACAATATTTTTATGAGATTAATGAAGCGGGTATTAGAAATATTCAAATATTAATGTTATTTAATAAAAATAAAAACTTATATATTTTATTCTGTAAATTAAGGGGATGGTCTGGATGAAGAATCTGAAGATGAAGAAGAAAAGAAACCGGCAAAAAAAGGTGTACAAGTAGCACCAGTAGAGAAACCAATTGAAGTATCAGATCAAGTAAATTTCTTATTAAATTCACTAGAATTTAATCAAATTGATATGTATAGGTATAAAAAGATTAATGAGCCGTTTATTTTGAAAGTGATTTAAGTCCATTTATCTTTAAAATGAGATAATTAAGGACTTGCGCTCGCCCTGATGAAAATAAGTATAATTTTTGGATTATAAATAAGTATAGTTGCACCCCTATTTTGTTTGTTTGTATCTTATAATCAATATTTTTATGAATTTTTTGATGATTTTACATAAATTAATTGACAGAAATGATAAACCTAACTTGAAATTAAGGAGATTTAGAATTTTTATAGAAAATAGCATCCAATAATAATAAAGTTTAAAAATTTATATTAAAAGTATAAAGTTGAAGCTAAGAAAACTAAGTTTAAAAACATTTATTATCTAATTTTCTATTAACAAAATCATAGTGATTTTAAAGAACTTGACTGAAAATTATTTAAAAATAAAAAGCTCTACGAACTACCTACAGAAAAAGTCAACTAGTATTCAAAATTTCGAATTTGGGGCTAAAATATTAGGCTATGAACTAAAGTCTAAATTTGTAGATAATTTTGTTAGGGTTTAGTTCATTTTGTTTGTGAGCGTTAGTTCACTCACAAACAAAATGAACTAAACCCTAACAAAATTATATATTGTAAGTATTATTATCATTAACACGTTTTTTAAAATGGTTTTACACCCACTTTCAAAATAAACGGCTCATTATAAAATATTATTTATGATTTAATATACTTAATGTTACTTAAATCCTTTACAGAAATGATTATCCATTAATATCTACAGTTGTAGTACCGAAATATTCAAATCCATATTTGGAAGAACTTTTATGTTTTGCTGATATATCAAAAAGTTTAAATCGATATGTTTGTGGTGTTGATTGGTATCCAACATTATCAGGATTATTAGTTACTTCATATGCATATACTACACCAGCTATTTCAATAGATCGTAAAGTTTCTTTTTTAAAATTAACGAAAATTAAAATTACACAACAAACTTTATGGCTTTTTTTGCATACAAAAGTTATGTCTATTTTAGTATACTTTGTCGCCTGTCAGTCTGTACGTAAAGGGTTCTAAATTATTATTTTAACACAGTAAATGTACACATAAGTCATTACTTATACCAAAGTAACATAGAGCAGACAGTAGAGAGTAGAGATTAACGATCAAGAGTAGAAATTAAAGATCAGTTGCTAGACGGCATTGGCTTTTGTCAATATCTGACTTTACTGAAAAATTTAGCAATTTAACTTGTAAATAATTTACAAAATGGGTAACAAACCCAACATTTTAATTGTACTGAGGCGTAAAATAAAATAGGAATTTTGCGAAACTGAATTTTTTGGGAATACTCGCAATAATTCCAAAAATATCTTTTAAATAATCTTTAAACAGTAATTTAATATCCAAAGTTTTTGGAGGGTAGTGTAATAAAGAGTAGAACCAAAGCCTAATTAGTATAATTCGAACTTCTGTTCCTTAAAGTTTGCATGCAAAAAAAATGCCCATCTAATTATTATGAATTTTGTTTGATCAATTTTTTTTTTTTAATTCCAGTCAATGATAAAACTGATTTTGTTTATCAAACAATATTTGAAAAAAATCCAGTTTTAATGTGGAGTTTTAGTGATAGCTTACAACCAAAATTAGATTTTCAATCACCACGTCAAGTAACAGCATTATCATTTTGTCCATATAATGGTAATATATTAATTGGTGGTACAATAAATGGCCAAGTTGTTATATGGGATTTACAAAATCGTGTTGAAAAATTAGATTATGAAGAAATGTTAACAACAGCCCAAACAAAATATCGTATTACAATGTCATCACATTTAGAATGGTCAAAACAAATTGATGAACAATTTACTGTATATCCAGCTATTGTAACAGCATTAGATACATCACAAGCACATGCAATAACAAGTATTAAATGGTTACCACGTCAACAAATAATAACAGCTGATGGTAAACATATTGAAACAATTAAACCAGTTAATCGGTTTTTTTTAACAAATAGTATTGATGGTACATTAGCTGTTTGGAATTTAGATATTAATTTAGATAAAAAAATATCACAACAAGGTGGTTCAAAAAGACAATTACCAAAACAATTAATGCAAAGTGAATCAACATTTAAAAAATATGATCGTATATTTAAACCAATATTTAAAATATGTTATAATGAACCATTAACTGGTACAATATGTGAAACAGCACAATTTATATATAAACCATATAATTATAATAAATCATTACGTGATTTTACAATTAAATATCCAATTAAAGTAATAACTGAACTTGTATTACAAAAATCAAAAAGTCAATTAGATGATCCAGATAGTTCATATGAATCTAAAAAAAAATCACATAAATTAATAAGTTCAACATTTTTTGGTCAAATAGCAACATATACATGGGAGGGTTTAGATTTTGATGCTGGTGCACCAGTTAATAAAGAAGAAATAATAATTAGTTCAAAATTTGCTAATTGTCATGATGGTCCAATATTAGCAATTGAACAAAATCCACATTATCAAAAAATATTTGCATCTGTTGGTCGTTATATATTAGCAATATGGAAAGAAGATTTTTTAGTAACACCAATTATGTGGCGTATAAGACCATGTGAACTAACAAATATTAAATGGAGTGTTGATAGACCATCTGTATTATTTATAACACGTAGTGATGGTTTTTTTGAATCATGGGATATTTTAGGTTATATATTATATTAAATCTTTATTTGAAATAATTTCATTTTTTTTTTTTTTTTTTAAATTAGCTCGTGATGATCAACCAATTGTAGCTGATTCTATTGGAGGTGGTATAGTTTCTACATTATCTGAACATCGTCCGTCTATACCGAAAAAAATAATTGGTATTGGTGATTATAATAGTAGCTTTCGAATGATTGCTTTACCATCTAATTTTGAAGCCCAAGAACAGAATGAGAGACTGGTATAATAATTTAATATTTACAATTTATTGTCATTATCCTTATTTAATTATAATGAAAATTAATTATGCTATGATGGCTTATCATTCAGATTTACTTGAATTTATCTTTATAGTAAATGACACGACAGTAAGTGCGTAACGTGAAACTAATTTAAATCATTTCAAAAATATTTTGCATTCTCATAACGCAACAGGCTCCAATATTTTTCTGCAATTTTCTATTTGCAATTGGCCCTTTTAATTATGTAGCATAAATTATATAGGATAAAGGTAGCAAAACCTAATTAGCTAAAAGGTTTTTTTTAACGTTTTATACCATGAATTTAAAAAAATTTAGTTGGTTTAAAGGATTTTAAGACGTTTTTAAATTAGCGTATTTATGGATTTAACAGTATTTTTTAAATATGTGCATAATGAAATTATGCAACATTAAAATTCATAACTTTATATAGTTTTGTAATGAATAATTGATATTCGACAATGACAAGTTGTCGAATCATCCTTTTTTCCTATTTATACTTGTTAGTTGATCAAAAATGCCTACAATTTATAGATAAATATGGGCCAGAATATTTAATTATCTTATAAATCTTCTAGGTTTAACAAATAATGAAAATTTTTAGCTAAAATGTGTACTTTCCATATAAAAAAAATCCTTACAATAAACCCAACAGTTGAATAGAAGATATCAAATAGGGTGTCGAAGATTACCACCTTTCTTTACAATATGAGAAATTTAATTCACAAAAATTCAGATTTGACTGAGAAAATTCTTCATAACTTCTTCCTGAATCCGCTTATTACAATTTCTGCAAATATTATTTTAATTTTATTCAAATAATTCTAATTACTTAACACTATTATAATAGCGTTTGAAAAACTACGTAGATAAAGAAGTGGCCCGAAAACAACGAATTTTAGAATGGGAAACTAATTGGTTAGTTAAAAATGCTGATATAATAGAGGCAAAAAGACTAGCTAAACAAGAAGCATTAATACATTTAGAATTATTAAGAAGAGAAGCTGAAGAAAAAGCAGCAACGATTAGAGCTAAAGAAGATGAAATTAAGAGAAAGTAATTAATAATAATTTTTATTTTAATTACAAAAGCAAAAAAAATCATAATTTCTTATTTCTTTTTTCTATTAATAGAGCTGCAGCATCAGCACCAAAAAAAATTCTTTTTGATTTACCAGAAATACTTGAAAAAAAATGGGATGAAATGAATTTAAAACGTTTAATGGATGTATTAATGTTACGTAAACAAGTGAATGCTGAAAAATTAGAAAAAGAAACAGCATTAGAAAAGAAACGTTTAGCATATGAGAAAAGTAAAAGAACAGCATTAAAAAAGAAATATTTAAAGAGAATTGATGAAGATATTGCAACAGTACGGGCTAAAATTTTACCAATTGCTAGAGAAGATGTTGATCGTATTGAATTAGTTTCTGATTCAGTTAATTCAATTTTAGAAGATTCACCAAAATATCGTGAAATTGAAATTGAATCAATAGAAATTATGCAAGGTACCGAAGAATATGGTGATATTACATATTCTGATTTTTTTAAACGTGGACGACAAAGACGTAAATTACTTAATAAATCATTAGGCTCTAATACAGATCGTATACATTATTATAATAAATTAAAAGCTAATGAACAATTAAGTGAATTTAATTTTGGTTGTGATAGTTTTATAGCATTAGAAAATCGTTCAAGAGATTTTGGTGCATCTGGTGATAATATATCAGAAATAAGATCATGGCCTGATTTGGATCAAGTACCAGTCAAAGATATTGGCGACATTATTGGAGATCATTAAATTCATTAGAAATGTTTTATATGAATTGTAGTTTTGAAGTTTTGCTTATATTTAATTTTATTAATTAAAAATTATTTATTTAAACAATATTTTTAATTACTTTATGTTTTTTTTTTTGAAAATTATTTTCCTCTGACAAATTATTTTCTTTGGAAAAGTCTTATAAATTTAGCTTAAATTCCATAACAGATTATTCTAGTGATCAGTGTTAAGTGTGATCAGTGTTAACTTGCAATTATATGACGAATATTTTTCAATCTTTTTTATCACCGTTTCAACGATAATTAATCAATAATAGGGCAGTAACATGTGCAAGAAACTTATCCAGCATCATGCTGGATTAATTAGTTTACTTCTCCATTCTCCATTTCATATTATTTGCTTATTAATAAATCATCCTTACACAATCATCCTTGCACAAGACATTAAAATTTAACAAAACTACAAAAATTAAATATTTCTAAAAAAAAACTTTCAGAAGTGGTAAATAATCTTCACTGATATATATGTAGTAAAACGTCGATTAATGATGATAATTTAACTTTTATTTTTTTTTTTCAAAATAATATTATTCAAAATTTATATTACATTATGATTATGATTATGGTATCTTCTGTTGAAACTTGTTTTAGTTGTATCTTGTGTATAATGATTAAGAAACAATATTAAAATCGTTTAGCATATATAGTTTTTGTATGGTGTTTTTTGTCACGAAATTTATGTCTATTGAGTAAAACGTATTATTAAATTTATTTGTAAAAGAAAAAAACATTTTTAAAAACAAAAATATATTTGCAATAATATTAAATTGATTTTTTTTTCAAAAAAAATAAATATTTATGTAAATTTTTTCAACATATAAATATTATCTGTCTGGTATATTTGTTACATCTTAAATCAGGATTTAAAATAATTTCAAATTTTTTTTGGCAATATTCTTAATTTTAACATTTCGAGAGGTAAATTTAGAGGCAAAAAGAATTGCTTTTGAAAAGTGATAAATTACTGAGTTGAATTGTCATTAACCTTACGTGGTTAAAGACAATTCAACTCATTCAACAATTTACCATAAAATCTACTGGATGAAAATGAAAAGTATGTAATCCCCTTGCATTAGAAATAATTAGTAATAAATTATGTTTTTAGAAATTCCCTACCTGCTTTTAGTATTTTGTTGGCTAAAATTTTTCTTAACTTTTTAATTTAATACTTGCTTGGCTGAATATTTCCGCCTTTGTCTTCAACTACAAAAATTAAATTTACACAAAGCTTACACATAATGAACAAGCCTGCAAAAAATATGTTAATATTTTTAAATTTTATGCAAACATTAATACGATGTCACACAAAATCTTATATTTTGCAATGATTATAAACTTATAAATTAGGTAATTTAAATTTATTTACACAATTTTATAAACTGCATTTATGAATCAACTTAAATTAATTATCGACATCTTCTTTATTAAATTATTTCCATAATTTCAATAAAAAAAAAAATAATAGTTTCATCAGTTTGACTATAAACAACAAAAAAAAAATATGATGTTTTTTAATCAAATTTGAATAAAGATTTATCTTTCTCCAAATTTTCAATCAAAATTTTATGTGAGTTGAATGAACTATGTTTTTTTTTTGGTAGATAAATATTTATTTTTATTAATGTCAATTTTATGGTGCATAACATTTTTCCTTGTTAACTAGTTTATGTTATCTTAGACCCAGAATATTTTCAGTGAATTTTTACTCCAAAAAAAAAATTCATTTTTAATTAAACAAATACCAACTGTTTGCATAAATTTTTACTGTCATCCACAAATTGTACATAACTTTTAGTGCATAACTATCAAATCTTAAAAGAATTATTTTGCAAAAAGTAAAAAATTTTTCCACTTTAGAAAACTTCACTTAAATTTTTCCTCACTTTATATTTTATCCAATTTAAATTTTAAATATAAAAGTTTTTTTTGTTGTTTACCTACTTTTAATTGCAGACAAAAAAATTTAAATCCTAAAAAAAAGACGAAACACATTTTAAATCATTCAAAAGAACTGGTAATTAAATTGTACAATTTTTAAAGATCTAAAAGATTTAAAAACTTTATCATAAAAAATCATAATATACTTTAATGTTAAATTTATGTTTTATTCAACAAAAAAAAATAAAAAAAGAGAAAAAAATTATTTTAAATTGCCTTCCAGGTAAACTTTTACTTTCTTTCTTGTCTCATACAGAGTTTAAATGCTGTGCGTATATAATAAAAATATATTTTTTCTACCAAATTGATCTGTGAAACCTTGAACGAATAATAATTACAAAAAGCCCGTATAGAATATGTATTTCCAGTAATTTTACATAATGTATAACAAATTTCATTTGACCGAGCAAAAGCCAGACGTGGTCAACAAAAAACAAAAGAGAAAAACCCAGCAAATATTAAAAAGACCAGAAAAAAAGCCAAAAATAATTTGGATCAAAAATTGTTTTTAAATTATTTTTTTTTAATAAGAAATTATTTCATTTTTATTTTCTCGATAAATATTGACTTAATAATTTAATATTGTCGGTTTATTGGTTTCGACTGGCGGTGAGTGTGATCACACTCATAATGAGATATAGATCATAATGAGATAAATATAGAATAGATCTTATGAAGAGAAAAAATATTTTAGGAGAATAATCAATCATAAATATCTTCCTATACCATTACCCTGTTTACTATTTTAAAGTTTCTGGACATATCGATACTTATGCTTAGGAAATCATATCTGTGGAACTCTTTCAAAAAAACAATATCTACATAATTACAAATTTTTAGCAGAGCAAGTTCCGGAAAATACGATCATGTAACTTGTCATGATGGTTGGTTGGTTTTAAAGGAGAGAAGATCGATTGCACCGCGCATCAAGACCAAAAGAGGCCCTCCCATCGGTTGCTGAATACAAATTTTCTCTATATCACGTCGACCAACTCTACTTCCCTCATTAAAGAGATCTCCCTTGCCGGCTTAGAAATACCAGCCTCCGAAAGATTTGTCAGGAAATTGTTACCCAAATTTCTCAATCTTCTACATCTGCATCTACAGATCCACCCTGCCGATAAGCTTAAAGTTCCTAGTTTTTACTGTGTAAAAACCAGCTTGCGAGGACAATATAAGTAATACTCTTATATTGGAGTTCAGTTGAGCTATAAATTATTAAATGTGCCTAAAACTTACATCAAATCAATCTGCTCTCTTAACCAACCCATTTAGTTGTAAAATTAAGTTTGAATATATTTTGTTTTGATAAATTTTTGGTTTTTGAAAATTCTTTTAAAAGTTTTCACTTTTACTTTATTAACCCACCATGTTTTTTTGGCACAACTTTTAATTTTTTTTTATTTTTATTGTGATTCAGTGAATAATTTAAGTACAATATCGAAATCAAGTATTTTCATTTATTTTGGACTGAGTTTTTATATTTTTAACAGATTTCTTTGTGGATCACGATTTTCTTCTTCTGTTGTTTAAAATATTTGAATACTAAATGTGTAACTAACTATAATTATATAGATATATGTATATATAAAATTACCAGATTAATATTTATAATTTCTTTCGAAATACATAAAAATGTATGTTATAAAATGCCGGTTTTGTTTCTATAATAAATTAAACCAGTTTTTTAAAATTGAAATTTTTAGGGTGTGCAGAACTTTAAATATTGATTTTATATAACATCTTACAAAAAAATACTACAAAAACAATAGAAATCATGAGAATATTGTATTTTCAATAAAATAAAAAGAAGGATTTTGTAGATACCTGGAATATTTTGTTAATTTCAGTTATGAATTTTTCGATTTAACAAAAGATATTTTGTACGAATTGATAATGTTTAGGTTCACTATGCTAAATTTAATGTCAGTTACTGGCAGAAATTGTGTTTACAAACTAATTTCGAAAATTATACGTACCTAGTCTAAAAGACCGATTAATTAGGAATTTCAGGTCCTAAATAGTATTGCTTAAATTTTTAAATTATATTTTATATGAACGTATGCTACTTGATAGCTAATATCTAGAGAGAAAGCTCTTTTCGATAAGCACATTATATCCGCAATTTATTACACAAGGTACAAAGCATCTATATTCGATAAAGCATTGTCTTCAAAGCATTTATATTCAAGTACGGTCACCAACTTTTAACAATTATACAAAATATGCTTTTTCTTCCTCATTCAAACATACTACTGACTTAATTTAGATTTAGACTATGACCTATCCATCGTGTAGACCTGTTATTGTAATTATTCCCTTTTTTAATTTTTAGAAACTCACTTGTTCTCTTCTAAAAAAAAATAATTTACCTCTATAAAATATAATTTATCTCAAAATTCATAATTATTCTATTAAAAAAAAATATATACAATATTTAACAGATAGTAACAGAAGAAATCGTATATTAAAACATTAATAAATTAATTGTATTCCGTAATTTATTATCAGTAAAAATAACATTTCACTATTTCACAAAAATTAATATTAAATAAAAGAAGTTTACCTTGAAAAGTGAAATAAATTCACCCATATTTATTAATTATGTTTTATATAAAATTAATACCGGTGGTGAGTTTTATTATATACTTAATTAAAATTCCACTATTATTACAAAATTTTATCACTTAAATACATAAACTATAACTGGCAGCGTGTTTAAATAAAATTTTATTAATATATTTTCTTAAATTGTACATAATTTGTTGAAAAATTATTTAATAAAGAATATATAATTCTTAGAAAATTAGTTCACTGCGAAATTAATGCTAATTTAAACTGCGAATAAGGATTTCAATAAAAGTGTTTGTTTTTTTTTCTTTAAAATTGCATAATATTTTAATTAATGATTAAAGCATTCTTATTTTCATTTTTAATAGATTTTTATGACTTTTTAGAAATATACTTTGGTATTTTAATGATTGCGATTTGAACGCGTGTTAATTTTGGCTTTATAAATATATTTATATTCTAAATTCTCAATATACTTGTATATTATATAATAAAATTTTTGGTATATGTAAAATATACGGAAATTAAAGAAATTCTTAAATTTATAAAAGATTTAATAATTTAATTTGCATAAATGATATAATAATTTATTTATTTGTTTTTTTCGGATATTTTTTAGCTATAAAAATTTTGAATTTTTAAGCAACAACTTTCAATAAATTTATTAAATTTAATTTTAGAAGAAGGTATAGAATCTAAGATATTTGTATTAACAGTGTCTTAGATAGTGAAATTCTTAGATAGTGAATTTTATTTTAAGATTTGAAATTTTAAAAAAAAATATCAAAGAAACTTTAAATTTTTAAGTACATAACCTAAAGCTAGGGTTTTAATTAAATATTACATTGCTTTTTTTTAAAACAATCTTAATTACTTTAGGCATAATTATAGTTTTTATCTATTTATAATTGAATTAATTAAAAATTAGTCTAAATAACAAGTGTAACCAGATAATTATAAATAAAAAAAAATATATTATTTATAAAATTTCAAAACCTGGAAATGCAATTTATTAAATTCTTGTATCTTGTATGTAATAATACTCTAAATAATAATATTTTTATGCTTTTTTTTTTTGAAGGCTATTAAATCTACATAAAATTTATTTAAATTCTTCAAACTAGGAAATCAGCAATTTTTCACTTTTCTCCTCACCATACCCCCCATAGGTGTTATTATTATTAATATAGTAAAATAAAAAAAAAAATCAATTACAAAATCAAGTCTGTCAATATACCATTTTTATAATTTATAACCTAAAAAAAAACAAAACATAAATACATAAAAATATCATAAAAAAAAAAAATAAATAAAAATTTGTATGAATTTTTTTTGAAACAGAAAAGAAAAACTCTTACCAATAAATCACATTATATTTTCATTTCTATACCCTCGGGTTCATAACTACAACAATAAAAAACTAGGTGAGGCGCTTATATACTACATATTAATAGAGCTACCTATAATTTTATGTTATATATACAAATCAATCTAAACACACAACAATGCGTTATATGCCACCCCCTCTGTCAAAAAATTGTAAATTGATTATGTGCTGTTTTTTTTTTTAAAAAAATTTTTTTTTTAAAGGGACACAAATACATAAAAATCCCCCCATTTTATGAAAAAAAATTTTTTTTTAATATACAATTAACAAGACAATCCCAAAATCACGCTGTAACTTTGTTATAAATTATAAATTTGAATTTTGTTTTTTTTTTTAAGTCACTAATATTCCCGCTAAATAAAAAAATGGGAAAAAAATTTTTTTTGAAAAATTTTCCGAAAAATAGGAAGGGGAGTCTTCAAAAGTGAGAGTCAAACGACAACCGGTTGTAGTTTAAGTAAAACCATCAAACTGATTAGTTATAGTTCTGTCTTAACAAAAAAAAAAAAAAAAATAAAAATTACTAAAAAAAAAAAATAAATAAATTTATTTATTTTAAATCTAAAAGATACAACTTTCTCTAATTAATTTGTTCGGTTCTAACTAAAAAAAAAAAAAAATTAAAATTAAAAACGTTCATTTTTTTTTATAAGAAAATAATTTTTAAAAAATTTTTTAGATTAAAATAAAAATAGTCATGAAGAAATTTGTGTTATGTGCCATTGCAGCTGCATTACTTGTGGTCTCAACAAGTGAGTGAATTTTTTTATATATATATTTTTTTATTTTTGAAATTTTAAAATTTTATTGAAAAGTGAATAATTTTATTTAATCATTTTTAAGTGTAAAATAAAATTAAATTAAATATTTAATGATTTTTATTCAAAAAAAACTTTAAAATCCGAAGAAATTCGAGGGATTAAAATGAATTATTCTTAATTTTTGGATTTATTAATACAAATTAAGGTGTTAAAATTTTGAAAATTTAAAAAAATGCATATTTTGGAATGTAATTTTAATTTTTTTAAGTAAATGGGGTAAAATATTCAAGAACCAGTTTAAAATTTTAATTAGATTTAAGTGGTTAACTTATGTAACGATAATTATTAATCAATTTCGATCAATTTCATAATTTTAATCAATTTCGTATTTTCTGAATACAAAAAATTTATCAATAAAAATATATTTATGTGCTACAAACTATTATGTTGTGGCATTTTTATTTTAAATTTAATTTTCTTTAATAAATATATTATAAAAATTTACATGAATTGTTGTAATTTTCTAGAGTAGTTTCGGTTAGAATAATTCACCTTATAGTTCACCTTCAAAATTTTATTGCCTGTAATCGTGTAAAAAGTTGTGTAGAGTTTTAAAATATGAATATTGATTAATTTCTGAACAAAACCTTCGAAATTGTTACATTTTTAATAACTTAAGTTGTAAAAAAAAAATGCTACTTTCTATATTTTGTTACAAACATTTATACTTGATTTAAGATTTTTATTGATTTGATCATGTCTATATTACTAGTTTGGTTTAGGCCTGAAATTATTTGAGACATAGACTATTTTACTAATTATTTAAGCCTAAAACTATTTTACTACTTTTGTTCAGGGCCTCAGATTATTTGACTCTTAGACTAACTAACTATTTTTTATTCAAATCACAGATTATTTAAAAATCCTCTTTTTAAAGTCATTAAACCCAATATTTTCATAAAATTATATAATAAAAATAAGTATACTGCAAAATTTATCAGATTGCAAAAAATAAAAAATTTTATGGTTCACACCTTAATCATTATTTTAACTTTCGAAAAAATCATAATAATAATAAATATTTAAAATTATCTTTCATATCTTTAACTAATAATTTAATTTTTTTGGGTTGACTTCCGTTTCAAAATATTATTTTCTTGTCATTTATACCCACATTTCAACCTTTCACTAAAATTTTAAATTTGTCATTAAAAAAAAAAACTTATTAAATATGAAAACCAAAAAAAGTTATGATAAAATTACATAAAATCATTAAAAAAAAAAAATTAACTTTTTTACTTAATTCGAAAATTTCTTTGTTGACATTTTGTTCATTTGAAAATAAACATTAAAGGTAATTTAATTTAAAATTACAAAATTCCATTTACAACATTAATAATTGCAAAATTTACAACATAAAACATAATCAATCTATTTAAATTGTTTACATTATAATTTTCATTAATATAAAATCCGACAATGATCATTGAAAATTCTACTATGTTGTAGTATTCGAATTGTGTAGTGGAATTGTAATTTTCCCTTTTTTTTTTTATTTTAAATAAAATTCTGATATCAAGTTTCTTGTTTTTATGTTTTCTTGAAAAATATGATATTTTAGGAGCAATTTATTCAACCATAAAATAACTTGATTTTGATAATTAATACTATATTTAATTTTCACTTTTACAAATACATATTAAATACAAGTTTATTTTCAAATAATTATATATACGAATATTTTCATAAAATCTGTTGCAGATCATACTGTGACCCATTATTAAATAATTTACATAAAATTACATTAAAAAAAATAATAATATTTTCCATAAATGTTTATAATATCATCTTTTATATAATATAGACATAGAGTCATTTATGAATCGGTAAATTGATTGCAAATAAATGTAATTTAATGTTTTTATTATGCTGTGATGATGGTTATACACCAAACAACAAAAATATTGTTATATAATAAATTCACGAAAAAAAACAAACGTTTATAATTTTGTCAGTTGATGCGATTTTTGTAGCAAAAAGGAAAAACAAAATTACATAACATAAAAAAAAAAACTATGTTGTGGTGTAGTAAAAATGTGTAAATAATATCGCTTTATTTTTTTTTTTAAATTCAAGACAGAAATTACATAAAACTTTTTCAATATAATTCGTTATAATTATGTGGATATGGTTAGAAATTGGAAATAAATCAATTAATAATTTTTCTGGTAATTAAAAATTTCAAAAATATGGAATATTTTTTAGCGAAATTTTTCTTTGAAATTGAAATATTTATTTGTTTTGAAATGTATTCGTAAGATACATAAAAGTAACATAACTAAAATACTTTAAATCCAATTTACAGATCTTTACAAAAAGTTGATAAAATTGAGATATTCACGTTCGAAGCTTAAATATGAATTTTCTTAGCAATCTGTTAATCCAAATTTGCCATTTACGTGTTCACAAATAAACCGACAGACAGACAGACATTATGGTAAAAATTGTTAATTAATGATTTTATGTAAAAATCTCGAGAAATCTAATTTGGTAATGATAACAATTACTTTATGTAAATAGGTAGCGATCGGTAAAAATTTAACAATCATAAAAATCCATAAAAACTAATTTGTAACAATCATAAAAATCAAACATAAAATTCAATGTAATATTCTACGACGATATTGTATTTTATAGTTTATATTAACTGGAACAAGACATTTACATAAACTTTTCAAATTCTATTTTAACCATTCAACAAATTAAATTACAAATACAATTTTATTATTTTTCAATTGGCCAAGAACTATGTAATTATGTTATTGCAGAATTTTATGCCATATTAAAAGAAATATATGTGTAAAATGACATATACTTAATTGTGTATAATGAAAAAAAAACTATTAAATTAAGTGGTGTTTTTTTGAATCGCTCGAATTTAAAATTTTTTATTACACTACACTAATTCTACAGAATGGTATGCTAAAAAAAAAAGTATCATTGAAAAAATCACATATATTTTACTAATTTCATGTTTTCAGGTCAAAACTAATTACAAAATTTTAAATATAAATTACAAAATCATTTTTGCTAAAAAAATAAGTTACATTTAGAATTTCATAAATGAGTAAAAGCTATTAAAACTTTGACAAATCCATTATAATCGGATTAAATTTTTTGTATCTTATAAAATTGATATTTTATCTTTTTTTATTTCTTTGCTTTGACATGGAAAGTGGAGAGTTTTTATTTAAAAAAACACATTTTATTTTTTTTGTAGAATGTAATAAATGATCACAGAAAGAAAAAAATGATTTTTATATAAATAGCATAAAAAAAAACATATAAATATGTTTTGTCGTAGGTTCACCTTTCGAAATGGTTAAAAAAAAAAGGAAACGATATAACAATATCGAGAAAGTTATTTGGACTTTTTTTTTATTATTATTATAACTTTCACTTAAAATAAATATCACAAGTTTCTTATACCTTTTTTTTTTCTTGTTGTTAATTTTACTGATGTTGTGTGTAAGTCGACTAACCTTTCTTGTTTTTATTCACATATAATCTTGAAATTTTAGATACCCATAAGGTAAAATTAATTAATATTAAAAAAACTTGTATTAATATTAAAATAATTTCAAATACTTTTTTTTTTAAAAATACTATAATTAAATATTAAATTTAAGTATCAGGTAATAAATTAAAAAGTATTTTAATTAAATTTTTTTTTAATATGCGTTAATGAACTTTTTTTTTTTATTAATTTTGAACGTCTGAGATCAAAGAACAATGTTTTAATTTTAATGGACTTGGGTTTAGTCTTGGGTTAACTTTAGTTAACTGAGATTAGTCTTGGGTTAACTGCGA
Organism: Empis livida; assembly: GCA_963932195.1. NCBI lineage: Eukaryota > Metazoa > Arthropoda > Insecta > Diptera > Empididae > Empis > Empis livida. The sequence goes on from OZ010648.1 coordinate 32,320,614, forward strand.
TTAAGTCTTGTGAAAATATTTATTAAATACATAAATTGTATTAATAAACAAATAAAATTTTTTAAATACATGTTACACTAAAACATAGAAACGTTTTTTAATAGTTTGTATCTATAATTATATTCATATTATTGTAATTATGTATAAAATAAAATTTTATGATTTCCTAAAATTAAATTTTAATTTAAATTTAAAAATATATGTTAATATCTTATATTTTATACTACAATTTGAATCTTTTTAAAAAAAAAATTCCATTTACACCTCCAACTTTTATGATATTGTTGAAGTGTTATTAAGTTTTACTGTGTATAACAAGTACCACTTTGAAAAATATTATTTATACAAATAGTTTTTAAAGTAAAATTATTTGTATAATAAAACAACATACTTTTAGCTATAAAATATGTTAAAATAAATTGATTTGAAAAATTATTTTAAATGAAATCTTTAATTCAATAAACGTTTTTTATTGTTATTTTTTTAACATAAATTGAAGTTTAATCTTTTTATCTTGAGATTTAAATTATCAATACTAAAATTATGCTTAGTTGTTAGTTAATTTTGACACGTTTTCTTTTATAAAATGTCAAATAATTTAAAATATTATTCATTTTTTTTTTTTTCAAATTTTCTTATATAAATAAATATTTTGTTTAGTTTTTGGTAATTTAATTCAACATGACATCATGAATTTGAAATTAATTTCAAAACTTAATATCATAATTTATTATTCAAGTCACTCGTGACAAAAATCAAATATCTTAGTTCAATATTTCAAGTCAATGTTTGACAATACACTGTTTCACTTAAAATAAGAAAATATAAATAGTAAACCTTGAATGGTGTAGTCTAAAAAGAATCTAATACTTTTCTAACTTAAATTGATGAAAATAATTATAATTTAATTTTGAAACTGAAAAAAATCATTAATTTAAAATATCTTATAATTTTTTTCCAGATGCCCAAAAATCATTTCAATGTCCAGATAAAGATGGTCAATATGAAGATCCAATACAATGTGATAAATATTATGAATGTAAAGAAGGTGTTGCTAAAGAACGTTTATGTCCGGATGGTTTAGTATTTGATGAACTAATTAGAAAAATAAATAAATGTGATCAACCATTTAATGTTGATTGTGGTGATCGTATTGAATTACGTAAGTTTTCTTATTAATATATAATTTTCTGTCACAAGCTGCCACTCATTAAAATGATATTTGTAATTTAAAAAATTTAATTTCTTTTTAATAGAACCACCAAAATCATCAAAATTATGTCCACGTAAAAATGGTTTCTTTGCACATCCAGATGCACAACAATGTAGTATATTTTATAATTGTATTGATGGTGATCCAATTGAAAATAAATGTGCAAATGGATTACATTTTCATGAAGATTCTGGTACTTGTGAATGGCCTGATACAGCTAACCGTGGTGATGACTGTATTAAGGATGGAAGTAAATAATTTGTTTTTTTTCTCTAAATAATTATTTTTATTTTATATTAATATTAATTTAATTATTTTAATTTAAAATTAAAAAAAAAAAATTAGAAGTCTTAAGTGATGGTTTTGAATGCCCAAAAAATCCACCACTTGATCCATCTGGTCAAGTTGTATCACATCCAAAATATGCACATCCAACAGATTGTCAAAAATTCTATGTATGTTTGAATGGTGTTGAACCAAGAGATTTGGGTTGTCAAATTGGTGAAGTATATAATGAAGAAACACAACGTTGTGATGCACCAGAAAATGTACCCGGTTGTGAGGAATGGTATAAGGATTCAGATGATAAAAAACACAACAACAAAGACAATTAAATAATTTTATCTATTTTTTTTGTTTTTTTTTTGTTATTATAAAATTTTTCTCTTGCTGTGAATATAAAAAAAACAAAAATTAATTAATTATCTTAAAAAAATTATGAAATTATATTAAAAAAAAAACATAAGATTATCAGTTGATAATATTTCCTATAAAAAACAACGAAAATTTATTATTAAAAAAAAGAAAACTTAAGACAAAAAATTAAAAAAAAAAAAATTTTAATGTTAATTAATTTTCCCAAACGAAACATTTTTCATTTATAGTTAAGTGAAAATGTTCTAAAATAATATTTTTTTTTTTTAAATGACTGATAAAATATCAACGATTAATTATTTTAAAACTATTTTCAAAAATTTTCATTTTTTTTTTTTTCTGTTTATAATTTTCTTCAATCTTTTCTTTAAACTTTTCTTTTTGTTTGCTAATTTTTTTATCTAATTTTTCTTTTAATTTCTCTCTTCTATTTTTTTTTTATTATAATTTTCTTTTATTTTTCTTTTGGGTGATTACACACGTGTAGATGTCACAAAAAATGATTATAGATGAAAAAATATATTTAATGTTGATATATAAAATACGTTTCTTAAAAACTAAGCTTAAAATAATTTTATATAAATATATATTTTATTATAATATAAATTTTATTTTCATAATTTCTCTATTTTCTTTTTCTATAAAAAAAAAACATTTCTAATTTCTATCTTTTTTTCAGCATAAAATCTATTTTCTATCATAGATTTTCTTGTTGCAGAGCTTTCTATAAACATTTCAATTCTGTTGGATGGAAAATCTTTTCGCTTATATTCTTTAATAAATCTTTTCTATTTGAAATTTTTCATTTCTGTCTTGCTTGCTTTTTCTTTTTGTAATTCTATTATTTTCTATATTTTATAACTTTAATTTTCTATGTTATGCTATTAGCAGTGTAAATGTTAAGATTTCTAAATTGTTTGATTTCTTTGTAAGTAATTTCTTATAAAAAAAGTATATGACTTTTCTTGAAATTTCTTATACAAAAATTTTCTTCAACTTTTTTTTACAACTTCTTTCTTTTCTTTTAAGACTTTTCTTCATTCTATTTCTTTTTATTCAAATTTTCTATCTTATTACTTCTTATTATATTATTATAGTCCTTTTTACTCTTTCTTCATATAAATTTCTTTTTTACTCTTTCTTCATATTTTTTTCTGATCTTTATTAATCTCTCTATATTTTCTCTAACTAGATTATTAGTCTTCTTCCAATTTTTCTTCTCTTTTTTCTTCAAATTTTTCTCTCACTTTTTTTACATTTTCTCTTCTTATTTCTTTTTTCTAATTTTTTTTTCAATTCTTTTTCTTTGATTACTTAAGGATAAAACTTTGCTTATTTAATCCTCTTTCTATTTCTTCTACTTTTTAAAAATACTTTAATTTTTTTCTTGTTCTTTCTTTTTCTTGTTGTTTCTATATTTTATACTTTTACTTTTTACTTTCTCTATTTTGCCTATTTTTCAGACTTCTCCAGCTATCCAAATTTTCTATTTACTATTTGTATTTGTCTAAAATTTTTCATGTTCTCTTTCTTATTCTGTTTTTCAACTTCTTGTTTCCTTTTCTGTACGTAATTTTTTTTCTAAAAACTTCTAGTAACTTCTTTTCAACTGTTTTACTATTCTAGTAACTTCTTTTTTCTATTACTACTATATTTAATTCTTTCAACATTCTGTTTATTTCTGGGAAGCTTTACTTCTTCATCTTTAAATTTCTAGTTTATTCAGTTTCTTACTATCTTTTTTTCGTTTCTATTCTTATTTCTATTTTTCTATCTTTTATATTTTCGACTTTTTGTTTCTATTATTACTTTTTCAATTATTTTCAAAATGAACTTCCTCTCAGTTTTCTAACTTTTTTTTATCTTTTTTCTATCTTTTCTTACATTTTCTATTCAGTTTTTTTAGCACTCTAAGATATCTTCTACTATTTCTAAAGCTGTAACATATTTACATTTTTATCTAGTGCTATTTAACTGCTAAATTATTCTCATTTATTTCTTTAACTTTGCCTTTCTTCAATTTCTCTTTTTCTTCTTTTATTTTTTCAATTACTTTCCTTACTTACTATTTCTTTATATAAAATTTTCATTTCTCTTTTCATACTCTCATCTTTATTTTTCTGTAAAACTTCAAATCTTTTTCTAAATTCTAAAATTTCACTGTTATCTAATAGTGAAAACTATCTAGTAATATTGCTAAACTATCTAGTAATAATTTCATCTACTAGTGATTGATTTTTATGAAACTTAATAAGTTTTGTTTTGTGTTGTTTTGTAATTTACAATTTGATAGCATGTACTATTTTCATTTAATGTTTTTATTGATAGATTCTTTTAGTGCTTTATTATTAACACTTTAATTTTTTTTTTCTATTTAAATAAATTAAATTTTTATTAATCGAATGATAAAATATGAATAAAAAGCAAAAACTAAATGAAAAAGAAGGAAGTATTATCAATTTAAAGAAAATGTAATTATAATTTTTTTTTTTAAACATTGATTATTTTATGAAATTATGTTAAAGTTTTTTTATAAATATGATATATGTTAAAGATTTTTAAAATTATTACATTTACGATTTAAAAAAAACTACCAAACACAACTTCAAAGAAATTAGTTCATCTGTAACTAAACTTTATTTCTTTTAACTATTTCTGTACACATTTTCTTTTAATTTACACTTTTTTTATCTTTTAGTTTCTTATTTAAAACTATTTTTTCCTTTTCTTTACTTTTTATTTTACATTTCTTTTTACTTCATTTTCTTCAATTTGACTTTAAATTTTAGATTTTCCTTGTTTTTAATTCTATTTGCTATTAGCATTCATCTTACTATTCTTACTAAACATACTCGTCTTCTCTTTTATTTCTCTACTTGACTTATTTCTTTATTTTCGTATATTTTCTTTTCTTTTACTTTCTTACTTATATATATTTTCAATTTTTCTATCTTTTACTTTCCTCAGTTTTTCTATCTTTATATTTTTTCTTATTTTAATATTTTTTCTTTTTTCTTAATTTCTTTACTGTACTGTTCTCTTTTTCTTCAATTTCTTTTATTTTTTCCAATTACTTTCCTTATAATTTATTTTCTTTCCTAATTTCCTTTTCAAATTTTCTTTCTTTTTGTTTCTTTTATATTTCGACGAAATTCTCTTATTTCATCTCTTATCTTACATATTTCATCTCTTATCTTTTAGTTATCTTATTTGCTTTCATAATTTTTTTTCTCATTTAATTTTCACTGACTTCTTCAATTACTTCTTCTATAATCACTTTTCTACTATTTACTTTTTTAGTTTCTCTTCTCTTACTTTTTTAGTTTCTCTTCTCTTACTTCTCTTATTTTATTTTTTAGTTTCTCTTCTCTTAATTCTTTTTTAAATTCTTTTTTTCACTTCTTTTTTCTAATTTTAATGAAAATCTAATACGTTTTGAATTTTAGTATCTTCTTTTCTATGCTATTAGAATTTTATTTCATTAAATCAATTATTTTCTGATTCTTTTACTTTCATTTCAAATCTAATTCTTTTCCTTAAATACTTTACTGAATCTTCATTTTATTGTTAAAAATTCTATAATTTTCTTCAAAATTAATTAATTAATTATTCTTGCATCCGAAAGAACTATCTATCTATAGAACTATCTATTAACTATATTTATTCTGTAACTCTTTTACTCTTTTAGTTTATCGCTCTGTACTACTCCATTACAAGCTTTTTTCATATACATATCTATCATACCTAATGTAGATTTGCTATTAAATATTCCTAAAATTAGTGCTAATTTTGGATACCATGGCACAAAATAATCTAAAAAAAAAATCTTACCTGATTAATTATACTGTTTTCATAGTTACAAAAAAAAAGAAATCTAACTTTTCCTATGCTTTTACTTTCGAAACAAATTTTCCAATTAATTTGCTTGCGCCCTTATTTTCTTATTCAAATCTTTTGAAATTTCTCATTTTATTAGTTCCTTTTCATCTTATTAAAAAAAAATTCCTAAAAATTTAATATTAATAATTTTATTTTATAAAATTTTAATTTAACTAAAAAATTTGCTGATTTGACTTTCATCAAAATTTTAATTTAAATATAAATCTTCACTTATACTATTTTGTATTCTTAATTATAATCTCATAAAACTTCAATTAAAAAATTGTTTCATTTTTAACTATATTTCTTTTTTAGCTTTTACTCATTCTAGCATATTTTTTTTTATGATTTCTGTAAATATTTTACGAAATGAACAAAATGAATGCTTTTTTTTGTCTGGCACTAGTAACAGATACTTTAGCTTACGATGCAGAAACTTTAGCTTTATGATCATCTTTTTCAACATAATACTTTCAATTTTCCAAATTTCTTATCAATATATCAGCAATATCTTAAAAATATTTATCTATTCACAAAAAAACATTAAAATTTTATTCATTTTTTATATACATTTTTATACTTTTTTCAAATAAAAAAATTAAAAAAAACGACTTTATGTAAAAAATAAAATCATTTTAATTTCTAAATTCTTTCCTAGCCTTCCATTTACTCATAGCCTTTACTTTACATATCCATTATTTCCTTAATCATTTTCAATCCTTATTCATTATCTTTTTTTCTTGTAAACTGAAGTTAGAAAATTTTTGGAAATACGGTGTGCGGTAAGTAGAACAGAGTGAATTAATAATGAACTTTTGAACAAACTGAAAAAAAATTGAATAAATTTAGAATGATTAGAATGGTTCGATTTAAAAAATTTTTTTCTAGCAGCAATTTACTAAGTAAAGAAATTTTTAAAATTACTGATCCTTGAATAACATGAAATACTGAAATTCCTTAACAGGTCTCAATCCTTTACAGCTTAATTTCAGTGATTGCGGTAACTGCGTAGACTGAGTCACTCAGTATATTGTTTGAATTAATGTGACATACTTTTCTGTGAGTCGCTCTATGTCTAAATTTTTATCTTACCTCTAGCGTAACCTGTAAATTAGTCACCGTATACCTTGAAATTAGTTGTGGTATATAAAACTCCTTAATGATAGTAATTCTAATTAATATTGATTTTGAATTCATTGCAAAACAATTCACTTGAAAAGTATACCGAATTTGGTCAAATTTATTAGAAACAGAGGGAAGATTATCTACTTTTATAACCCAGCAATAAATGTTACAGCAAACACAAAAGGTTTTAAAGAAATACCTGAAAAATGCACATAGTAATATTAGCATCAGTACATTTTATGGAACGATTTTCTTCAATCATAGCATAATGATGTTCTTCATTTTAAGTTTTAGGATGAAATCATTTTCTTCCTGGATAGCAGAGATGTCCATTTTATTTGAATGTTCAACAAATAATTACTAGATTTGAGATGTTAATTTAATTTACGTATACCTAAAGATCAGAGTTTAGTTTGCTATAACTAAATTTCAGCAAACTGTATTGATTGCTTGCTATACTGGTCCAGAGATAACGAGTAATGATACTTCAATGGTTCTCAAATTTATCTAATAAAAATATTTAGATTTAAATCAATTAGCAACACTAAAACGGTTAAAAACCGCAAGATTAGTTAGTTAATTTTCTTTTATAAAGTAATTAAAATATTAAGTTTTATTGCATAACTTTAGGTGTTACAAAAATTAATAAAATTACTATTGCTTAAAAAAAAGTTTTAATTTATTTAATTTTTTCTTCCTTTTTCACGTAGCAGGACCATACTATTCCGCTCCTTAAATTTCATACTAGGACTGTTCTTTACTTATAGTTAAAAATTACGTAAAATAAATTTTCTACAACTAATTTTATTTCGTAAATTTTATTAATTAATTGATTAAAAAAAATTCTTTCAATCAATTAACCAGTAAACGTTATTTAATTACTTCGTACACAGTCCAATTATTCATATTATATTCTGTAACTTCCAACAAAATACAAATTAATTAAAACCAATAAACTGATTAAAATGGTACACTGGAATTTAAATTATTATATTATATTCGGGAAACTTGATTCTACAATATAAATATCTAAAAAAGGAAAATGATCAAAATAAATAAACGTGAGAAGATAAATAATCTTAAAATGGTTTGATTGTTGATCACTTTAATAACATATAATACCGCCTGTACAGAAAGCTTGATTTTTTTTAAAAATAATTTACACGTGCGTTGAAATATATTGTAAATCGTTAATTACGTAATCACATTTAAAAACATTAAAAGATTTTTTTATGCCTGATTTAAAAAAGAAATACAGTTAATTTATATATGATTAATTTGTACATGCAATGAAACATAAATTTTATTTGTAGAATAAAATAAATCAATGACAAAAATTTTAAAAGGAAGACACTAAAATGAAATTATTTTCTGAGTATTTTTTTTTTTATGTAAATAAAAGAAAAATTATATGAAATTAAATAAAAATTAAAGTTAAAAGTAAAATTTATGTTAATTTCGAATAAGACAACGAAACAGGATTACTAATATGTCCTATTTAAATGTTTAAAATAAATGAATGACATTTTAAGTTTTTTTTTAAATACCAATTAAACTTGGAAATAAATTTAAATTAAATCTTTATTAATTTTATTGAACTTTCAATCAATTTTACAGAAACAATTAAAGTTTTCTTGTTTAAATATAATCAGTCAAAATTAACCTTTTATGCTTTAATTTTACTTTAATTATTTTATTAGCGCAATGACCTTACTTTTAAAATTATAATATTTTATTTATCTTAAACCAAACCTATCCACCCATAAATTCAATCTACAAGAATATTTAATTATTTTATAGATATTTTATTTAATAATAATTTAAAATTAATATAAATAAAGTGCGTAAACTTTACCCAATAATAACCAATAAAAAATCTAACACAATATTAACCAATCAATTACCAAACATTTAAAAATTCAACTTTTCTGATTTATATATTTTTTTTTTTTTTGAAAAAAAAAACCCAACAAAATAAAAGCTTTCACTTACATAAAAATAAGAATTATTTTCCATTGATCACCGCCGTGGTTTCTTTTAACATTTTGGTTACCTTTAATATTTTTTTTTTATATATACAAATATACTCAAATATTCATTTACAGTAAAGATGTGTTAATCCGAACGTTTTATAATCCGAACGTACAATAATCCGTACTTTCAATAATTTACAGTACAGGTGTCTTAATCCGAACGCTTTATAATCCGAATGTACAATAATCAGTAAGTGCGGTTATTGGAACGTACAATAATTAGTAGGTCCAGTTATCGGAACGTGCGTTCGGATTAATGTATGGTTTCAAACACAGGCGCATTCTGAAAATATTGTAAAGGCCGCTGAAGGATGATTTAACCATCATGGTTAAGCCTAGTTAAAGAAAGGTTTAGTACGAAAATTAGAAATATAGAATTAACAACCTATCCAGAATTTATCGAACCTTTTAAAACTAAATTTAAAGCAATACTTGTAAAACTATGTAGGACTTATAAATTTATAATACAGATTACTCAGAGTTATTCTGGAAATCCGATGATCCAATATTTTCGTTTCTTTCGATAATCCGAATAATGGAATAAAAAAATTACGTTCGGATAAACAGATCAGTCAGAGTTATTCTAGAAATTTTAAAACTTTTGTTTGTTGTGCGGGACTTAAACTTTTTCGTTTCCTATGCGGTGCGGTAATCCAAACTTTCGGTAATCCGAATTAATGAAATGAAAAAATTGCGTTCGGATTAACGCACTTTTACTGTATATTCATTTATTTTTTGGCATGAAAATTTAACGTTTTGTTTTTTTTTATTATGTTTAACAGTTTTTTTTTTTCGTAAATAATTTTCAATTTTTATATACTAAAAACTTAACATAAATTAAAGCTAGACTGAGTAAAGTTTATGTTTTTTTTTTTTTTGGTAGAGACAATTTTTAATATAACTTTAAAAAAAACTCTTGAAATCAGTTTAAAATCAACCGTACAGCGGTTAACATTAAATTTATTATTAATATAAAATATTATTTTTTTAAATATTATTATTATTATTATTTCTTAAAAAAAAAAAATTTTATATTTATTTTAATTATTTTGGATTTATTGGACTGTTAAGTGTTAATTAATTAAAAAAAAGTTTAAAAATTGTTATTAATAATATTTTTAAAAAGATTTACAAAAAAAAGTTATAATATATTAAAATGAATCGAATTTTGTATTGTGCACTTCTAGTCTGTATGTTTGGTACTTTTGGTAAGTGAAATAATTATTATTTCTAATTTAAAAAAAAACAACAGGAAATTTCATTAAATTTTTAATTTATTCATGAAAAAAAAAAGCAAAAGTAAAATTCCTGTTTAATTTCAAATTAATTATAAAAAAAAAAATATATGTATCTTAATATAAATTTTTTATGAAATAAATATTATAAAAAATATTACTTTCAAGTGTTCGCATAAAACTCGAACAAAAGTTCTGCTTCAATTGCATTCCATGATTAGGTAGATTGTGTAATAAAACAATTTATATATTTAAGTTTGTTGTTAAACTTTTAATATTAAGCAAATACAATAAATAAAAAAAAAAATATGTTATAATAATTGGTCACCTATGTAATAATAATTTTTTTTTTTTATTTTGTCTGCATATTTCGATGTAGCATATTTTGATGTAGTAATATTTAGCCGCCCCTTCAAATTATTTCGATTTTTTAGTTGCTAAAGACATTTTTTTTTTGTTACATAAAAAAATTACTTTTTGAATAGATATTTTATTAATGATATATATATTCTAAAAAGCTACCTGGTTTAACTGGTTCAGATTAAAAAAAAAAAACAAATTAGTATAGATAAAAAAAAGATATATATATATGTTTTATCAAAGAAAAGTTGAAGATCTTGAACTATTCGAAATCAAATAAAATGAAAAGTTGTTGGGTGGTGTTTATAAAATTATATACTTTCAATTTCATTTCATATTATAAACAATTTTTTTTTTTTCATTTCGTATTTTTCTTTATGTTAATTTTTAAAGATATTTGCATGATTTTTTTTTTATGATAAAATTAAATTTTTCGTTATTAAATAATAAAATTTATTTATTAGAATTTGAAAATAATTTGTTTTTTTTTTTTAATAAAATTATTTTAAGTTTAATTTTAATAAATATATTTGTAGTTTTACAAAATCTTTAATTGATCAAATATATCAACAAAAAAACATAAATCTGACTATTATTTCATATTTTATTTCATAGTTTATCTAAAATTAAGCTTTATCTTACAAAAAAAAAAAAAAAAACTTTGGGTTTTTCAGATCAAAGAAATAAAAAATTTGCATTAAAATAATGAAATTAAATCTTTTTTAAAACTGGTTTTTTTTTTATTATTATTGTTTATTAAAAGCTTTAAATTCATAATAAATAACGTTAGCATATTTTATGACATAAAAATCTAACAACAGTTTGTGATATAAAAATAGTAATCCGTATAAATGTTAAAAATCAAATCAATTCAATTAAATCTTTATTTATAATTTTAAAAGAAACTAATTATAAAAATATCTTTATTATTATATTCATTATTTTACATCAAATAATCAAATCACATTCTTTGTATAAAAAATTAGCATTAAGTTGCTAGTAATTGCTAGCCAATACAAAAAAAAAATAATATAGAAATTTTCTATTTATATTGACTGAATTTTAAAAAGCTAATAGTTGATAGTTGAATATTATAAATAAAATTTTCAGAGCGTTTTGTAGTGTCAATTTTTTTTATTATTTACAATGCTAATTTTATTTTTATTCATTCAAACAATTTTCTTTATTTACTGTTTTCAACATTTTGCATAATAATGTTTAAGAGTTATGACAGATTTATAAGTAAAATTTTTTGCAAATGGTTTAAATATTTATGTAATAAATTTTGTGAAATACCAATACAAGAATAGGCTTTTAGAACGTGTAATAATTCAGAAAAACGGTTATATTGTTTTTTAATTCCGTATTGGTTCCAATTATAAAAGAATTTGTTATGGAAACATACTATACTTTTAGAATTGTACAAGCATTGTTATTTATTATAAAAACTTGTAATACAAACTTGTTATCTTATCATTCATTAAAAGTGAACATAAAAGGAACAAATTGATATAGAATGAAATTACAATAGATAGATTGGGCAAAATCATGTTAGTCAATTTACACTACAATCTTCTTCTCTTTTTTTTTTGAAGAATTTAGTAAGTGTTTTTGTTATTTTGAATGATTTCATGATAAAATCAATTTAATGTCGTATAAAACGTTGGTGTGTTAATTATCAGTAAATAATAGAAAATGTAGACACATAACTTAATGTAAGCATCCCATCTAGTTATTAATGTCCATTTGTTTAAATATCGTTTCTTTACGAAACAATTTATATGCTTCACCGTTTGATAAAATCTAGCTATTTATTTCGCGTTTAGACCTAAGAGTACATTGAGGTGCTTTCGAAGAGGACATAATTAAGTAATGAAAATTAATCGTTATAAAATTATTATCCAAAAGTTATATAAATAATACCAATTAAGGAAATCCTGTCATTATTGTGCTTTCTTCCTAACGATTTCAAAAATCTCAGTCTTTGACAAATCGGTTGTGACCGGTGGTGACTGGTTGTGACCGAACTGTCTAAAACTAAGGTGTACTAAGCTGTTACTACGTTTGACACCCTGCGTTTGACACCCTCAGTATACTGAGCTTTAAATAAGTACCAGTATTAAAATTATAATACAATTTAATTTAAAACTGCAAAAAATGCTGACGGTCGAGGCCATTTGCTAACAACAAATGTCTCACTAATTAAGCCATTTAGCTTGTAGCGATTAATCATTTTTCACTATAACAAAATTTATGGTTCGTAATCCAAATAAAATTGCAATAGAATTTTTAGAAAACCCTTAGTGGGAAGCAGACGAAGGCTCAATTTTGGGCTGTTGCACCATTGAAGAAGAAGTCTTAAAATGAACAATGCCATAAGCTTTGTCAAGTGCCTCAGTGGTTGAGATCAAATACGAAGATAAAAAGAAATTTTCACAAAAATTATCGATAGTATCATCATAAAATTTGTTAATTCAAAGAAATTAATATTAATAAAAATGAAAATTTAATTAAAAACATATAAAAACATAAATACATAAAATTTTCCATAGAATTCAAAAAGAAATATCTTTTTTTTTTTACATACTTTTACTCTGATCTTTTCAATTTAACAACAAAAGAAATATCATTTATTTAAAGATTTTATTATTTACTAATAAAAAAAAAAAGGAAAATTTTACAATAAATCTTACGAATTTATTATTTCCCAGTTGCTTTCATCCGGTATTGATGCGGAGGAAAATGACTTTTTATTGTAATATTATATATTAACATTTTGTTTTTTCTTTGATGGCAATTATCATGATATATACACATTCCTTATACAGTTTGGCAAAAGTTCATTGATTTTTCTTTACATTATTTATTAAGCAATTTCAATGGCACTTAAATATTATTTTCTTCCTTCTATAACATTTTATTTTTATTTTTTTTCATTTTCATTTTGCAATATTTTCTTCTTTTTATTTTTTTTTAATAAAGATTTTTTTATGTTGTGGTCTCGACTATAGCGGCTTTATTATTATTTTGTTATTGGTTAAATGTACAGACTGAAAAAAAAAGATCATCATGTCTTCACAGTTAACATTTTATGTCTATTTATGTTTGTTTAAATTAATATAAAAAAAGCGAAAGTGAGAATATATGAGATGACAACATTAAAATAAAAAATCATTTATTTATGATTTTAATAGAGAAATAAATATAATATTTATTTATGATTTTAATAGAGAAATAAATATAATATTTATAGAAAAATTGAAATTAGAAAATATTAGTCAAAATAATTAAAAGTTTAAATTTATTAATTAATATAATTATTTAAATTAATTGTAAAAAAAATAATTATACAATTTATTAATATTATTAAATCATTTAAAAATCAATTATTATTCCAATTAAAATTCTCTACAATACCAAATTATATTTTTCTTAAATTTCAATAAAACTAAAAGAACAACCTTTTATTTCTTTTTTTGTGAAAAAACAAACTTTTACAAAACCTTCAAATCGAGAAAAACTTAATGGACTTACCTACTTTTTATATATGAACCAAAAAAAAAAATAAAAAAAAGTTTGTGCCTTAACATTTTTGATTTTCAATCAATTTCAATATACTTCAAGTTTATAAAGTTGAACAAGAAATAATTTATATTATGTTACATAAAAAAAAAAACTATTTTAAAAATAAAGTAATTACTCTTAATTATAATCTTGTTATATATATATATAATTTTTTTTAGCACGTTCAGTTGCCTTGGGGGCACCAGATTGTCCTGAACAACATGGCGAACAAGCCTATGCACACCCAGAACTATGTAATCAATTTTTTCTCTGTGTAAATGGTACTTTAACACTTGAAACATGTGAAAATGGTTTACTATTTGATGGAAAAGGAAATGTACATAATCATTGTAATTATAATTGGGCTGTTGATTGTGGAACACGTCAACATGATCGTAAGATATCAAAAGAATTTTTTTTTTACATATATATAATACAAATAAAATAATTATATTTATTTTCTTTCCGTTTTGTTTTGTGTATTTAAAGCAACACCAATTTCGTCAGAAGGTTGTGAATATCAATTTGGTCTTTATCCAATTAGTTCTGAATGTTCAACCAGTTTTATAAAATGTGCATTTGGTGAACCACATCAAACTGAATGTGATGCTGGTTTAGCTTATGATGAAAGAATTCATGGATGTAATTGGCCTGATTTATTACTTGAAAAATGCAATCCAGAAGGTATTTATTAACATGCAAAATATGAAATTATTATTATTATTATTTAATAATAATAATAAAAAAAATTATAATTATAGCTGTTGTTGGATTTAAATGTCCAACAAAAGTTCCATCTGATTCACCAGCTGCTCGTTTTTGGCCATATCCACGTTTTCCAGTACAAGGTGATCCACATCATTTAATTACATGTGTCGAAGGATATCCACGTTTAATAAATTGTGGTCATGATAAACTTTTTGATGAAAGTACTTTGACTTGTGAATAGACTTTACTAAAACAAAAAAAACACGAAAAGATAAAAAAAATTGGAAAACTACACAAAAAAAAAAAAGAATGTTTAATTTATTTAAATAAAATATTATTATGTATTGAAATTATAATTACAAATAAAAATTTAAAAAAAACTTTCCGTAATTTTATCACACATTGTAAATAAAATTAATTTTTATTTTCCTTTTTTTGAAAATTGCAAATTTTTATTATAGATACTTACTTGCCGACAAAAAAAAAATTTCACTTATACACATTTTGTATCTTGAAGTAGTAATATTGTTTTATTTAATTTTTTATAATTTTTAAAAACAATTTATTTTTTTGTAGATTTTGTTTTGTATATTTTTTATGTAAATAAATTATTTTATTAAATAAATCGTTTCTATATATTTTATTTTTGTTAGAAAGAAGTATTTTAACACATATCATAAATGTATTTAAAACTATATAATCAAAATATTTTAATCAAATTACATAATTTATATTTATTGAAATAATAATTAATAATATACACCCATCTCTCAATTGACGCCGCGTTAAATTCAAACCGGGTAAATTGAATAATTAGAAAATAGGTTAATTTTTTTTTTCTCAGCGTTAAATCCAAAACCGCGTAAAACTATGGATGGATGTATACTGTTAAATTTACATTAAACGTAAATAACGATAAGCTTTTTGGCTATCAATTTGATACAGTTCACCAGGACTATCCATTAAATCAACAATATGACTAGGATATAATAATCTTTTTGGTAAAATTGGCATACCATTTTTCGAATTCTAAATTTTAAAAATTAAAATGTTAATTTTCAAATAAATTTTATGATTACGATTTTATTTATTTTTACCTCTTCCTGGCTTGGTACTGGTATTTCATTATATAATAAACGACCGTCAAAACTTATTTGTAAAGTACATGGAAAACCAATTTGATCAGCTAATGCCTTAAATAAAACTGATCTTTCAAAATGTCCACCAAATCTTATTATGCCCAATGGTATTATATTACAATGTAATTTACATTTTAAATAATTTAAATGATTTAAAACAACATGTTCTGAACATGTTTCTGATTGTATTCCACGTTTATCACCACACATTTCTGTAACAACAACTTCAGCAATTACTTTAGCACGATCGCTTATTTTCGTAATATCAATACAATTTTTATGTGTTTGATCATCAGTTAAACCACGTATCTAAATAATTAATTTTTTTTTTCTTTTATATAAAATAAATTTATAAAATTTTGTTAAAATTACTTCTAATAGTTTACGTAATTTAATTAAATATTTTGGTAAATAACTATCAGTTGGCCTACGACTATATGTCCATTCTGTTTCACCTTCTGAATCTGTATCACATTCAACATGAATCATTTGTGATTGTCGAATATCTGTTAAATAAAAATTAACTAATATTAATGGATATAATGGTGATACTTCTTCTTTAATATTTGCACGAAATGTTTTAAAATGATGCCAATGTTTTTTTGATATATAAAAATCATCGCCAGTTTTATCAGTTAATTCTAAACGACCACGTATACAAAATTTTAATGATGGATTTGCTGCTAATATAGCTTCAATTGCTGGTGACCATGTTGGGCATATACATAATGCTTTTTCATCTAATAATAATCTATATAAAAAATATTATTTTATTTTAATCAATATTTTATTATTGGTAGACTAACGTTGAAAGAATTTCAGAATCAATATATGCATCTGAAAATTCAAAAAATCTTCCAGTTACAATTATAAAATCAGTTGCAGCTGTTTTGACTATTATAGCTGGACTTTTAAGTGATGGTAATAAAATTTCTTCAGCATCTTGTTTTAAAAATTCTTGTTGTAATTTATCTTCACAAATAAAACCGGTAGCACAATTTAATAAATTTGTTATTAATATTGCTGAACGATTCGAATTCTATAAATACGAGTATAATATTTATTTATTAATAAATTTTAAAAATAATATCTTTACCTTTATTGCAGTTACTAAACTTTTTGATAATCTATCATTCATTAAATTTTCTCTTAACATTGGATGTTTAATAAAAGCATTTAAAACTTGTGTTAAATGTATAAGACAATCTGGTGGTACTTCTCCATATGGTCTACTAAGTAAATTTTCACAAATATCACCAAATTTATTTTTATACAAATTTTCACATATTTTAATATTTCTATGTGCTAAAACTTGTAAACAAACTATTGCTGCTTCTCTTGTTTCCCAATCTTTTAAATTATCTGCAACAGTCCCTAAAGATATTTATGTATTATTAAATTTTTAATTCATTTATTTTATAGTAATAAGAAAATACAAACTTAGTAAACATGGTACAGGATCTGATTCAATAATTTTATAACATGCTTCTGGATTTTTTAATAATCCTTTAATACCATAACAAATATCAGCAGTAATATCTGCACAGAAATTTGTAAATACATCTATTAACATTTCAACAGCACCAACACTTAATAAATCATCTAAAAATGCATCATGTTGAGCAATTTCACAAAGTATAGGAAATGTTGCTAATTTTAATTCATCAGCTTCTTTAGCATATTTAATTAATCGTAATAAAAAACCTTCTGAACAAAAAACTTTTGCAATTTCTTCTGATTTCATTAATCTTTTTATAATATCTAATACTGGTATATGTAACATTGGAAAATTAATTTCATTTTTATCTTCTAAAACTTTAAATAATTCTTCAAAAAATGATGGACATATAAAACATAATTGATATTGTAAATTTGGTGAACATTCACATAATTCACAAATTAATTTTAATGATGCTAATTGTATATCAGGATAATCAGAACTAATATCACCTAAAACACTTTCCATTGGGAAATTTTCAATTGAACAAAAATTTGGTGTAGATGTAACACATTGTAATAATCGTAATAATATTCGATACGATTGAAATAATATATCAGGATCTAGTGTATCACCAAGTCGAAAAAATACTTGTTTAATAAATTCTGTATCATTTTCAAGTAATATACAAATACGAGGTTCATTTAATAAACCAACTAAAGATACTGCTGAATATTCAACAAGAAAATTATCACATGCTGGATCTAAATAATTTCTTTTTGCAATTTCAAATAATTTCTCAACGACACTATAATCAGATATTGGTGCTGGTTTTGGATCTTCAATTTGTAAAATTTGACAAATAATTTTTAATGCAAATCTTCGAATAAAAAGTTCTTCATGATCTTGTAATGATTTCTCTAAAATTGCTTCAATTATACGTAAATCATTTAATTTTAATGCATTATCAGGATGTTGATCACAATATATATCAAGATGTGATAATGCTTTTATAATAACATCATTTTCTGGTGATGCAAAAAGTATCATAACAGTTTCAGGAATTTCTGTTTCTAATTTAAATGGTTCAAATTTTGAAAATTTTGATGCTCGTCGGTCTTCATATATATTTTTAATTGGTAAACCAAGAGCTTTTGATTTGGCTGGAACTGGAATATCAGTTTTCGCAGCAGCTTTTGTATTAGCACCTTTGGACATTATTATATTTTCTTGTCTTTTTATACTCTTATTTATTAATTTAAATTTTTTTTTTTTTTAATTTATTTAATTGTGTATAGAATATTAATAAATTTTAAATAATTTAATAAAAAATTGTTTTTTTATATTTCAAATAAAATGTTTGCTAATAAATTTGAAATTATATGAATTTGAATTATAAGAAATAGTAGGCTCTTAGTAAATATTACTGGAGGTAAAAAAATAAAAGTTATGTACTTCCGTTGGCAAGTTAGTTAATTCAGAAACATTTGCGAATTAAATATGTACAAGAACAAATTGTAATTTTCTAATAAAGTTACAATTCTTGAATGTGAAGTTCGGTCATTGTCAGCTATAGATCCGACTAGATGTAGTTTCTGCAGCTGTTGTATTACTTTCTAAATTATCTGCCAAAAATATAACTACTTGGCACAGCATTTAATGTTGAATTGGTTGATTTTTTATTATTTCCCTTATTAAGTGAACTACTTGGCACAGCATTTAATGTTGAATTGGTTTAGTTTTGATTATTTCCCCTTATTATTTTTTGTACAGGATGATCAGTCCTCTCGAGACTTTGTTAAATTTCTAATATTTAATTTTCAGTTGGATAGACACCATTGAAAAGCTTGAGAATGAAGAAATATTTGTACCGGAAATAGTAGAGGTTTGACTCTCTGGTTCAACTTTTATATAGACACAGGCCTAGGGAACATAAACCATATACAATTTTTACTAAGAATTACAGATTAATGTTTTTGGGCATTACCATTGGTCAAAAATGGAACCAAAAATTTATGGGCAACAATTAAGATGTAATTGAATAAAATTTATTAGTAAATCAAATTTTAATTTGTATTATATAAATTATAAAATATATTTTTTATAGATTTTAAAATTAGCAAATTCACAATATTTTCAAGGTAGTAAATTTCACTATTAATCAAGAGCTAAACTTATATTTTTTTAAAATCGTATACAAAAATTTAATACAAAAATTTATACTTGTAGATAAAAATGCCGAGCCTTCAACGTTGCGAATTTGAATTTTCCATCCTTGAATGATCATCAAAAGAAAAAAAATAGTTCTTGTGCAGATTATCGTTTTAAAATCTGTACAAGCACAAAATGAGATTTCTTTATATTACACAGTAATCTATTTTAGATGTAATATTATGTTATGCACATTATGATCTTTGCATCAATTAACATAATATAATTTATTCCAATCTCATTTACAATTTAGACCATAAGTTTTCTTCAACAATTTCATATTTCTTTGTTCCTCTACCAGTTAGTTTCGAACATAATCCATCTTTGGAGGCAATGAAAAAATTAATTTAACCCCAATCTGCCTTACGATTTCAAGGCTTACGAATTCGCCAAGAAGAATTCAAGAAATTAATCAATATGTATTGCATATAATTTTGTCTTAATAGAAATACGGATATAATTTTTAAATTTTTTTCATATATTTATTTAAATTTTAAAAGTTAATTAAAATCTTTTTGCATATTTCAAGAATAACAATGTTTTTACCAGAAATATACATTTTTTTAAGTATTTTATTTTATTTGCCAATACATTTAGTTTAAACACAGACTAATTGTAGTTAGTACATGCTATCTAATTTAGATAGATTTATATAATATAAAAAAAAAATAACAATACAAATTAAGATCTTAAAGAATTATAATAATATTTTAGAGATCCATTTTATTTTTTTAGAAAATAATCTATATTTAAGAAAAGTTACATATCAAGCATAGAATAACTATGTGGTACAGATGGTCCCGGCGGCGATATTGGATGTGTGAATACAATTGCCCGAATCAGTCCGTCCCGTAATGATTCGTGATTCATATTAAACATAAAATGTACATTATCGCATGTAACTTCTGGATAACATGTATACATGGGATACCACCCAACTTTATTAAACACAACACCGATTTTATATAATTTATTTCGATGTATAAAAACTGGACGATCAAATGAAATTTCCAATAATGAATCATAACGTACCCTTGATGTACAATGTGTATATGTTAAACGTGATCCTTGAGCATCTAATAAATGGGCATATAAAATTTCTGAATAACGTTCTGTAAAACCAGCTGAATTCATTAATTCACCACATAAAACTTGTGTTGGAACCTGAACACCTAAAAATTTGTAAAATAATATTAATTTTATAAATATTAAATAAAATTGAGGTCAATTTTTACCAGTAATTAATATATTTGTATCGACATTTAATGTCAATGCACAGTCTGTAACACTTGTATTCCGATAATCAATTTGCTGCCGTATTGTTCGGATACAATAAAATTTTCTTGTTTCCATTGTAGCAGCTAAACCATCAGGTTCAAAATGTTGTCCAAAATTATTATAATTACCAGCTGCCATATTTAAAACTGGTGGTGTTCTTGTACATTCTTGTCTAACCATTGATGGCGGTGAATAACCATAATCGACATCAGGTGGTCGTGGAAATGATGATTGTGATGATTCATCAGATCGAATCATACAATTTCTACGTATTCGTGATTTACAAAAACCATCTGGCATTGGGCAATCGTTAATTGATGGACTTGATATATTTATGAAAATTGCTAACGCTTCTGATTGGCTTAAAAGTTGAGAACGTGCTGGTCCTTCAGCAAATTGTTGTGGATTCATAGTTAAAAAACGTATTTTCTTTGTTGCTTCTTTAATCAAAAGTAGATCCAAAAGTTTTCGTTCATCTGAATCCTGGCAGTTCATATCATCATCATTACTATTTTGTTTCGATGAACCTTCCCCTTGTTCATTATTGTCAGTACTAATAGAATTTGGATTATCAACATTTGATGGTGCTGGTTCAGTCGGAACTGGTATCATTGCTGCATTATCTTGCATTACTTCAATATCCACATGTTGTTCAATAATTGCTTCTTGCGCATCATCAGGACCATCACATTTTTTTGTAATTGACAAGTAACCACGTTCAATTGCATATTTATTTAATGCATTAAATAAATCCAATTCAGATTCGATATTTAATTGCTCGAGATCAAAAATAACTAATAATGTTGTCAATTCGATTTCCATAAAACTAGGATCAGCGAGAACTTCTCGTGTTTTCGTCGATATTATCTGCAATATAATTAATAATTTATATTTTACACCATATTGAAAATATATATTGCGCACTATCTAAAACTTACTTGTAAACATCTTTGCATCAATCTTGGTTCCTCAAATAATTTGGCAAATTCATAAGCACGACAAGCATTTTTTGGACTTAAATCTGACCATAAATAGTTTGTACATTGTTCAACAACATTAGGAAGAATATATTTTTTGGCAACATAACATAATTCACATGCCTTGTCAAATGATGAAATATTTATTTTATCAGAATATATATATTCCATCATTGCACGAAATGCATCAGGTTGAACGTCTGGTATTAAAATAGGATCTGTTTTATCTGGTAAATTACCATAAAACATACGTTCAAATACTGGTGATGACATAGCCAATATTAGTTTATGTCCAGCCAGTATTAATTGATTTGAATCTGTTCCAACTAGAAATCGACAATCTGACCATTTTTCAGTTTCCAGTAAATATTTTCCACGAGATTTAATATCACGACAGGAATTTTGCCAATCATTCATTTGTTCCATTTTAAAATTTTAATAAATTACGATATTTTATTTTTTAATATTACAAAAATTACAATGAATATACACAAATTTTCTAAAAATAAATAAACTACTACGAATACAGATTACAACAAATTTTCTTTTGTGCAAAATTTTTTACACATTCAAATGTCAAAAATAAAAATATTACATTTAATTCAGTATTGCCGTGCCGTAGAATAAGTTTTGTAATGTAAATATTTTCGGAACTTTTGTTAGTTTTCCGAAAAAAAATTCGGATCAATTCGACACTATTTGAAATTAAAAATATAAATTAGTTATATAATATTACACTATCTGAAATCTTCTAAATTTTGGAAAATGATGTTTATATATAATTTAGACACGAGTTTGTGTACTCTAAGTCGGTTTCAACGGCACAGTTTGTGGAGACGTAATATCTGGTAGCAGTTTTACATAATTTTTTTTATATGTTTATTTAGCACCATCGAATTTGTGAGCCAATTTTTCCCAACTTTAATTATTTGGAAAAATATAAAAATATTTATATAAAAACTAAAATGTATATTTTGTCTAATATATACTAAACTTAAGATATTGAATCTCATTTCTACATTTTCTTTGTTACGGCAACTTTCCGTACAATATGCTCGCACCAATATTTATAACATAAACCTACAAAATTTGAAATAAAGACACGAATATGCCAAAAATAATTTTTCCGTCTCATCTGATCAGTACATATTGGGCACAAAACTAAGAAATCTAATTCTTTTCCATTTCTATTAGTTCCATTGATGTAATATATACAAGTATAAATCGGACAAGTGTAAACATAATCAATTGTCAATATGTCAAGAATAGAAAATTTTAACAGCTGACAGCTGATAAGAAAATTACTCCTAATAACAAAAAAATTAAAAGCAACAAGAAGTTATGAAACAAACAATAATATATCATAATTAAATTTTAATTCCAGAATTTTGGGCATTTAGCAAATATTATTTTCGCTATTAATTTTTAAGATGTAGATTCAGTGTTTTTAAAATATTTATTGGTATATTTAGTCTTCGCATTATTAAAAAAAAACAGTAATGGTTTATGAAACTTGTTCAACACTATATGGACTTTCTACACCAGTTGCATTGTCTCGACTACGAGAAGAAATATCTAATGTCCTGTTTGTGTACGAAACGAAATTCCACCAAGAAAAGTAAAAAAAACAAAATTTAAATTCTCTTTTAAAATTTAAGTATAATAATTATATATTTGCAGTTTATTTTTAAAGATACGTTCTGCTTTTGTTAAACGCTATGACAGTCCACTTGGATGGTTTTCTATTTTGACCACAATTTTTGTTATTATTGCTTTAATAATTTCGACACATATATTATCAGCAATTTTAATATTAATTATTTTAGCTATAAATTTATTTATTGTTGTACGTGAAAATAATTTACGGAGAACAGAAATAATACGTAAAGCAAGATGTGTACTTAGTGAAATAAAAATCGCTGAAGAAGAAATTTGCTTTAATTGGGATGGCTGTAATTATCCACATTTATCATGTCCAGTATCACCGTGTGTATCATTACAATGGACATATCGAGATGGTATTACATTAAATTTACCATGGGCTTTGTTAGTTAAAGGTGATCATATTGTGATGAGACCTGGACATATAACACCTGGACCATGTACTGAAATTACTGGTAAGCGTAAATTTAAAGCACATGAAACATATGGTGTTATTCAACCAGCTGAACCACCTTTAAAACCAATTGCACGATCACCTTTACCAGATTTAGTGTGTTGTCTTGAAAATACACCATATTTAGATAACTTGAAAATAATTTTAGAAAATTCACTTAAACGACCGCCAACTATATATAATCAGCAAAGATATTTGGTAAAAAATTAAAATTTTTATTTTTAATGAATTATTAAATAAATTAAAATTTAACTATTTCGTTTAAGCTTGTTACTAAGTATATCCAACAATGGGTCTTCATATTTGCTTTAATAATTACAGTATTTGCTGGTATATTAAGATTTTATGGATTTGGTTTAAATTATAACTCGCCACAAATTTGGAAACATATATTCCTGGATGCTCCAATTTCAGCTGTAATACCAATTCTTCCCCTTATGTTTCCAATTCTTTGGACAAGGTAAAGAGAAACAAATTCAAAGTATTTTTTTCTTTTAGTTCTGGATTTTTTTTCATATGGTCCTGGATACTCCAACTTTCAATTAATAATATAGTTTGCGGAGGATATACATTTTTTCATTCTACCTATAATGTTATTTAACATTTTCTATTATTTAATTTAAAAAAAATTAAATTCTCCATTTTCCAATTAAATTCAGAATTTCTAACGCATTCTTGTAACTTTGTTAATAGGACGTTATTTTTTCACAAATTAAATTGAATATCAGTACATAAAATGAAGCTAGAGATTTTTAAATTTTAATTATCACATTGCGATTTAATTGAAATATGAATTTGTTCCTTTAATAAATAGTAAAATTATTTTATTCTTATAAATTTTTATAATAATATTACATTATTATTCCCAGTATTAATCTGTATGGTGTTGCAAGACTTGAAACATTTCTTCGTATTGGTCAATATCAAATACAAAAAGACAATGAAATGTCATTAGAAGAAGACTTGGATACACCAACTTATGATTATGAGAACATATCATTAGAACAATCTGTTGTCTTCCGTAATTGGTTATCATTATGGAAAGGATCAAGTGATTTATTGGCACGGAGTGCAAATGTTGTACAAGTTTTAGGTTCAATAACAGCATTATGTTGTGTTGATAAAAAAGGTATACTGTCATGGCCAAATCCGACTGCAGAAAAAGTATTCTTTTTACATGATTCCGAAGCAAAAGAATCAGTTGTAAGTCAAACTAGTTTGGAATCTGAAACAACTGACAATAATAATACGACAAAAAAGACTGGTATAATTGCTGAAGTTTTAGATTTAACTCATGATCAACATTGTCCATTTAAATTGGAATTCGATGATCACGAATGGAAAAATCACATATCATCATTAAAACCTTTGGGTAAAATTTCAAATATTACTTTTTAAAAAAAAATTTGTAAACTAAGAATATTTTTTTCAGGTTTGGCTATTTTATTAAATACTTGTAGTCCACGAACTCATTCACATTATGCACAATTTTGTGGACATGTAACCGCTGTAGCAATGTTGGATAAAGATTTAGTTCCAGTTACAAATCGGTATGCAATCGTTGAGTCCAGCTTAAATAGCTTTTTGCATGGGTATGTTTAGTTTAAAGTTTTTTATGTTTATTATTTGGCTAATTGTTGTCTTTTATGTTTTAACACAACATTAAATATTTTTGATAAAAATTTACCAAAAAAATAAATAAAGATTATATAAATTTTTTAGCTATTGAGAGAAAAAAATCCACGATCTGAAATAAATATATTAAAACTATTCAGGCAATACGATGTAAATGGGATAATTATTTTTGAAAGTTTTGTTTTAGTGTGTTTTTTTAGTTGATTTACTTTTCTTATTTATTTCTGATCAATTATCATATAACACAATCAAAAATATTAAAAGTTGTCGACACATTTCTCTGGTAACATTTTTTTTTATATGTAGTTATAAAGTTATTTTTTGAATTTAATTTTGTTTTAACCTTTGTTCATCGATATAATTTTATTATGGTTTAATTTGATTTTAAGAATGAATTTCCTTTTAATAAATAATATTTTTTTTATTTTGAGTTTTTAATTTGTTCAAGTAAAAAAATTATAATTTATATAACTAAATATAATGTTCAAACTAAGCTATACTTAATTTTAGTTTTTATGTATGTTAAAGTATATTTTTCTTGCTAGGCAGTTAATTTTCAAAATAAATGTTTAATTATTAGTAAATTATTATAAATTTATATACAAAATCAACATTTACCCAAAATAATTATAAAAAATTATATTGATCTTTTGTAAATCTTTAGTTTATTATGTATTACCTTAGTATATCTTTAGCTTTGGAATAATATAGTTATAATTTAATGGAATAATATCGAATTACTCGAAGTAATTTAGTGGAATATAATTACTTAAATCTAATTACCTAAAATTTATAATTAATGTTTGAAAGATTATATAATACTGTCAGTGAT
Organism: Empis livida; assembly: GCA_963932195.1. Classification (NCBI taxonomy): domain Eukaryota; kingdom Metazoa; phylum Arthropoda; class Insecta; order Diptera; family Empididae; genus Empis; species Empis livida. Next base: position 32,347,011 of record OZ010648.1, read on the forward strand.
TAAATTAATAAAACTTCAACAGTAGAAATAAAAAAAAATTAATATTCAATGTAATAGCAAGGAAATTATTTTTATATAAAGGATTTACGTATAATATTTTATAGAAAAGCGACAAAACTGCTAACAAAATTATTATCAATTTTATTTTTTTTTATTAAATAGCTTAGCAGTACATTAACAGGTATAAAATTACTAAATTTTAAATTGTTATATTTAATTCTAAAGCTTTATATCTTCTCTATGCTCCAATAATTTTATTAAAATAATATATATTAAAAAAATTTCAACATTTAATGTGCATTTTTTATACAAATATGTGTGTATTTCACTTTCCCCCAAAAAACTGATTATATCCTTTATTTATTGTTAAATTACAAAAAAGTTTGCTTTTACTCAAAATAATTACACATTTAATATCATTCCAGTAATCACATATAAAACGTTTGTGCATTATAAGCTTATTTAAACGCCTTTCAGCTGTTAAATTTTTAATTACGAAATTAATTTATTCTATTTTCTTAAAAAAAAAAATATTACAGCCGATGTTTATGCGAATTAGCTAAACAAATTGGTTTCACCACACATGCCACGGATCATTTCGCTTTGGAGAGTCAATTAGCAACATATCGTCATTTGGTAATGAAAAAAATTAGTTAAAATTTAAACAAGTTTTTTATTTTTCAATTTTTTTGTACAATATTTTAGCAACCTGATGTTGTACGTCGCGATATTCGGTTCGCTCGTCAACTACAATTGTCATCAAAAGTTAAAGTTCCATTTCCACATTCGTTATCCGTAGTTTTACGTGAAGCACCAGGTGGTTATTTATCACTATTCACTCAAGGTACTGCTGATATTGTACTTGATTGTTGTGATGATTTTTGGGATGGCAAGGATTTAAGACCCTTAAGTCAACAGGAACGTAAACGAGCACAAGATTTTTATCAACGAAGTGCTTTAACTGCTTATTGTACAGCATTTTCATATCGTCCACTTCGTCATGGAATTTGTGGAGCATTAAGTGGTACACAAACTGGTGAAATTGCATATTTAGAATTGCCACCAGAATCAAAATTAAAAATGCAACATGTTGATAAAAATCATTGTGATTTTGAAGGTCATGCTAAACTAAGTCATTCGATAAGCACCGATTCATTATTATTTTCTGAATCCAAAGACGAAGAAATCACTGATGTAAATGGATGCTTTGAAATGCAATGTCATCAGGTTTTTATTGGTATGATAACTATGCAATATCAAGCACAAACTGATATTGTCCAACTTGTTGAACGACTCGAACGTGCCTGTATTCGTTTTGTGCATTTCAGTAAAGAAAATGAATTACGATCAAGAGTTTTTTCTGAGAAAATGGGCTTAGAATCTGGATGGAATTGTCATATATCGCTGTTAAGTGAAGAAAATCAACAAACTATATCAAATCCACAGTCGCCAAAAACTTCTGGTAATATTGATATTTCCGCGAATTTGAATTCATTAAAAGAGGATGCACAAGCAATGGACTCAGAAATTAATTGTCTTCTTCAACCAATGATGGGTTTGGAGTCGACAAAAACCTTAAGTTCATCTGCACCTGGTGCGATTTCGAATCAAGAATATAATATGTTAAATATAAATTCAAGATCTGGATCGAATGAATCAATTAAGGAATTTGAGATTATTCAACGGCCGTCACAAGATTCGGCGATGGATGAAAATTGTCGATCACTAAGTACATTAACAGATAGTTCTGAACAAAGTGTTCCAATTAATTTTGATATGTCAAATCGAGCAAAACTTCCTCGTGGTATTGAAAATATTCGCCCACATTTGGAGAAAGTCGATAATGTACCGTTACAAGTTTCATTATTTACTGATTGTTCAGCTGAAGCAACACGCGAAATGTTAAGTATAATGCAATCATATGGTGAAATAGTTGTTTGTATTGGATCAAGTGCTAGTAATGCAAATGCTGAGATTTTTTTGCAAGCCGATTGTAGTATAGGTGTTGAACCATTATATCCACAAGTTTGTCAAGATATTCCTGCCTACACAGAAGCAAATATTTTAAATAATAAAATAAAATTACGTAATAATAGAATGGAAAATAAAAAAGATTTTAAATTAGATTTCCATGACGAAAAAATAGATAAATGTACTGGATCTGGTGATGGTGGAATTAGTAATACTACTAGCATAGGTGGTGATATGAAATCAATGCATACTCGCAATAATACATTGTCACCAATTTATTTAAGTCGAATGTTAAATTCATTACCATGTTCAATATCAGTTTGTCGAGATGAACCATTATCAATTGTTGCAATAATTGAATTATCGCGACGTTTTTCACTTGGCCTATGGAATTGTATACAATTTTGGGCATGTTGTGCTGGTACACTGGCAGTAATAAATATTTTAAGTGCTTGTTTATCTTTACCACCTATATTTAAACCAATTGTTTTAATTTATTTAATGAGTTTTGTTGTACCATTAATATCACTATCATTAACATATATTGAAATGGATCCTAAAATTATGAGCCGTGCAACAGGTAAAAAGCAAACAAAATTTAATACAAAAGTTTTTGGATATGTTATATGGTGTTATGGATGTAAATTTTTACCATCTATTTTTGTTATCGTAAGTATTTTTTTTTTATATTAAATTATTTTATAATTATAATTGATATAATTTACAGATTTTATCATATTGCACTATAATGGCACATCCTCTAGAAATATTAGACATTAATGAAGACAATTTAGAATTAAATTTGGAATTGGCTCAAATTTTTGCTCTTTTAGGAATCATTTTACATTTTGGTATATTTTATTTATTTTTAATTTATTATGATTTTTTCTTAATTTCAATATTTTCACATTTAACCCAAAAAAATATATTATATATAAAATATTAGTTATAATATCTACATCATTTGTTCATCGAGATCATTCAATTTGGCGTAAAAATCCATTTACAAATAAAATTTGGGCATTTAATTGTCTTCTTGTTATCATTATTCATATAATTATTTGTATTATACAAGCTGGATTTCATGATGATTTATTAATGGAAATTCCAAAAATTTGGCCTGTAATAATATTTATATTATCAACAGTGATTATAAGTTTTTTGGTGACTGAGATTTGTAAATGGCAAGAAATTAAGTAATTTAAAAATATTTAATTGATAAAAATCTATCAATTAAAAAATATATTTTTTAGAGTAAATTTACGATATCAAAGACGGGCCCGATTAGATTTTGGTACAAAACTTGGAATGAATTCACCATTTTAAATATTAAGACTAATTTTTAATTTTATTCATTTAATTTTCAATATTTACAACATAAATTTATAAAAATTAAAAAAAAAAAAATAGTGAGTTGTATAATTTATGTATAGATTTGATTTAAAAAAAAAAAAAAGTAAATTTTTATTAGATTATTAAGTTTTAAAAAGAAATTATATGTACTTACATTATAATTAAATTTTATAGTTATATATGTTTTAATTTAATTTTCCTTTAAAAAAAATAAACATTGTACATTTCTGTTCCCTTCAATATTTAAATTTAAATAAATAAAATCAGAAAAAAAAAAAAAATTCTAATTTTGCCCAAAGTTATTTTATCATGTTTTGTAATATTTTCTTGGTTTTTCTAATTCTGTATAAATCTTCTTTAAAAAAATTGAGGAAATGGACAACTAGGAATAAAGGATACTTTATGAATATATATTTTGGAACTTTAAGGAAAAATAAAACTCATTTATTTTAAATATAAATAAATTGAATGTTGAATATATATATATATTTGCAAGTTATTTATTACTACTACTAAATTAAAGATTAATAAATTCATTGATTTTTTTTATTATATACCGTATATCGTTTTTTTTTCTAAGAATTTTAACAATTTTTATAATCTAATTATTAAAAACTTGTAATAATATAATTTTTTAATTTTATAATTATTTTATTAAAAGTTTTTAATAATTTTTCTTGAAATTCTTTTCATTTTTTTAATTAGTTTCTTTAATTAGTTACTCGTGTATACATATATTATAAAAAAAAAAAAAACATCTATGGCGGTTGTATACTTGAAAATAATAATAATTTATATTATATATAAATTTTTTAAAGCTACTAAATATTTGGTCAAATTAATATTTTTTCGATTATATTTTTTTTTCTTTTTTAATTTGGAAAAATTAAGTAATTAAATATATTAATAATTTTTCCCCAAGTTAAATTACATAATGATATAATTAAATATTAATTTAAATATTATTAAGTTATATCTCACTATTTCATTGCTGCTTCGAATTTAGTTTGCTGATGAACTTTGAAAACATTGGATAGTTCATCTAATAATGTTTCATGACGATAAGCTACTCGAATATCAGGTACATTTGTTCTAGTTATATCATTACCATCAACACCTTCTTGTGTATAATTTGGTCCTAACCAATGTTGTTTCATCTAAAAAATTATATTTTAAAACAAAAATTATTATGGGAAAATAATACATTCTTCGGTGAAAAATACTATATAAAAATTCGGACGGACAGACGAATAGCATAAAAATGTTTATAAATCTCCTGAACCCCAACTCGTAACGACTTGCTCGTATAGAAGGGTCTAAAAGAATAAGTCAAATAGACGATACGAATAATAGGCGATCGAAAGGTGCTCTTTTTTTAAAGCAATAAATTCGTAAACTAGTAACTTTACAACGTTTTGTACAAGGACCGGCTGATGTGTGAAAACGTTAAATAACAATACTTTTATAATTGTGTTAGTAAATTACCTCATGCGGAAAACCGCTCATCACAACACTATTGCGAGCCAATTCGCACATATCACATGAACTTAATTTCCAAACTTGTGCAGCAATACTGTACTCCTCCATGAGGGGTTCCTATGGCGAAACAAACCAAAAACAATATAAAAATGTATAAATTATAAATAAATAGATGAAATTTCATACCTTGGTAAAATGAAACTGTAAAGGATCATCAGTACTTAAAGATACAATTAATCCTCTTGCCAAATATTCAGTTAATGGATTACGATGATAATTTAAAAATAATGAATTATTTGATAATGGTGACATTGCAATACCAATTTGAGCTAAATAATATAAATATTGTAGTACAGGGACTTTTCTTAACAATAATCCATGAGAAATATTTTCAGCCATTAAATAACCACAAACTAAATGTTGAACTGGACCAGCTTCACCACAATGTGGTCTTAAAACAAATGTATTAAATCCACGTTCTCTGTAAAAACGTCAAAATTTAAAAATTAAATTTTTATCACTTTATATAACACAAACCTTCTAAAATGATTTAAAACTGTCATATTAGCATACATGTAATACAAATAATATGAATATGGTGGATTATCAACATCAGTCCAATCTTGTGGTGGTGGTACATTTTCATCAATTAATGGATTTTCTGGTTTTGATTCATCATCAACTGAATCAAAACCAATAACATATTGTAAGAAACGATGTAATTCAGGATATTCATGTGGATTATTAGTAGCTTCAAATAATGGTAAAAATATATTATCAATAATTTGTTGGAATGATGTCATCAAATTATTTGTTTTAAAAATATCACTAAAAAAAATATAATTTTTAAATGTTATTTTAAAATTACATTTTAATTTATTTAATACATACAATAAACGTGGAATTTGTATAAGCCATCTAACATTTGTTGAATAAACATTATAACTAATTGCCCATTTAGCTAATTTAACCCATTCATCAGGTGATTTACCATAAATTGATAAACGTAATTCAGCATTTTGATATTTTGATTCTTCTAAATCAAATGCAACTTCTTTAATTATACCAGCAAAATATTTACCATTTAAATAATTATCAGTTTTAAGAAATACTTCACGTAAACGTGATTCACCAATTGGATTATATTTTGAATTAAATTTATCAAAACGATGAAATGTATTACGATCAGCATGTACATCTAACATATCAACAGTTAAATCATATGATGTTAAATTCATTGATTGAAAAACTTGTGCCAATGTCATTGGTGGACCATTATTAGTAATTGTAACAACTTCATCTGAATTTTGTTTTAATGTTTTTTTAATAAATCGTAAAAGATGTTTTTGATTCATACATGAAGCAGCATGAATATGAGTATCAACTTTTCTGTAATATATATAAAAAATAATATAATAAATAATTTATGATTGAAAATTATTTAATTTTTTAATTACCTTATATTGTAAAAATCACGATGTGGAATAGTTTTTTGTGCTGCTAACTCTCGTAATTCATTCAATAAAACATGTAAAGTATATTTAGAGCTTAAGTATGAAAGTCGACGATAAGCAAAAGATTTTCTATATACAAAAATAATAATAATTAATATTATTTTTACAATTTCAAATAAATATTTATAATAATATTTACAATGGTCCATCAGCTATCATTGTGCATAAAACTTGAACATCACTTATATATTTATGTAATTTAGGATATTCATAATTTAATGATTCTGTACATTCCTAAATACACAAAATTAATAATTATAAAATTTATTAGTATATTTAATGAAATTTTTCAATTTTTTACCTTATCTTTAAAAACATTAAAAACACCATTAATAACTTTTATTGTATATCCTTTATCTGGTGGAAAATCAATATCCCATGGATCACTAGTACTTTTTGGTGGATCACTTGGATAATCTAAATTTATACATAAAACATTATAATTTTTATTTGAATATTAAAAAATTTTCTTATAGTTTTTCACTGTGTGAACGCATTAAAAAAAAAAAGCAATTTGTTTAGCAAAAGCTTTCCTTGAATTTTTTTTTTTTTTTAGATAGAAATATGTAATACATAATTTTTTTTTAAGAAAATTTATTTATATTATCAATATTTAATTATAAATTTATGTAAAATATTAATTTTTATATTGAAATTAATTAAAAGAATAAAAAAATATTAGTCAATAAAAAACACATGATTAAAAAATATGTGGAAAATTAATTAAGATATGTGGAAAATTTTTTTATTGCGGATTCAAATCCGATTTTTTGTTGTTGATGTTTTTTTTTCTTCAAAATTTTTAGATTACGTAAATCATATTAAAAATATTTCTGACGACATTTAAATGTTTTTACAAAGTTTTATTTAAATAATGTTTTTTTGTTTTTTTGGTGTTTAATGTAAATAAAAAACAAAGTGAAAAAAAAAAAACTAAATAAACAAATAATAGAAACATAAAATAAAATACATAAAAAAAAATCAACATTTATTTCTGAAAGCATAAAATTTTTTTTTTATATCAATTTTTGATTAATTTTACCATATTTCAAAAATGTAGATAGATGAAATAACAAAAAATATATTCGAATAAAAATATTTTGTATATAAAGATTCTATCACGGCTACGAAAATAAAGTTTTTAAACTTTTAGAATTTCAAATAACGTTAAGTAAACAAATAGTTTACTTAACGTTACTTGATTGATTTGAAATAAAGTAGTTTTTGTAAAGAGTAATTCAAATATGTAATGTAATTTTATATTCCATATTAATACAATTATTAAATTTTCATATAAATTTAAAATAATTCAAATCACATTTATCTGGCTGCGTAAAATATGTATACAAAGTATACTTATGTAAAAAAATTTAATGTGTATTTGAATTTCTTGAAATAACACACTGTAATCTGACATATTCTAATAAAACTATTTTTTTTCTAGTAGAACAACATTTTAACAGCACAAATACTTTAAATAAATTACATGAACTATTTATATACCTCTGCTTTGATTAGCTCTTATAATTAAAATATCAAGTTTAAATAAATTGTATAAATATTTTTTAATTTAATTTTAATAAATTGTAAAACTTATGTATTGAAGCAATTCGTTTAAAATTTATGAAAATTAATTTTAATGCCTTATTTCATTCAAGTTAATATTATATGTTTCAGAAATTGGGACAGTAATACTCCATAATGTGACACACAAATATTGGACTGTGTTGATGTCTGAGCAAAATATGTTCTCCGTGTAATTTTTTAAATATACTCAAAAAAATGCAAATTTATGGTTCGGACGGAATTCCTATAAATTTAGTATTTGATGTAATTACTATTTCTAAGGCAAGGCACATAGAAAAACCGCGAACGTTTGTTAGTATTTATAAAAAAAAAAATAATTTTCAAATTTGTTGCAAATTGAAATATAATTAGTTCGAAAACATCTATTTATTCGAAGGACTATCGAAAAGTATTTCAACAGCTAAAAAAAATTTTTTTTACTATCTTTTAACCTTAAATTTTCCACTTAGTGGAAATGTTGAACAAAATTCAAAAAATTTTATGCTAACAAAAACAATAAATTAATAATATTTTGGTAAAATATTAACAAAAATAAAAATTAAAATAAAATAAATAATTAAATAATTAGATAAACTTTATAAAAAGAAAATGAATGAATAAATGAATTTTTTTTTTTTTTTATTCGCTCGCTGATAAAACAAAATAACAAATATTTTACAACGAACGAATTACCTTCGGCGTTTAAGTCGGTAAGACTGATGTTGCGGATTAATGCTATAAAAATGTTTAAAAAGAAAATTATAAATTATAAAAATATAAAATTAAAAAAAAAAATTTTTTACAATTTAGGAAAAACATTAAAAAAAAAAAATGTATCTTTCAATCGCAGGACTTTTTAAAATATATCTAGAAATATTTTTACTATTGCGTATATAAAAAATTTTATTCAAAAAAAAAAAAAAGTTAAAATTCAGTGCTCAAAATATAAGTATAATTTAAATTTTTAAAATGTTTCTATTTTTTTGTTTTAAACATTTTAATAAATATTTTTAAATTACCTGCAATTGCACGTCTATCTTCATGTTCAAAATGTTTAAAATCATGACTTTTATGAACAGATTTTAAAAATCTTGATGTTGTTCGTGGGAAAGTTTGTTGTGACATTGACATATATTCTTCACGTATTTCTAATGCTTTAATACATAATGCTGATGCACGTTCTAAATCTTCCCATGGTACACCACTAGTATCCTCACCTGATATTGAAACTTTTTGAAAATTTAATACTGAATCATCATCTTCTGTTTTTGATGTATCCAATTCACTATTTTCATGTTTACCACCATAACTGAAATATAATATTATAATTAATTTTAATATATTTATCTAGCAAAATTAAATATTTACATTAGAATTGTATTATTAATGAAAATTGTAAATAAACTTAATAGTGAATTAAAAGCACACAATTATAATTATAGCAATAATTAATGTAGTTTTTTATATACGATAGGAAAAATTTATAAATTTTTGTCAATATAAAATACATACCACGGAAAATTATAAGAATCATTTAAAAAGGACATTGTTTCCTTATTAACAGAATTAATAAAAAGTATTATTTTTTAATATTTATTCTTTTGATACTCCATCATATTGTGATCATTAAATTGAATACTTTTGGTGAGCATAAAATAAATACTTTTATTTTAATTAAAATATTTATGTTCAAAAAAAAATTTATATAATTTTAAAATAATAGAAATATCCTTTTTCTTATTATGCACAATTAGTTTTAATACAAATATTATATGATTACTCTAAAGAATACCATTTTGATTGGGATAGTTTATAGAGCGAGTTCAGCCTTATCAGTACAATTATCATTGGCACGGTGGCTGAGTATTGGAATACACAAAATTATTAGATCAGAGGAAATCTGTTAAAGAAATCTTTGATTTGTAACTGGTAAGATTATGACATAATTATATATAGCTTGACATAATTACATATAACGTTTTATATATTAAATTATGTTACTAAACCGGAAAATATTGCTTTACAAAATCGATATTTTTCAATAACAAATTTCTAAGCCAATATTTGAAGTTGCTTATGTTTAACTTGACCTTGGAAAAATTGATAAAGCTTCAATCTATGTTAGTTCACCCCAAATCAGGGGAACTAACAATGAGTAAGTTGGTTTAATTGCAAAATTACACCTGTTTATGTGCAAAAAATATATCTGACATCACGTAGAGAGAAATCCAGATGAACTAAACGTTGATGCACGTTACCAAAAAATTTTAACTGCTCCTGATAAGGATATTGAAAATATTTTCACCAGCAGGAATAGTGATTTTCCCTGCAAAAACTATTTAGCAAAATTATACAATATTTTTAAGATTAACAACAGCAGGAACGACAATAGAAAAGTTAATTTTCTGTAAATGCCATTTCATTACCAATGCAAACTACAGAAGGTATAATTATTTGGAATCGAAAGTAAAGTACAATCTTCGGGAATGTTAAAACCTAATTTTCAATTATTTTTCATTTTTTTTTGTTGGCTTCAACATAACGTATAATAACGTTATAAAATAACGAAAACAAGTCTTTTTTCGTTACAAGTCGAAATAACGTATCGACAAAAAAAACACTATTTAGTTATATAACGAAATGTGTAACGTCATATTTTTTTCCGTTTTGCAATACTGGTTATAACGATATAAGCAATTTTAAAGGATGTCTTAATATAAGTTTATTTTATTTAATCCGTTAAATTATGTAAGTTAAATTATTCCCTTACAAATCTCAAAGTGGGAATGTACCCAATAGAGAACTTGAAGTATCACGTCCTTCAAGTGTGGTCATAGAATCTATTTCAATACGAATTCTTGTTTTAATATTAGCTTCATAAAATCCGTTGCAATACAAAGTAAGAAACATCGAATAAATCCAATAAATGGTAACAAACAGAAATTATGATAAAACTGGAAATTATCAAGTAGCAAATATTCCTTGGATACAAAGAAATAAACAGGAAAAATGTATGATTTATATTTTGTATTCTGGATAGAAAAAAATTCCTATCAAACTGAATCTTACTCAATTTTGAAGCAGCTACCAAGCTCAATCTGTCTTATTATTAACAAACTGTCTATGAAACTGAGGGAAAAAACCCTAATAATGAAAATCGTCATATTAAGGATAAGTTCTATTATTTATAGTGAACCGAAAATTTAACTAAAATTTTACAAATTTTGTTGTTAAAATTGTCTAACTATTGGCCAAATAATAGCCTAGAAAATGTATAAGCTGACCACAGCTAATAATATCACCAACAATATTAATTTAACTAATTTTTGAAAACACCAAAAATAAGAAAATTATGAATAAAAGAAAATTATTGGCGGAAATTATTGTTTTATATTTATTTTTCGTGTTCTAAAAAGTAAAGAACTTTCAAATATTTCAAATATCTTAAAGGACAATTTTGTCTTCAAGTTTGGAAAAAAAAAAACTTTATACCCTTCATCCTTAAAATATAGAGATAATGGTATCAAATTTACCTATTCGTGTTGCACGATATTTCTGAATAAAAACTTATTGCGACGCAAACTATTTATTGTATTTTTTTTATTATTATTAAGGGTGTCTTTTTACTTTGCACTACAAGTGATACACATTATATTTTCATTAAATAAAATACAAATAGTGTCTTTTTTTTATTAGTTAAAAAAGATAAAAGATAAATAATTATTTGCGTGCATAATTTTACAATTATTGTTAATAATTATTACAATTATAATTGAGTAAAAAAAATATCATATTATAGTTTGTATTTTCATGTTATAATTTAAAACTAATTGATTTTAAGAAATAATTAATAATATCACTAATATTAATTGTAATAACTATAACTTTTCATACAAAAAAAAAACACTGTCATTTAACTTTTGATTTAAATTTTCACATAATTTTTAATCAAAATTATAGAACTTTGTAAGAAAATTAATATTATTTTTACCTCTGCATACTTGCGCGACTTATACTTATTTAAAATTATCATACAATTTGATAAAAGAACTAAACATTAAATACGCAAAATACAAAAATTATGTAAAAACTTAATTTATGCAGAAGACAAAAGGGACAAAAAAAAATATCTAACAAAATTCAAACATTAAATCTGAAATGGACGTGTACAATATTGAATATTTAAATTTACCTTGAAATTTTATATATAAATTTTGCTATTATTAGAAGAAACCATAAAAATTTATAAACATTTTATATTTTTATAATCGACTTTTGTTCTTTTATATGTTTAGTTTTTGTACATAAATTTGTATACATATAAATGTATCATAAATGCATAATTATAGTTTACCAAAACTTACTTGAGTTTCCGTTGAATAAATAATTTCTTTTCAATTTGCTCAATTGGAAATTGTGGTACCTCATATGGTGCCGAAATTGCATTTGTTTGTGTTACATCATCACTGTCAACTGACAATGTACTACTGTTTAGATAACGTTTTTGTGCTTCAGCTGATCCGATATTTGGTAAATTTGATGAGCTATCTGAAACTAATAAAAAAAAAACAAAATTATAACATATTGCATTTTACAAGTAAATAATTAACGAATGAATTACAATACAAGTGAATTCTAATTATACAAATTTTTATTCTTATTTAAATTAGTTACGACATATTAATGATAACCTCTGATAACATATTATATTGTAGGTTTAACACCATTGAACAGTACTTTCACAAATTTTACATTTAATAAATTACTTTTCAACTAATTTCAATAATGCGTCATTTCCTCTTGCTTATTAAATTTGTGATTACCTAAAAATATTTTTGGTGCATTGACAGATATGAAATACTGACTAGAGCATTGACTGATATCGTATACGGTATTGACCTGGCACACCCAAATATATTGTAAATATATAGTAAATATTTTCAGTATTGTGTCTAGCCTCCGGAACACCAATATGACAATTAATAATTTCAAAGAATTTTCTATTGAGTATAAAATAATCAGCCTGTTTTGTGACAGTGTAACTCTATAGTTAGAAGCACACACGACGAAATTTTATTATATTAAAAAATTATATTAAATGCAATAATTCAACTGATTTGAAATTGCTTACCCTTATTATTATTTTTCTTAACCTTATACAAGTTCATAGGAGATAAGAAATTTAAAATTCTTATCTGATCATATTACTGATCCCTAAACAATGAAAAATTTCATAAATTTATATGTTTATGAAATATAATTGATGACTGATAATTATATTTAAAAAAAATATATGTTGAGAAACTATTTACTGGACTATATAGCTAGCATATAATTGGTTGGTTTAACTATAAACATTTAACTATTATCATTACAAATATTCTGTAATAGTTATACTGCACTTTTGAAAAAATTGTAGGTCAAAACTATGCCCTTGGCATTTAAAAAAATTTCAATTGTAGTTAAGGTAAAAAAATGAAAACTTTTAATGACACGTTTCGGTAAATAAATTCAGATTATTTTTACTATTTCCGTTCTAACTTTTTTTATTACCCTCGTTTCATTTCTCTACAAATTTACAAAATTATATGATAATTGTTTGTCTTTTAAAGAATGATTACAATTATATTTAAATTTATGCAAATTAAATTTAGATAATCGTTATTATAATAATAATTCATTCGAATAACGATGTTGTTTTTCAATAAATATATTTTAACAACAACTTTAAATATTCATTTAACCAAAGTAAAATCTTTTATTACAAAAAATTCCTCTAGGCTAAACAACATGTTTTATGTATATTCATTTTTCACGGTATTTTACGGTACAATTACGTACTTAATCAAACTAGGCCAACATATATAAGTAAAAAATACATTTATGGTTATGTATGTGTAATAAGGATTAACTACTCATAAACAATCTAAAATATAATTTAAAATTAAAATTAGAAAAACTTATATTTCACAAGTAATCTAAATCCAGTATTCAACTAAAAATATGTATGTAAGTGAATTTTTTTTAAAAACATAAAAATTCTCTGTGTACTCACTTTCACTATTTAAAACACGATTTATAAATTTTTGATCAACTAAAATTTTTTGTGACGAATCAATTCTATTAAAATTCATTATAAATTTTAAGTAGTTTTTTTAATTATATTTTTCACAAAATTCACAATAATTAATTTACAATTATTTTGGTGATAAATTTATGTACGTTTCATAAAATTAAAATTAAATAACAACATAAAAAATAAATTAAATATTTTTAACTGATTAGAAAAATATTTTCTTGGTTTGTATACCAAATTTATTTTAAAAAACAAAATTTAAAATAAAATCTACAGACAACTGATAACTTTGAGCATTCAGCAAAGACTAATTTGGATGGAAAACATTTTTAGCCAACATAGCATTTATAACAATATTTTATTAAAAATAAAAAATATTGTTTTTTTTTTGTTTTTGTTTTGGTTTCATAAAAGTTAAGAGTAGTGAACATAAATATATTAAAATTTAGAAACTTTTGCAATAGTTTGCTATATTTAATAAAATATTTCACAATTAGAAATATTGATATTATATTTAAATATGTATGTATATACATATTATAATAAAAAATGATTGCATAAAATTTAATGTTAAGGGTTTGTTGAAAATATTGCTTCTTTTTTGTGGTTGTTGCAGTTTCTCTGTGGATCTAAATTTATGGATTTTGACCGTAATAATATGTAAAAATACTACTGAGGAGTAGTAGTATCACAAACATTTTATACTTATCTGCTTTTTTACCTGATAATAATTATAAAAATGGTGCATTAAAGTCTAATAGGCATAGAGCTATTTAATAATACAGAATCCATCTATACAGCAACTCTATAGAAACAAGAATTATACAAACTTTAATTTTAGTCTACTCCTTCATTATTTTTTTTTTCCCGAATATACTAAAATATTTCAAAATACATTTTCGAGTGCAATATATTTTACGTCCTCTAGTGAGTGAATGAACCTCGTATTTACTATTCTCGTATTTATTAACTGGCATTTAATTCTAGTCATCGACATTTCCAAAGAAATTTTAAACAAGCATTAAAATTTTTTTTGTATTTTAAAGATTTACAATTATAAGCACATTTTTTGAAAGCATCCGTCCTATAGCACACATACCTCAATCTCATATATTTATATTTTTTACCTCTATCTCATAGGAAATTCTTCAAAATGTATTTTTTTTTTTTGATTCTAAATGTTAATTTGAAAAGTTTGAAAATGTTTCTGAAAGGATGAAGAATAATAAGGAATTCATAATAAATATTATTGGTGTGCTGAAAATTTGAAATTTTATAACTTGGGAGTAAGATCCCAAATATATTTAGTGATAAAATCTCACAAATATCATGATTATAGTCTTATTCAATAATTCATTGGCAAATGTTTTAAGCTACTAGAACAGGTAGATTATTTAAATTTTCAAAGTTCATTTCTTTGAAATATTGTCAAACTGGTTTGTATTTTAAATATACTGAGAAAGTGTGAAAACAGTGTGAATATTCAGAAATTAGTTAAAATGAAAATCATTAATCATTTTGAATATAAAAAAAAAAATATTAAAATTTATTTTATTATGAATACCAAAAATATAATAAAATAATATTAATTAGGATCATAGCGCTATAAATTTTAAATTAATTTCAAGAAATTATTACTATGTTGTTCGAATTATCACAAAACAAAAATTATTCATAGATATTCAAAAACGTATTTAGAAAAATCATAAAATTTTATTATGTATATTGTTTATTTTTTCTAAAAATTCTTAATAAGTTAAAAACAAATTAATTATAGCCTATGAATTTTGACAAACAGATAAATTACATTAACTTACAAACAAAAATAAAATTTATAAGAATTTTAAAATATACTCGTAGTTTTAAATTTAAAAAAATACTGATAAGAAACAAGTTATTTTAATTTCTTATCAAAATGTTTTAAAATAAACATAATTTAGAAAAAAAAACTTAAATTGGCTCCAATAATATTTAATATAAAATTACAGAAATATAACATAAATTGAGTAGCTTCATAATAAAACAGAATTTAAAAATTTTATCGAATTCAGAAAACGGCGGAATTTTCTAAACTGATTGAAGAAAGTAAAATATATAAATTCCTGGGTGTTAACATTAGCCCCCTGTGATGATAGCTTAGTGGTAGTTGTCAACATAAGATGATAATGGGTCTTATAAGTTTGAAAGTTAGTTAAATAGTTTTATCAGGAAGAATAATAAGCAATTAATTAATTCAGAATACCTTGCGGTTGACTTAATGGTAGTGTACTAAGCTATGGTGCATTATGTACAGAATTTGTTCGATACATTGATGAGAATATAAATTCACTCAGCTTTAAATGAATCTAAATTCACTCAGCTTGTAACCACCTGCTAACAATGACTCACGAACAAAAGGCATTAGTTTATTGTAAATAAATGTTTCTTCTTTATAAAGAAAGAAACATTGTTCGGAATCCGTATGAAACTAGTAGGTCGAAATTGTAATTATTTTAAGAAACTTTAAGTACACATAACTCTACACTTAACGCCCAACTTTAAGTACACATAACTCTACACTTGACAAAAAATATCAAAGAAATTACGGAAAATACTGTTGTTTAACAAATCTTATAGCACTATCCAAAGGAATATAAAATCTCAATCGTTTAGAAAGAAACGATCTTGTTCGTAATGTACAATACTAATTGGACAAGTAGTATGGAGCAGTAGAATTTTGTATTTTGATAACAAAAAAAATTTTTGGAGAAAAATAACTTCCCGAGATTTTCTGACGCAATAAATAAGAGATCCTGGAACTAGAGATCAAGATTTAAAACTTGACTATACAAATAAGCAAATATTAATAGAATCAAAGCCAATACACTTAGTTAGTTTAGAAATGCTCATAGGTAGCAACAAGTACCGAAAATATTGCTACTGAGAGTACCAAAAATATTGCTACTGAAGAAAAAGATATGATAGTGCTAAAGAAATTTTAGACACAGCTGTAATTTAAATTATATAATATAAAGTCTGTACTGCTAATAAATCTCTTCGATACAGAGAATAGGCTTTAGTGTGGGAATTGTATATATGCTCCGCTGATTTATCGCAATATTGTAATAATAAGTCCAGCATTTGTAGCTTTACTTTGTATACCAACATTTTTGAAACATAAAATTGCTAATTCAATTTTAAAATGGGTAATTCCTTTTTTTAATTTTAACAATAAATACTAAGATCAAGTTAATTATGTGTAAATACTGACCCATCTCTATAAGTCTATAATAATCTAATTTTAGGAATTTATTTTATAGAACTTAGTCATAAATTACAATGTCTAAAGTTTAATTATTTATTAACACATTTGCATCGAGGCATTTCGAGGCAAGTCTAACGACGTACCGGAGCTGTCTTCTGAAATTATTTTATTTTCAAAATAAACCTCTTTTTAATCCCTTTACATCTTTCAAAAAAATTTTGACACACAAACGTATGAAAAATCTAAAGACTCATAAACGGGTGAGTAATCGGGATAGTAAAAAGAAAGCAAATACGTATAATTGAGTCAACCGCATATTGCCGAATGTGTTAAAGCATCACTGTTCATTGCATCACTGTTTCGTACTTTGTCTATAAATATTTTTTTTGGCAAAAAAAATATTATTAGTATTGCCAAAAAATTTAAGTTTAAAATGTGTTATTGAGGCGCCTATGTAAAACTAATATATTAACAAATTAGTTTCTTGTCAATACTTTTTCATTTAATAATTAATTACACTAATTGCATTTCAAAGATATTATTATTATTTAGAAATGTTAAACTATTCAATTAATATTGCTAAGATTTGTGCTCAATAAATAATTTCTATAAATAATTTAATAAAAAAACCATACCATTTCTATAAACTCTTGATAAAACTCTAGATAAAATTCGATCAGTTCCTGTCATAATTGGCATATCAAGAGGAGAGTCCATTGCAATCATTGATATTAAACTTTTATTGTACAAAACATAATCATCATCTGATGACTCACTCATCTTTTAACAAATTTTTTTTTTTTTAATTGAACACAATATTTTCAAGAAGAACTTTTTGTTTTAAATGGGAAAATAATTTTAATATTAATTTTATTTCGAAATATACATAATTTTGTTTGAAAAAAATATAAAATTTTGATGAAATTGTTTTCTAAACTGAAAAAAAAAAGTATAAATATTTATATTTATTATGAATTTTAGCAACTCAAAAATTTTTTTACAATTCTACTATGATGTTGTAAAAAAAATATCAAATTATAGCATAAACTGCTTGAAAACAAAAGTCTGGGGAAATTTTTAAAAGATATTAGGAGAAAGGTAAAATATGATAATATGTGAAAATTTGAAATTTTCCATGTTTTCAAATATTTTAATTTTGAATAACAAACTATTTCTGTCATTATGTTAATATTAAAAAAATTATTTATGTTTAAGTCAACTGGCAAAATTTCAAACAGGGCAGGTCGATGTTCTTCATATTTATTATTAGCATTTATTACTAAGATTATTAATTTTAAAAATAATTCTTTGTTGTCTGTTTAACGCTCAGCTGGTCAGACTTTATTTATTTATCACGTAGTTGAAACAACAGAAACGAAATCGGATGAAAATTTTTGATTTTTTCTGCTATGACTAACAAAATTACAAAATAATTTATAATTTTCGAGTACGTTGGCTATTATCAAGTTCAACCAAAATTATATTTTTGAATTGATTAGGTAATTAAAGTCCGAATTCTGGGAAACTATTGACTACAGTCATTCAAACACTGTTCAGATGTAGACAATTGCATTTGGTGTACATCTAAATTAATTAAAAGAATGTTTTCTTAATTAAAAGAAAGTTCATAGTTACGAAATTCATATAAAAAATTCAAGATGTATATTATAAATTTAACAATTTTATAATTCAACACTCGCAGTCACAGAGTGTTGATAATTGTTGATAGTGGCAGAACCAATAATTGAACCAACTTTAATATTATTCTACTCAATATTATCAAAACCACTTCAAATTCAACAATTGAATTTGGTTACAAAACTACTTCAAATTCAAAAAATAATTGAGACAAATTTATTTTCAGGTAAATGAAGCGTCAATAATATTTATTAACTCACCGTCACCAGTTGAATCCAATTTTATTTTTTTATTAATTGTTGGAGTTGTTGGGATTTCTAGCGGAAATATTTCCGAATCAATTGAATCCGTATTACATAAAACACCACGTGAACTCATTGTAAAACAAAATATTATCTTATCACTTTATTTATTATTAGATTTAATTATTATCTAATTTTAAAATGAGATTCCAAATAAAGTATATAAGTTAATTTTTATATAAAATTTCAGCACTTTTATTAATAAGAGTATTATTTTTTTTACTAAACAAATATTTGTAAATTTTCCTTAAACAATAACAAGAATTGAAGAAAATCTATAAAATAATTATGAAATAATGTGAAATTGTTAATATAACTTAATTGAATCGTTTATGTTGTTAATGGTGGAAATTCATTTCAATAAAAAAAAATGATAATAACACAAAGTTGCTCAAAATTGTAAATATCTGCCAAAAGTGGCTCAAAAATCCTAGTATTTGAAGATCTTAAAAATCCTAAAATTCAATTGAAATGGAAACCTAAAACCTTAAATATCTCACAATATCGAAAAGTGAACTTAACACATAAACGGTTCAATTAGGAAGTGATTTCAAATTTTGGTTTAACAAAATACGTAATAAACATTTAACAACTGAAGTGACGATTTAATTTATAATACATATTAATAAACACAAAAATTTTCCATTGTGTTTAAAATTAGCACATTAGAATATTTTCCGGGCTGATTTGTTTTGGTGAATTTTAAATGAAAATTTGATTAGCAGAGATTTTTTTAATATAATCTTCAATTCCCATTAATATTCAGGGTATTTTTAAAAGGCTTTATTGTTAAACAAGATGCAATTTATAAATTTGAATGATAATTGAATTTCATTATTTAATATTAAATTTTCGAATAATTTAATTTGAAATTCGAAATTTTTCTGCACAAATATATTTATAATAGAAATAAAAATTTTGCTTAGTCATTTTAGTTGACAGACAACTTTAGAATCCGAAAATCTTCCTATTTAAGTTTATAAAACCAACAACACGTAAACAACAATATTTAAATTATTTAACTAAACTAATTTTAATTATTTTCGAATTTATAATCCGAAAATTTCCAATGTGACTAAGTAAAATTTAAAATTTCGTAATGATAAATTTATTATCATAAAATATTATAAATTATTTCAAAAACACTTTTTTTTTGATAAATTCGTGATAAAATATTTAATTACATAATCACTTTTTATTAGAAAAGTTAATTTAAAAAAAATTTATTTCTTAAAATCACTCGAAGTAATTTTTTTTTTATAAATGAATTATTTTTAATTTTAATTTACTTTTAATTAATTTATATTTAATTTTTCAATTTTTTTTTTTTTTATATATATTTTAGCAGGTTAAGGTTAATTAAACCGTTCTTTTCGTGGCGCTTTTCGACGTAAAACTGAATCAGTTTTTTTGTTTTTTTTTGTATAATATATGAAAAATCACAAAAACAACAAAAGAAAAGCTTTAAAAAATCATGAAGAAGAAAAGAAAGCAAAGTAATATTTATTTATTTGCGGGCGGGACAACTAAATATTAGCGGCGACGGTGACGATAACAACAAATACAACGATACACAACCAAAAGACGGAAAAGAATTCAAATTCACAAATAAACTTTTAATATAAATAAAATAAAAAAAAAGTAAAACTTTGTTATGGGGGCTCGAGGGTAGAAAAAAACAACATCAGATTTACATAAAAATAAATAATATATCGTGTCGTATATGTTGAACCAACGAATCAGTACTGCTATAGTATGAATTGAACTGAGAATACCGGCTGAATTTTTATTTTTTTTATCTGTTTAATTTTGATATCACATGAGGTTTTTTTTAAAAAAAGTATATATCGAATTTTTATGTACTATGGCGCCAATTTATCTATGTCGATTTTCGACAAAATAAACAAAATTAAATAATATATAAATAATATTTTTTTTTTATGTATCTATTAATAAATATATGATATTTTATGATATGAGTAAAAAATTAACAGAATTTTATTTTAGCATAAATGTGGTAAAAATATTACTATATAATTTTTAGTTTAGTTTATGTTTCTTATTGGCGATGAATTGTTGATAATTTAGAATTAAAATTATATTAAAAATATAATGAATATATAATTATGCATATTATGTATATCAATGTACACACAATTGTATATTTACGGAGGCTGTCTATTCTAAAAGAAAATATGTTATTTTTCAATAAAATTTTCTTTTATTACAACAAACTTTTCACAACTTTTAATTAACATTTGTATACCTGTATTAAAATATTTACCGTGGCTTTAACTTCATCTTAGGTAAAATGTCCTTTCTCTTAACTCTGACTTCAATTTTGTTAAAATGTCCTTTCTATCAACTATGACAGATCAGTCCAGAAGGGATTGAAGTCATAGTTGATAGGAACTATCAGTCATAGTTCAATCACGTGTGGACTGATCTGTACTGTATGAATTCAGTGAATGATGTACTGTATGAATTCAGTGAATGATGCCATTAGTGAATTATGGTATTGATGTACAACAGTCTTAGCAATTCCGGCAGTACGAACTGGCGCACTGTTATGCAAAAGATTTTCTTCTTAAAGATTTTGCAAAAGTTTTTCTTCATTTCTTCTTAATTTCCTGTCGAAAATGCCTCAGCGAATTAGCCTATTACACTGTATTCATTGTTAATTTGATTTCAAAGAAATATATTAAAAAGATTTCTTGGAACTTCCAAAACAACGGAGCCATTATTGCCTTTCCATGGATTCTTTTTTTTTGTTACAGTGTCACAGTAGAAGATTATTGCTTCATCTCCAGTTACTCTCGGGTATGCTCTCCTGTGTTCATCAAAGCGATCTAAACGAGCTTTGCAACATTCCTCTTTTTGAACATTGCTTAAAAGTTTCGCAACCCATTTTGCACATTTTTGACATACCTAATTGTTCATGTAGGATCCGAAGGATACTTATTTTCGAAATACGACTTTTTCTTGATATTTGTCTTGTTTTCAGTCAAAGGTCACTAAGAACAATTTTTTCTACGAGTTCTATGTTTTCTACAGTAATTATGCTTGCAGAAGTTCCTCATTCTCTGCTTTGTCGAAAAAATTTTCATGACTTTTCCAGAGTACGGTCTATTTAATAATGTTGTATAGAATATTTATTAAATGTTAATTACAATTGAAATTAACATTTAATAAATATAAAATAATGGATAGTTTTTTTTTGTTAATGTCTTTCACTTACATTAAGTTGTTTTGCTTTGTGGATCCTCTTGCTATTACTCAGGCAATCTGTACTCCTATATTCATGATGAACAAATGTACTCTTATAATCATTTACTGTGTTAAACAAATTGGAAAATTTCTGAACGATGAAGAAACTAATTTCTTACATTACAAAAATAGTTAAGTAGCACTGTAGCAATGAAGCAACAAATCAATTAAACTTATTTACCTACATATGTATGTGACAATTTAATCCGACTATATTCGCGTTTCATATAATTTTGAAAAACAAACTGTAGGGTATTGCAATAAATAATAGGGTAACCTTCTGCTAAGCTAATATACGTAGTTATTTCAGGATATTTAATGGATATTTAATTCAGGATATTTAATGCATCTGAAATATTTACATATTAAACAATTTAATGCATCATAAAAAATCCATAATTACTAATTTTGGGAGAATATATTCAATGCAGAAATTACTAAAATTAATAAACACTAAAGTTAAAATTAATTTCTTGGCTATTCTATGAAAAATTG
The DNA here is from genome assembly GCA_963932195.1 of Empis livida. Lineage (NCBI taxonomy): Eukaryota > Metazoa > Arthropoda > Insecta > Diptera > Empididae > Empis > Empis livida. The sequence continues at coordinate 32,369,916 of OZ010648.1, forward strand.
TCTTACTGGGAAGCAATACTTTTTAATACATCAAAACTTCTATTTAGTTTTGTTAAAATTTTTTACATGATTCTCATATTTATGATTCTCATCTTTACATGATTCATCTTTATGATACTTAAATAATATTTTTACATATATTTGGTGTTTCCAACACTATTGCTATTATGCGCAGCAATACTGCAATTATCGCTACAAAATGAAAAGAGATTACAAAAGTAAAAGCTATAAAACAGCCATTTGATACAAAGACTTGAATTTACAAATATTCATTTACTTAAATTTTATTCACTCCACCAATAATTTTGGAAAGTATATAACCAGATAATTTATGATTTTAAATTTATGAAAATACCTATATTAATATAAAATATTAAAATTCTACACGAATAATCAAGTAAATTATTAATAATGTGACCTTGTACGATTTTTATCGCATTTCTTATAAAACTGTCGCAAATGAGATGAAAATATTGATTTTTTCTTTCTTAATAAATTTTTCTTATACACTTAACTATAAATAAATATTTCAATTAGATTTTAGAAAATATTTCTAATATTTATGATTACGAAAAAAGTAATAAAATAAATATACATATTTAATTTTCAATTTGAAGTTTACTTTAGTAATAATCGTTATAGTTAAATATCTTAATTTATTACTTTTTTGTTCCATATTTTAGAGATTATTTTTATGTGGTCGAAATATTATATAAACAAATTCATTTACACGTTTTAGTTAATGTAGTATTCATTTAGAAAATAATATATTTTACTCAAATAGTTGCTAATTAAAATTAATTGTTATACAACGATAATTATTATATACTTGGTTTTTAGTTTAACCATAAAATTATGTGAGAATAAAGAAATTGTTTCTTTATTTTCTTCAAAAATTACAAAATTTGAAGATAAACTTAATTTTTATTATGATAATTTTTTATTTTAATTGTATTTTTTTATTATGTATTTTAATTAATTCCACATTCTAATAGATATTCATTTTATTTCATAATAAATTGTAATTAAATAATGATATGTACAGATTAAAAAAAAAAATTTCCATTAACACTATGACGTGACCAAATAAATTTTATGTTTATGACTAACTGAGAACAACAATTTTTTTTGGCATTTATTCTTCGTAATCTAATTAAAATTTCATACTTTCAAAACGAATTATCCATAATATTTTTTAATATGTTTTAAATTATTTATTAATAATTCATATAAATTATATTCTGAATATAGATTTTAATATTGTATATACAATTTCATATCTTATGTTTATAAAGTTCAAAAATTGTTGTACAACAAAAATTTATATTTGCAGTCATAAAATATAGATTACTAGCCGGAATAACTATAACTAGCATTAACTCGATAAACTTTATATACCGATCGATACCGTATCTATAATGTTAATAATTCTTATAATCTATAAGACATAAAATTGATTTCTGCGGCTTTTATTAATATTCTATTTATTTTATGGATTTTTTAAAAATGTATAAATAAAATTAGTAATTAGAATATATAAAATATTAATTGGAAACAACTTCATCTTTAAAAAAAAAAGATAATTTGTTGCGAGCTAAAATATTACCTATAAAATTTAAATAATTCACAAGATTAATTAAAATTTATAATTCCTCTACCAATTTATGTGAGACTGGGCTAGTAGCTTTTTATATTTGTGCAAATTTTCAATACCAATTATGCGAAGCACATAATTATGTCTTTAAAAACTTTGTTTTTTTTTAACAAGTTATAAATGAATAAAAAAAAACTTTATTTAAATATTTACACCAAATACCATTGCGTGTATATACATATTTTTAAAAATAATTATTAATAAACTTGAAAAAAAAAAAATATTTATTAGAATTAATCCTTTAAGCTTTAATTTACCTGTTTTGTGTCGTGGTCCTGGAAAATCAATTTCCATATTTATATCAAATCCATAATTACGATTTGAGTTATTCATAATTTCTTTTTCGCTTTTTTTTTTTTTTGCCTTTTGAATGAAAAGTGTGTATACTTTTTTTAATTACAATTTTTCACTAATGACCTAAATAAATTTTTTTTCCACTTAATTAAATTGAAAACGTAATAATTTTGAAATTCGATTAACAATAAACACTTCTTTGTTCTTATTTTTCGGCTTTTTCAGCTTTTTTTTCTGTAGCTTTAATTCGATATGTGAAAATATTTATAATACACTAAATTTTCTTTGATATTTTTTTCTTTTTTTGGGTAGACTTTTAAACTTCTTTCATGCTCTGTTTCGTGAATCTATTAAAATGTGTTCTTCATTTGTTGAAAGCGCAACATACACTAACACCGTAAAATATTTATTGCGTGCTTTTTCTATAATGATTTTTCTCGCACCGTAATAGAGCCTTAATATGACAAAATATCAGCAAACTTTATTTTAGAGCTTGCTTAAAGCTTATTTCATTTGTATTAATGATGAAGATGGTAAGAGAGTATACTTAAAATTGAAGTTATAATAAAATTTTTATTATGAAATTTAATAGTCGAAACAATAAAATACTAATCAAATATGGAAATTAGTAAATTAAATATAATATTCTGAGATGGTGAATAAAATAACGAGAACTCAAACAATTAAAATTATTTAAGACTTAATTACTAACTAAACAATACAAATGATAAGTTTAAATTGACAATAAATTACTTTTGTCAGCCACCACATTATATTATTTATATAGAAATTTGAAATTTAATAATTTTCTAGCATACCCCAAATAAATTTTCATTGATTTAGGATTCATGTTTTACATTTATTTGTATTTGAATTACATTTTTCTTCAGTTTCCCGTGGCGCTAATAATGGGTATTTTGCCTTTACAAAATCAATTCTAAACAAAAATTTCAGTATTTTTGTTTAAAATTGATTTTGTAAACGGTGTGAGATTAATCACATATCATTGCGCGTTATGATATTGCAAATATTCCGGTATTTATTAACGACCTCAAAATGAAATCATATTGAATTTGTTAGCATTTTAATAGAACAGCTGTTTAAACAGAGAGAAACTTTAATAAAAATTATTATAAATTTAGTTTATAAAACTAGCAAAAATATAGTCAGCATGCGCCAAATTCCATATAAGACGTATTATTACTTATATTTTTGTATACATATCTCAATATCTACTTTGGATATTTGGGTTATAAACTGAAAATAGTTAAGGATAAATTTATATAAAAGATGAAATATAAAAATTATGTGGAACGTGATAAGTTTATTCACTTATTATTTGCAGTTTTTAAAACAAAATTTTTAATTAGGTATTTTTCATTACTTGACTTCTAAACTGCTTGAAAATTAAAAAAAAATTTTTATTTTACTCGAAAAAATACTAAAACTTTGAATTTTAGTTAAATATTTTTTTAACAGAAATGGGTTTCGAATTTTGAGTTAAATTATTTTTTAACAGAAATTTTCTCAATTTTTATTGTGGAGTTAAGCAGTTTGGCACATAACATACTTAGTATAACGCTTAGCTGAATAGTTTTACATATTTATTTAAACTAAACTGTAGAAAATCAAATTATTTTAAGATAAAGTTGCGAAAACTAAGAATTATAATTTTAACATAAATAATAATATATAAAATAATCTGGTTTCATTTGATCCTTTCTCGACTCCTGGTACATCTATGTACCACAATCCCCCTTTACATTCTTGATATTATTCCATCATTTAGCTAACAAGTAAAAACAAGTTTTTTCTCATGATTTATCTTAAAATAGATAATGTACATGAGTTAATTATCAGTTATAATTACATTAATTTATTTAGTTAATTATATTTATCTTATAAAATATTGATAACATTAATATTTTTACTTATATATTAAATATTATTGCCAACACTTGGAAGTCTTTGATATTTAATACTGAAAATCATAAATAAAATACAAAACTGAACTATATATGTCGACTGCGTAAAACATTTTCTCCAGACGAATTGTTTGATCTTTGGTAACGCCATGTAGAGCTCGATTCAGCATAATTATCACCATTTGTACGTGGACGAAAAGTTTCATTTTGTTGTTCATCTTCAAATATCCAATCACGATTTTCTTGGGTAACTTTTGTGATATTCATTAACAAAAATTCTTTATCTTTTGCCTCTAAATAAAGCATTTCCTTTAATAATTTTACCATTGCAGCTCTAGCTTTTGATTTTGAACGTAAATAATAAACAACAACAGCCATTGTTAATAGTATACCACCTAAAACTGCTGGTCTAGCTATTGTCATTATAGCTCGCCAAATCCAATGATTTTCTTTTAATTTCAAAACACCATCAATAAAAATTTGAAACATAAAATTGTAATCTCGAAATGGACCACATTGTGGGCTCACCGAAACTCTAAATTATTAAAATTTAATTTTAAGATTATAATACATATATTAAAAATAAAAATATATTTAAACATACTGTGTCATAATGTATCCTAAGGCTACAATTACACCCAAAAGTGATAAAAATGTGAAAACTAAATATAAAGTTTGAGTTTGAGCTGAACGCCATAAATGAGTGGGTGATTTGCATAAATATATTAATGTGGTTTTTTTAATGTAAAACATTAAAATCATTTTAATTGTTATTACTGCTGATAATAAAGGTGAAAATAATAGACCAACCCACAAAAGTGTTTGATTGAATACCAAACCCAGAGATTTACGAGATATATCAAATTCTGGTTTTGAAATTGATGGCCAATATTTCCTTTAAAAATGTTTATATATATTAAAATAATAGTCAAATATTTTGATTATTTCGTCTACCTTATTACGAATGTCTGGATCATTTGGAATAATGGCGTTAGCAGAGCAGATATAAAAAAATCGACAATAATTAAACGATATATTTCTTGACCAATTGAAGTTTCCCAGCACTAAAAAAAAAATATATTTATAAATATTGGAAAAAAAAATCAATGGTAAACATACGCCTTTATAATCCTTGGTCAGCCAGAAATATAAAAGAACACCTATTATAACGGCTTCTAACATAAAATTTCGCATTAATGTGATATGTAGAGTTCTTCTTGGTGATCTATAATCTTCCATGCTGTTAAATTTAAATATTTTATTGCTTTTTTATATTTAAATAAAAATAAAATAATATTTTTTACGTTGATATCCATGAAAAAAATCCTTGTAAAATTAACATTGTAAAATTAACAGCTATTGACAAATATAAAGTTGCCCATGTAGATGATTCATTTTCTTCTTTTCTGAAATGCTAATAAAAACAAAAACACATAAATATTTTACGAAAAAAAAAGATTATCTAAAATTACTTCTAGTAGTATCCACATAGCAACTCCTAATCCAGCGATCATGCCACCAACTAATAAATGTGCAATAAGTTGTGAACAGAAATACCAAAATCGCCAAATTTTAGATACATGTTCTTTAGTATGATGCATTTCACTTAAAACTTCTTTTAATTCAAGATAAATTGATGAATGCTTTAATTTGGCAGCTTTCGAATTTGAAATACCAAAATCCCAAGAACAAAATATTTTATGGGCATACATACTACGAATGCCACCAGAAGTTTCAATGTAACATTTACGATACGACCGGGCCATACTAATTTTTTGTTGTAAAAAATTAATTTTTTTAAATATAAATTTAGTTAAAGGAAATTGAATCGAAACTTACCTTGATGATATTACTACAAAAGTGCACAGATAAAGGCACAACATTGTCATAAAATATGCATGAGGAATTGAATAATAATACGATTCAGAAGAACCTAAAGTAAATGTCATATTTGTATAAGCACCGTAAAATAAAATGGTAGACTTTATATAACCCTTAAAACAAAGTTTATTTTTAAATATTTGTATTTATCTAAATATGAAAATATTTACCTCAGCTGTCAACAAATCTAAAATTTTAAATTCTTCAATATTGTCATTAATTTTTGTAGAATTTTCATAATTCTCAGGATATGAATTAAATAGAATTTGTGGTAATGTTATAAAAACAAATGTAAATATTAATAAAAAAAAATTCAACATAAATAACCAACGTAAAAATTTAAAATATGTTCCAACGCCACTACCAAAATGTCCTTCAATTTCTTTCATGGAACCATACCATAATTCAGTACTACTTGCAATATTTTTTATACCATTTACTGATTTTACCAGTATTAATTTACAATTTCTTTTAATAATTTTAAAAAAACTAATAGGTTCTTTATTAGCATTTTGTGTAATAGAAATTGATAATTTATCTTTTAATACTCTTTTAGCAGCTAAAGAATGTGGTAAAGCTCGAATTGTATCCCTAAAATATATATTAAATTATTATAGTATTTATTAAATTTAATAATTATATTTACATTCTTATTTGTTTTCCACTTGCTGTATCCTCCATTAAATAATCGTGTTGTTCAATTTCATTAGCTAATCTATCGATTTCTATATCATCAGCAGTCAAGAGATGTCCAACAACAGCAAATACTAAAATTATATAATATAGAATATATAAATTTTTTATTATTAAAATAGATATTTTTAATAATTTTCTGATTAACATAATCAAGAAGAATTATTATTTTTTATTACCTTTTCGTGACGGAAGCCTATAAATAGTTTTCTCTCTGATAGTAGCTTTCCCCTTTCCGATTTTGGATATATTTTGGGACCATCGTCGAACCTAATGGATAATTAATGGTTCATACTGATTCTGTTTTGATTTTATTTTCTATTCTGTTTTTTTTTTTGCTTTTGTGTGTGAAATATTTTTTTTTTTACTTACCATATTACTTGGTGTTTGAACACGATTTTCATTTTGTAAATTGTTTGAATTTGGTGAAGTGAAATGATAATTTGTTTGTGAATCAGTAAGAAAACTTTGACTTCCTGTTGAATTTAAATCACTATGAGATGATGCTCCGGCTATTATATCAATCCTCTCAGTATCTGTGTCCGTATAGACAGCATTAACATGTCCATATTCTCGGTTATTCATTTTCTTTATATACGAATTTATTTTTCATTTGATTTGAAAAAAAAAAAAATAATAAAAACTAAATAAATTTTAACTAAATTAAACAAAAATTAAATTTAAATTAGAAAAAAAAAGAAAGGAAATAAAAATAAATGTTAATGGCTTTCAACTTATGTCAAACAGCTGATTTTCTGACTTTTTAAAAAAACAATGAGAGTTGCCAATGAGACTAAAAAATAATAAATTTGCAAATTTATTTTATATTGAATCGATTTTATAATCTACACATCAGATGTCGCTAGTATAGTAAACGACAAATTTTAAAATTTGCGCCTTAGAATATGCAAAACTAAATAAATTTGTTTTTTCTTTTTTTTTGCCCAAATTGAATTTTTAACTTGTTAATTTTTTGTAAACAGTAATTTATATTTTTTGCATACTTTAAAGCATTATTAAAATTATGAAGTATATTTTATCTACTAATTTTTAAGAACTTAATAAAATTTATTTGAATACATTTCACAAAATAACTGTAATTGAGCACTTTATTTGGGGTTATTCCATTTTTTAAATAAATTTACGATTATGATAACTGCATATAGAATTCAGTATGATCTTTTTAGCTGTAAAGCGATTTATAGCCAAAAGTTACTCAATAAAGTTATTAAAAATCTCCAATACAATCGGAATAACAAAAATTATTTGATATTATTGATTGATGACCTATTTTTATTAATTAGTTGAAAAAGAACCAAGTACATTTTAATTAATTGAAAACGAATAATTTTGAAAAATTTTAAGACTAGTTTTTATGATTTTTAATTTACTACTAATTCATTATAAAATAAAATTAATAAACAATTACTTCTTTTTTTTTTGCGATACGCTAAATATTTATTTATTTATCTAATCATATATCGATAATTTATTCTACTGTTTTTTTTTTATTGTTGAGATAAAATTTCCATTTGTAATTACTATAATAACTTTTAATCACCACACAAAAACAAAACACACACAGTATTTCAGCGGTTTCCAAACTTTCTGATACTGCGACCCACATAAGAAAAAAGAAAAAATTGGCGGCCCCCTTATTAGATACAACAATAAATAATATAAGCAAATTTTCAATTTGTAAAAAGTAATGTATTCATAGAATAAAACTAAACAAAAATTAATAAAAATTTAGTAATAATATATCTTCTTTTACAAAATAATATATCTTCTTTTACATTATTTTCTGTAACATATCGAACATATGTAATTAAATGAGCATCTTTAGCTACATCTGTAGCCTCATCTACTTGTATAGCGAATTTTGAAGTATGCAGTTGATAAACTAGCTGATCGCAAAGATCTTCAGATATATCAGCAATTCTTCTACCAACTGTATTATCAGCGAGTGGTATATTTCGCAACTGCTGTGCATATGATTCTCCAAACATTGTTTCAACCATATCAATAGCTGCTGGTAGTACTAATGTTTCACCTATTGAATGGGGTTTTTTACATTTTGCAATTCTATAGGAAACTTGGTATGATGCAAACAGTGCTTTTGATGGAACAGAAACTGTTTTTTTAAATGTTTGTTTTCTTTTATTAATCTCTTCTAGTTTCCTTTGAAAAAAATCTATGGATTTATCAATATATTCAAAATGCATAGTTTCAAGATGACGCCTTAATTTACTAGGTTTCATACTCTCAACAGACAAAACTTTCGTACAAACCACACACATTGGTTTTTCCAATTCGTTTACCAGAACACTCGTGAATCCTAATGATAAATATGATGAATCGTATTTTCTTGACTTGGGGGTGTTAGTTCCTTGTTCACTTGCGTATTTTTTATTTCCACTATCTTTACTGGTACTAGCATCGGTATCTTCATTATTACTTATTTTTCTTTTATAACCGATTAAAAACTTATCCATTGCTTTGATAGGGATAAATATAAATTCTTTAAAACTTTTAAAAAAATATTCTATATATAAATCTCACCCAAGAATTCAGTTTATGAAATATTGTAATTAAAAAAAACTAAAAAATATATTTATTTAATATTCTATAATATTTAAATAGCAGTACACTTAAATTAACACCGATATTGAAATGACAACTGGAGCAACTTCAACTAGAACTCCGTCAAAAATTAAATTGCAATTCGTTGTGATATAATAACGGTTTTAATGTTACCATATTTACCTCCTAACTTCGTAACAGGTTGCTAAGTTTTCATTTTTCATGTTCTTCTTTTCCAGAGGAATCAAAAATATATTTTTTTTTTGTTTTTTTTTTCCAGAGGCATCTTAAATAGATTTTTGTAAGTATTTTTTTAAATAGGTAAAGCAGAAATTAAAAACTTCACGACCCCCTTGAGATTATTACGCGACCCCCCTGTGGGTCGCGACCCACAGTTTGGAAACCGCTGCAGTATTTTATAAATAAGATTCGTTTCTCTGAAATATGTTCTAATCAATTGACTTTATCATAATAAAAAAAGGCTAATTGCTTTTAAATCATATAATTTTATGTTATTTTTACTTTTTTCCTAAATATAGTAAATAAATATACAAATTATATTTATAATAAATAAAGTAAATAACCTGATCTTTGAACTATAAATTGTAAAACTTTTTTGGAAAAAAAAAATTGTCCTAATCTTTAATCTAATTTCCCAATTTAGTCAAATATTTCCCATTAATATTACTGATGGTTATTAATTCTAAATTCCAAGTATGTATTAATAATTGTGATTTATTTCTATAGTATTTTTAATTTTTAAATTTTTTTTTTGTTGTTGAATCATTTTGATAAGACAATTTGTGAACACCTGTTAAGAATTTTATCTTATCAACGATTCAAATCCTAAGTATTTATTTCAAATTATTTATGTGAAATCTATGTAACAATTATCTTGATAATAAAAATATAATTATACATTATAATTAATGTTTAAATAATTTTTCTTAATGATACATAGTTGAAATTACACATGAGCATAAACGATTGATTTATATTTTTTACATTTGAAAAATTGAAAAAATCAACAAATTATCTTTATATGATTGAGTCATTGACTAATATGAATAATTTTAAAGAAACATTTTTTAACAATCTTTCATAAAATGCGTATTTTTTTTACGTTTACTAAAAATTTCTTTTGGCAGTAATTTTTGGTAAACATAAATCCATTACAATAAATCAATTATTCTAAAAACCAAATACTAGCAATAAAAAAAAAACAATATATTGTTACAAAATACAACATAGTAAACCGTCTGATAGAGTTAATAAAAAACAGTTTTTTATGCTAGTTATAAAATTTTAAATCTATTTAATAGCTTGTCCACAGGTGTTAACTTTTTTTTTATCAATAATATAAATTTTGATAAATAATAAAAAATTTAATATAGAACTAAATTAAATATAAATTAAATGTATTACAAATTAGTCCACTTTTAACCATCGAAAAAGTATAATTAAAACAATCCTATAGTTTTCATCAAAATGAAAAGTATGTACAAAAATAATAAAAAAAACTATATTCTTGATATTAAATTAAGGATCAAATTTTAAGTTCAATATAAAATAATATTCCTTGATTTATTTACATATTTAATTAAGCTTTTCAAAACAATTTACGATTGATTACTTTCAAATTAAGTTTTATTTAGTTAGTTTACCATAAAACATAACTTTTAATGTATCTAATTTTTATTATAAACTATTTCCTTAAGATTTATAACATGATTGATGATTAAAAGTGATTTGTTCAATAAAATTTATAAGATTACATTTTCATTGTTCACATATGTGTGTAAAAAAGTTTTACTAAAAATAATACCATTTTCACTAAAATTCTTTTTTTTTTTTGTTGTTCACAAAAGTTGTTGATTTTAGTTTAGTTTTTCTTTTGTAAATAAAAGAAAATTCAAGATAAACTTTTCTTTAATTTAATATTATACGTAATTCATTTTGGATTTTGGATTTTATACAACATATAACATCCGATTAATGACTTATTGATGGAACATTTTGTCTTATATTTTATTGCAAGATGATATTTAAATTTAACCAATTCGCATTTTAAATTTTCCTTTTTAGATTTTTTTATCACTTATACAATTTCAATTTAAAAAATACTGAAATTAAAATTAATACTGGAATTAAAATTTGTAAACGGTTTGGTATTAAGATTAGTGCGTAATCAGTCATTACCTTATCGTATCGTACAGATTATATTTATTTAAACAATTCAAATATTTTACTAAATCATTTATTTGAAATCATAAAACTTATAAAAAAAATTAATTATACTATTTATCAGTCAAATTTTTGTAGTTTATTCCGTGATGAAATATTTTTTTTTATGACGCCTAAAAATAGATTTACAAACGAATAGTACAACTTTTTATTATTATTGCAATTATACTTACTTTTTTTCAGGACTCATTGTATTAATTTTACTTTTACCATTTTTAAAATGGCAATCAGAAGGATATCAATGTATCTGGTATGATATATGTCATCAAATAGATAATAATAAATATAATTGTCCATACAATGGTAGTGCACCAATATTAAATGATAAAAATGCAATTAAAATATTTGCAAAAAGATGTCCTGAATTATATCTAAATTATACAACAGAAAATCCAACAGAATTAAGATTATGTTGTAGCAGTGACCAAATTACCATTATGGAAGAAGGTATGCAACAAGCTGAAAGTATTTTTAAACGTTGTCCAACATGTATGTCAAATATTGCTGGATCAGTTTGTGCTATGACTTGTGCACAAGATCAAAGTAGATTTTTAGTTGGTCATGAAACAGAAGGTGGCATTAATGGACGTTATATTTCGAAATTAGATTTTAAAATTAATGAATCTTATGCTTCTGATATATATAATGGTTGTCATGGTATAATACATCCAGCTACTGGACGACCTGTAATGGATATAACATGTACACCATATGATGCAAATACTTGTGATGCTAAAAAATTTTTTAAATTTCTTGGTGATCCAACTATAAATCCTCAAGTACCATTTGAAATTGAATATTTTTATAATAATAGTGTTGATAAACAATTAAATGGAAATGCATTATCATGCAGTAAAGCATATAATGGTTCATTTCCATGTTCATGTATAGATTGTAAAGATTCATGTCCAATTACTCCACCACCACATAATAATGATGATGATGATTTTAAAGTTGGTGATTTAAATGGTATTAGTTTTATTGTTGCAATTGTTTTTGGATTAATTGGAATGGTATTTGTATTGGTAACAGTTTTGGGTTATTGTAAAATAAAAATGACACCACAATTTTTTGGTGGTTTCGGTGATGTTAATAAAAAATTAACAATTGGATTTAGATGGTGGGGTACAATATGTGCTGAAAATCCAATTTTAGTATTGGCAATATGTTCTTGGGTAGTTGGTGGATTAGTTTTTGGTTTTCAATATATGAAAATTACAACAAATCCAGTTGAATTATGGGCTGGTGCTGGAAGTCGATCTAGAATTGAAAAAAATTATTTTGATAAAAAATTTGGTCCATTTTATAGAACCAATCAATTATTTATTAAACCAACAAATAGTCAATATGTAAATAAAATTAATTTAATTATTTTAATAAAAAAAATAAAATGTAATTCAATATATTTTTTTTAATCATAGTTCTATCATAATACAACAAATGGTAGACTACGTTTTGGACCAGCATATGAAAGAGATTTTCTTGAAGAAGTTTTTCTACTTCAAGAATCAATTCAAAATTTGGGCAAGGATGATAATGTTGGTTTAGATAAAATTTGTTATGCTCCAATGACATTGCCTGGTGAAAAGACGACATTATCAAAATGTACTATACAATCGATTTATGGATATTTTAAACATAATATGACTTTATTTAAAGAAGAATCAACCTCATCTAATGGAATAGTTACGAATTATTTAAATAAATTGGATACATGTTTAATGTGAGTAGTTTTTTTAAAATAAATTTTAAGTAGTTTTTAATAATAATTTTTCTAGGAGTCCATTATCACTTAATTGTTTAGCACCTTATGGCGGTCCAATTGAACCAGGTATAGCTGTAGGTGGTATGCCAATACCAACAAATAATGAATCTGTTAATTATCGTTTAGCAACTGGTATTGTATTAACATTTCTAGTTAGAAATCAATTAAATCCAATTTTATTAAAACCAGCTGAAGTATGGGAAAAAAAATTTATAAATTTTTTAAAAAATTATAAAAATAATAAATTAGATATTGCATATTCAGCTGAACGTTCAATACAAGATGCTATTGAAGAATTATCAGATGGTGAAACAATGACAGTTGTTATTAGTTATTTAGTTATGTTTATTTATATTGCAATTGCATTAGGTAAAATAAGTAATTTTAAAAATTTCTTAAAAGAATCAAAAATTATGTTAGCAACTGGTGGTATTATTATTGTATTAGTATCAGTAATATGTAGTTTAGGTTTTTGGGGTTATATTGGTGTTACAACAACAATGTTATCAATTGAAGTAATACCATTTTTAGTATTAGCTGTTGGTGTTGATAATATATTTATAATGGTTCATACATATAATCGTTTGGATAAAACAAAATATGAAACAATTGGTAAAGGTATTGGTGAAGCTATTGGACAAATTGGACCATCAATATTACAAACATCAGCATCAGAATTTTGTTGTTTTGCTATTGGTAATAATAATAATTATTATTTGAAAATATGTAATATAATTTTATTTATATTTTAGGATCAATATCTGATATGCCAGCTGTAAATACATTTGCTATGTATGCTGCTATTGCTATTTTATTAGATTTTCTATTTCAAATAACAGCATTTGTTGCTATTATGAGTTTAGATCAACAACGTTATGAAAATGGTCGATTAGATTTATTATGTTGTATTCAATCTAATAAACATGAAAAGAATTTACAATCTGAAACGAGTGTATTAGAAAAATTTTTTAAAAAATATTATTCAAAATATCTTTTATCAGAGTAATTATCAAAAAAAAAATTCAAAATATCGTTTTTTTTAATATATAAAAATTAATTATTTATTTTAGTTGGATGCGTCCAATTGTTTTAGTAATTTTTATATTTTGGACATCATTTTCTATAATGGTAATACCATCTGTTGAACCAGGATTAGATCAACAACTTTCAATGCCACAAGGTTCACATGTTGTTAAATATTTTCAAGTAAGATTTTTAATTTTAAATTCTGTACAATTTTGTAAAAATATAATTTTTTTTTAGTATATGGCTGAATTACTTGCTATTGGTCCACCAATTTATTGGGTTATACCACCTGGTTTAAAATTTGAAAATCGTAGTATACAAAATATATTTTGTGGTGGTATATTATGTAATAATAATTCAGTTGCAACAAAATTATATAATGGTGCTCAATATTCTGAAATGTTTGTTAAAACTTTACTATTTTTTTTTTTTAAAAACATATTTTCATTATTATTTTTTTTAAACAATTTTTAGTACTCATTTAGCCAGACCAGCATCATCTTGGATGGATGATTATATTGATTGGTTGAGTGTAGATATGTGCTGTAAGATTAATATAACTAGTGGTGAATTTTGTCAAAGAAGTATAACAATATAATTATATTATTATTAATTAAAATGTTTTAAATCATATTGATTTTTTTTTTTTTCTTGTAGAATTTCAAAGTTCACCAGAATGTAAACAATGTCCAATTGAATTCACTGATGATGGTGTACGACCAACAAATGAAACTTTTACAAAATATATACATTTCTTTTTATCTGATATACCAGATGAATTTTGTGCTAAAGCTGGCAGAGCAGCTTATGCAGATGTAATAATATTTAAATTAATTATTAATATTTAAATTAAAATATTTTTCTATTTTTTTTTTTCGTTTAGGCTGTTAATTATGTATTAGATGTAAATGGTAGTGCACATATTCAAGATACATATTTAATGCAATTCTCAACAACAGCAGTTAAATCAAAAGAATTTTATACAACATTACGTGAAACTAGAAAATTAAGTGATAATATTAATAATATGATTAAAAATGAAAATATTAATAATATTGAAATATTTCCATATTGTGTATATTTTGTATTTTATGAACAATATTTAACAATATGGCAAGATACAATATTTTCAATTTTAATATCATTAGCTGGTATATTTTTAGTAACATTTTTAATAACTGGTTTTGATATAATATCATCAATAATGGTATTATTTATGGTATTATTAATTGTTATTAATATGATTGGTATGATGTGGTTATGGAATATAACATTAAATGCAGTATCATTAGTTAATTTAGTTGTATGTATTGGTATTGGTGTTGAATTTGTATCACATATAATACGTTCATATAAATGTTTAAATGGTAATTATTTAGAACGTTCAATTGAATCATTATCTGTAACTGGTAGTAGTGTATTATCTGGTATTACATTAACAAAATTTGCTGGTATTATTGTATTAGCATTTTCAAAATCACAAATATTTCAAATATTTTATTTTCGAATGTATTTAGGTATTGTATTAATTGGTGCTGCACATGGTTTAATATTATTACCAGTTATATTAAGTTATTTTGGACCACCAAGTAAAATTAATTAAAATTATTATTATAATTTAAAAATATTCTACTTATTTTTTTATTTTTTGTAAATTAATTACATATTATTTTATTAAGACTGAAACAAACATAAATAAAAATACCCAGAAACTCTGTAAATTTTAATATTAAATTTGATTTTTTATAAATAAATTAAATAAAAATATAATATACAAAATTTATTTTTCAGATTTATTTATTTAATATGTATTTATAATTATTATTTTAATATAAATTTTTCACCCGTATATTTAGTACGTTCTGTAATTCTTTCACAACGTAATTTTTCACCATATATTGTTAAATTACAACGTATTTTTGGTGCATGAATACGATTAAGTTCATATTGATATTCTTTTGGCATCCAACCATAACATTGACTTTCTAAAATTGGTATTTTATATTTTTCCATTGGTAATCTACTTAATAATAGATTTAATTTATAATATTTTTCATAATTTAATTGTGAATCAATAAAAAATTTTTCATCATACTTTGAATAGAATTTTCCTTCAACTGGAATTGCTTTAAAAAAAAATAAGGAAAATTAAAATTAATTTTTGGAAATTAAATAAAAATTAAATAAATTAAATTATTGATTATTAAAATATACATAGAATTTTATTTTATTTAACCCTTTAGTGCGCAGTGATGGAAAATATTGTTTAATAAAAGTACAATTGTAGAGAAAATATAACTACCAGGTTAGTTGCTTCATCAGTTTTAATTTGATTTTGCTAGTGCAAAATGTTCAGTTTAATGATTTCAATATCAATTTTTGATACTAATTTGCAATTTTCTGGTTTATAAAAACAATTCTTTGAAATTCCACTAAATATTTCCACTCTAATTATTTTCTACTCTAATTACGTCATTTTGCTTAGAGAAAAATAAAAACATATGCAAGGCCAGATGCAATAAATTAATCGACAAGATGTCCATTAAAAAAGGATTTTATTTCCATTATTCTTTGTCCTTAAAAATTGTCTTATTTTTATTATTCTTTTTTCTTTAATGGTTTAAAAAATGTATTACACCTGATTCTGTTTTTACGCGAATTTGATTAAACGCAATTCAACAAAAACATTACATTCTTTTTTTACGCGATTGGATTTGATTTAACGCAATTCGAATAAATTTCATTTTAAGCAAAAAAAAACATGTATGTACAAGAGCTTAAGCCCGTAAAAAACAAAAATTATTTTGTTGTCTAAATCTGCCTTGATCAACCGCCGTGACACCTTTCTAACCTGATTATATCCTCAATAGGCAATAATTTTCAATTTGCTAGACACTTTTTAATAACATTGTAAATTAAAAATCTTTTTTTTAGTCACTAGAGGGTTAAATATTTATAATATTACAAACTTTTAATAAACTTTATTTCAATGTTCGTTATTATGATATTACTGGCCACAGAACAAAATTTATTTTAATTAACCACATATTTTAATATTACATTCCACAATTTTTTAATATAAATTTCATATCTTCAGTTAATTATTTTGTAAGTAAATTTAATCCAACTAAATTAATTCTTAAATTTCTTCATATATAAAGTAATTAATTTAGAAAATTTATTTATTAAATTAAGTGAAATAATTTTTAGCACCTTTTTCTGTTTGAATATATTCATTATGAATATGTATTCTTTTATTTGAATTATTGTATAATTCTTTTTCAAATAAATATGGTAAATCCTTTTTTTCCTGTTCCTTTTCCACTTCAATGATATTTTCTTCGTCCTCGTGAATACTTTTTACTGACATTACAACAGTGAGCTTATTAGACCTTAACCAACCACAATAATAAAATAACTAAAGTTAATATCTTTTTTACATTAACTTAAAAGCCACAAATAGAATTTTTAATAAAAAAAAAAATGATGGGCACAAAAAAAAAAACAGAATCGTTTATTAATTCGCGTGATTATAACAGTTTCCTCAATTCAATTCAATTCAAATTTATTCAGTTAATTATTTTGTAAGCATAGATTTATGCAAATATGTAGTAAATTATAAAAGTACATGTCATCCATATTAATAATGAAAAGAGTTAATGTGTAAGAAGGCTGCTATAGGTGTAATTTTTATTATAAACAATTTTATAGCATAAGTAAATACATAAAATTTTTCTATAGATATTTTGATTTATGTAATGGAAAAACTAGTATACTTCCATGGTAGTTTTATAGGGTATATCGTGTTATGATCTAATCTAAAATATAATAAAAAAAAAAAAATTTATAATAAATGTGACCTAATCTAAAAAATAATAAAGTGTAATTTTATGTTTTTGTAATTAAGTTTAAATAAATAATTAACTATTATCAAAAACTGGGCAGCGTATATTTTTCTTCAAAGGATTTTCTTTTCATATCAACGGAATGACAGGTCAGATATTTAATATTTAAAGTTCCTAAAATATGCAGAAATACTAAGGTGATTTGTATTAAATTTATATGTTGTATAAAATTACATAGCTTTAAATATACAGGAGCATGAATTACAGCAACAGCAATACCTTGGCCATCCAATAACTTTTTAACAAATGAAATTGACCATCCAATAACTTTTGAATATTTCGAATACGTGTTTCTAGGTTTCTTATATAAATTGAATTTATTTTACCGGTATGGAAATTTCTCGGTGCGTGCTACTCTTGAAGATGGTGCGTGCTACTCTTGAATTTAAAATTACTACTCTTGAATTTGGTGTAATCCTATAATTTGATGAAAGTAAAATTATAGGATTACACCAAGGTAAATTACGCAGTGGAAGTGGCTTTGATTCTATTTGCTCATGATAATATGGATACTATACCTAACTTGTATATTCAAGGTTATGTTGAACGTAAGAAGTAAATAAGGGTGCAAAAGAGTCATAAAATTCCTTGAAACTTCTCTGTATGAAACGTAACATAGTGTTCCTTATATTAATAATGCAATTCAAATAAACATAAGTTTCTTATCAAATAGAACTCATCATAAGTCTTGAAATTGCAAAATTCTTGTAATATCAAAGCTGTATTTTGAAATTTTTTGGGATAGTACGTGTGGTATATATGTTTGTAATCAGCATTTATTTACATTAATTACTAAGTCAGAAAATTTGACAATTTACTTGTAAAATTTAAAAGAAAATTTCGAGTCTAATCATTATTTCTGAAATATTATAACAATTTTTAGGAAACTATATTCGATAAATGGTAATTTTTTTTTTCATTACTCAAGGATATTGAAAAAAAAATCCTTAAGTATAGGATAAAATGAATTAGCAAATGTCATTTTTTTTTTTATTTATACAAAAGTTTGGAAAAAATAATCGTACCAGGTTCTTAAAATGATGAAAATTGATAGTGCAAAATGAATTTTTTTTTTTTAAAAAAACGTATCTATAATTTTTTTGTCGTTTCTTAGTCTTCGATTAGAATTTTTTTATTATTCACAAAAAAAAAATAAAAATAATAAAAATAAGTAATAATTTTACTAAAATTTCAGATTAATAAAGTTATAGAAATTTTATTTTAGTTTTAATATAATCCTTTTTATACAGATATATAGATACTATATTTATATAAATATAGATACTATATTTATATAAATTATGTATATTATCAATTGAATCACGCGATTAAATGTCATGCTGGTTTATATATTCATCAAAGTTTAGAAAGTTTAAATTTTATAAACAAATTGGTATATGTAGGTCATTGTAAAATTTATATATTTCTGTCATACGATCGATAAAAATCACTTAAGTATTAAAATGGAGACAACAAAATTACCTCAACAAAAAAAAAGAAGAATAATGGTCAGAAAGAAATCATACATTCAAAAGTGTCAAATAGCAGAATTACGATGTCATGCTTACTAAGTACTATTACTAATAATACTAAAATCAAGTAGCTTTTCAAAATCTTATTGGCCGGGTTATTCCACAGTTTTCTTTGCGGTAGTATTGCGGTTTATAATATTAAATTTGGAAAAATTATTTTGTTATTATTAAAAAAGGCCTAAAAAAGGCCGCAATATTAGGATGAAAAGTATACTGGTATAAAAAATTTTGTCGGTCATCTATTTATTCAGCGGAAATCATATGCAGACCAGTTGCTTTTTAAAGATTTTGGTCTGATAATCCTAAGCAGCGACTGAATTTTGGTCAGTTTCAAGTAAATGAAATACTTGAAGTTAAGTCGTGCGTAATATTATTTTTGTGGTGTAAAGCTTAGTATCGTACCGCCGTGAAATGAAATTTTCCACGCTCCTGAAAACAATCGTGAAAAAGTTGTGATAAAGTTTTATGGAGAAGAAAACATTAAGTAGTATTGAAAAAGTATAAAAAAAAGCAAATTGATGTTTTTTTTAGAACCGAACACCAAACCAACCAAACAAAATGATCAAATGTCAAAATTCTGCCGTGAAATAATGTTTTCGCTAGTGAACAGTATTTTACTAGCGAAAAACTTTTGCACTGAAAAATTTTCTTAACTTTTATCTTTGCAAAGTAAATTATTTTACGATGGAACAGCGTATCACAAAATAAAATCGTTAGCGTAATTTTTCACGACGGATAGCATACTCACTTAATGGGATGAAATATAAGTTAAATATAAATGCAATAAGTTTCGTCTTTGTAATATTTACAACTGCGATCCCCTTTTAATTTTGGTGGCTCCGATGTTGTACGATATACAAATAGAGACTGTAGTACGGTACGATATAAAAATATATGCTCATAATTTGTGCAGTTTATTGTAAAATTTGTAATTTAAATATTTGACTAAATGTTTGTCTTTTCAATATTAGAGTTTAAGGTTTATTTGAATTTCTTATAGATTTTGAGCCAACTTTCTTAATATGCCACATATGCATATTAAGAAAGTTGGCTCAAAATCTAATGTATCTATCGCATGAAAAGATAATTGGTTTTTTGTGCAATTCGTGAATTTTGTGAATTTGTTTTTCCCTTATTTTTATTACATTATAGATTATACTATTCAGTTCAGCGTTGTTGATGATAACATTCAAATTTTAATTCTTTTTAATAACATTGAAATTTTAATTCAGGAACACATGCTGAAAAACTCTGCTCTATTTGATATATGTAGTCATATTCTCTAAGGCAGAAAAACAAATTAAAAAAACATTATTTTATTTATAAAAACTTTTTTATTTCGTTTCTAAATTATAAAATTTTAAATCCTACATTGATTACATTAAAGTGTGGCTTAGATTACCTTTGATTTGTTTTACTGACACATTACTTTTTCTCAGGTTCGCTGCAGTTTTTTGATCTAGAACTAATTTATTAAATTCTATACATGTTTTTAAAAAATTATTAATTCTGGGATCATCAAAATTAGATACAGCTAATTTATAGGCTTTCTCTAAATCTTCCTTTAATTTTTCAATTCTATATAAGCCAGCATTTGATTGACATTTTAATATTTCTCCCATAAATTGCCAAAGAGGATTTTGATATTCTTGTGCTTCTAATTAAATTAAATTTTAAAATAATTAATTATGTTTTTATTTTATTTATGTTATTATTTACCTGCTATTAATTTTATAGCAACGGCATAACTTTCCTTAAATTTAGAATTTTGTGCATGTTGCATAGCAATTGCATGATGAATATATAATTTTTCGATATTGAATTTGGCCAATTTATATCGTGTTTCAAGTTTTGTAATACGTTTTCTAAATTAAGATATTAAGTTATTAAATTAAATTAAATACAATTAAGGATTTAAAAAAAATTAGATGCGTGTTTAGTAGCAAGAGTTATTGAGAAACAATTACTAGAACAGAAAGAGAAAAATAGAATTTAAATAAGCTTGGCTAGACAATCAATTATTTAATTAATTCTCTTTCTTTTCAGGAATTTTTGTACTCCAATTTATTGTAATAAGCTAAGTAAATTATTGTAAGCTAAGTGATAACGATTCAGAATATAAATTTCAAGACCGAAAATTCCTAAGGCCATATTTTAACTTTTACTACTTAATTGCATATTATTTAAACAAAATTAAACTTTAAAATCATATAATTACTTGTAAGCGATATAACCATAATCAATTTTATCTGGAACTACAAAAGTAGATTTATCACCAAAAACAAACTTTAAATCACCAAGATCTTTTGGTTTAATAATTTTAAATAATTTTGGAAGTCGTTCTGGTATTTTTACATCAAGTATATTATCAGGAACTTCTAATTGATCAAGATAAGCTAATGCAAGCGTATTAAATATTTCATGCATAAACTCTAATTTTCTTGGTAAAATTCGATCTGTTTTTAAATCAACGAATTTACTCATCCATTCTTCTGTTTCCCGAGCTAATGCCTTTATTTTTAATTAAATTATTAATTTATAGAAAATTTTATCAAATTAATATACCTTAATATTTTTCTCTTTTCGTAATTGTTTTAATTTTCCTAAAAATTTAAACATCAGATGTCGAGTTCGATAACTGACTCGTAATAAATTATTTTCTTTTAATTCTTCAGCTAATTTTTTATTAGGCCATTTTTTATTTTTTTCATTATAAATAGGACTTCGAGCTTGCAACATTTTCTACAAAAACAAAGAAAATTTAGAAAATAATAAAAGATTTAATTTTTCGTGCACGTGATTTTATCGAAGTAAGGTCTGAATTTTAATTCATATACACATTTTCTCTATTCTATTTGTAGAATAGAGAAAATGTGTATTTTTTTTAAGCAACAGACCAGGCTTGATGTCACAGAGCGGGAATATTAGCTATGCTATAGTAAATAGTGATATCGATTCTTGTCTGAGAAAATAGATGCCGGTCTTAATAATACTCAAATTCCACAAAATATCCAAATTGCACAAAATTGGCATAAATGGCATATCGTTAGATGGCATTAAACCGTACCTTAATAACAGAACTCAATCTGTTAAATTTCAGCGGATCATATCTAAGGAGATATGTTACATCAGGAGTACCCCAAAGTAGTCATTAGGGTCCACTTCTGTTCAATATTTTCATATCTGATGCGTCTGAAGTTTTATCAGACAAACCATATTTATTTTATGCGGATGCCTTGAAAATGTACTATTTAATAACTTCTAAATTTGATGCTGCTTTTCTGCAATCAATACTTAGTGACCTTGAAGCCTACTGGATTCGTAATAAGTTACACCTTAATACAAGTAATATTTTTTTTCCAAACAGTCAAGCACAACTAATTCCTGAACAATACTGTACTGGCCTGACTAGATAAAATAAATGACCTTGCCGTTTTATTAGATGCTGAATTATTTTCAACTTCCACTATGAAAGTACTATTGGCAGAACATATAAATTGTTGAACTTTATCAAGAGAAGAGCACAACAGTTCAATAATGTGTGGGTAACAATATCCTTATTTTGCTCAATACTATTTGGTACCCGGAATCTCAGATTCATAGTAATAAAACTGAATAAGTACAACAGTCCTAGGGATTTCGAAAACCAACCACACTATACAGTGTGCAGCTTAAACTTTTACAAAAAATGTAATAAAAAATGTTGACTACAATAACAAAAGAAATAAATTTGGCCAAATTACGGCAAAATTAAAATTACTAAAATTTCATTGCTAATTAAAGTCTATTTAAGTTTATTAGTTTTAAAGAACAGCCCCGCTCAACTCTTTATTTTCTTTTAAGTGAGACCTTTTGAGAATCTCAAACATGCAAAAATTAGAAATATTCCGTGATCCAGATCCTGATCCTTGTCCTGATTATTGTTCTGATACTTGTCCTGATCCTTATCTTGTCACTATCAAGATCAGGATCAAGATCAGGATAATTTCTTTTTATATTTTATTTATTATATTATTTTGTAATTTTTGTATTTTATTTTGTATGAGAAAATATTCTCGACAAATCGCGAAACTTTCGAGACATAAAAAGAAAAAAGACATAAAATATGACGAGAATAAAAATCTCGGTCTCGAAAAATAAAAAATCTCGAGAAATCCTAATCTCTAATTTCAATGAGAATTCAAGATACATGCTTAGTATACATTTTTATATTTTACTGATTCTTTGGCGATTCCTACAAAATGATCATTTTGTGACATTTTACTGTAATACTCCATACATGATAGGACGAAAATGTTATAGATATGATATAATTGAAGAAACACTTCACATTTTCTTAAAGTCCAACAAACTAATTAATTATGCGATACGTAATTTTTGTGAATATGTAAAAAATTATGTTCTTACCAAAAAAGTGTACACTTTATTGTATTTATCAGTGGCTTGTTCTAATAATCCTTGGCTACTTTTTGGAGTTTGCTTTAAACTAAATGCAGGATTTCTTGGTAAAGATTCTAAAAATAATACATCAACAGCACTTTTATTAAAATACGTTCGAATTAAACTTTCATAGCATACACGTCGCCTTTTAACTTCTCTTGGGTGTAATAATTTTATCTTATTTAAAAAAAAAACAAAAAAAGTTTTTTCAATTTTAAAAATTTAAAATAAAATATTCGAAAAAAATATCCATTTACCTCAGCTTCTAAAATACTAACAACATCACATTTTCCCTGTTCATTTAATATTTTGTATAGTGGTCTATCATCAATTATTGCAGCTTTCCTTAACATTTCCCAAACTATTGCAAACAGTTTTCGATTTTTATTAGCGAATATACGAAAGCTATCACCTAAACTATCTAGCATTACTTTCGCAATCTAGAATATTTAAATTATATTTATATTTATATTTTTAAATCATTTTGAATTAAAATTACGTACAATATCAGAACGATATTGAAATGCTTTTTGTTGTTGAACACTAAATTTCTGTGAATGTGTATTTATTTCATTTAAACATTTTTCAAATTCATTTCCAGCAAACCATATATCACAAAATTGTAAATTCACATTTAATAAATCAGGTTCGAGTTCTAAAATAAAATTCATATTTATTTATATTACTATATAATTTACCAATTATATCTCAATATTAACTCATTGATTTTATGGAATCGAATAGTCCACGTTTTATATCTGCTATAGCTTCATAACATGCACTCCGATTACTCAATGAAAATGGATCATCATCCTATTTAAGCAAAATCACATATATCATGTGCACAAATTGTTATTGGTTTACAAAATAAAAAACAACAAAATTCTCTACAATTTGTTACCTTTAACTCTAATGCAATACCATAGTATAAAGCAGCTTTGTCTAGTTGGTGTCTGACGGAGAAAAAACGTCCCCATTCCCGGTAAACACGCTGCATACGTTCAATTTCTGGATCTGGTTCCTCCATTGTGTCTTAAGTTTTAATTTAGAATTTAGATGGAATGCAATAAATTTTATTAACCTTAATACTAAGGAGCATAAAAAAAAATAATTGTAAAATTCAAAAATTTTGGCACATAAAATCAAAAATTTACTAGACATTTATTTAGTAAAACATGACTGAGTTTTAGTAGCTTTTCATAGATTAATATGGGTGATATCTGATATGGCTTGGCTCGAGTAGTGATGTCCTTGTGCAATATGTCACAGCATAGTGTTTCTTATAAAATTATAAAGTCACAATTCTCGAGAAATTTAGATATTTCTCGAAAAATATGCAAATATTATAATTAAGTGAAATTTTGAATAAAATTTTGTTATTTTGGAAAATTCTTAAACCTTTAATAATTTCCCGTTCTGTTGATTTTCTTATTCATCACTGTCATACAATTTTTTTAAAAACACCGTTAATTTTCTATTTTGTTATTCATAATTGTTTCAAACTTCAGTGGTTGTGGTTGTTTAATACTTAACAATTCGGGGAATTCCCGATAGCATATTTATATAATAAATAAATCATCAGTTATCAGCAATTGCTATAACTAATTGCGTTGTGAAAGATTTTTGTATGTAAAAATATTTTTATATTGCAACAGATTATGTTACCAAAAAAAGAACAAGGATGGGACATTCAACTTTGGATGTTCTGTGTTTCTTAAAACATTATTTTAAATCACAAAAATGATTCAATTTATTATATTTTTATAAACCTTTTTATATATTTTTGTAAAACTCGAAGAATTTATTTTTACATAACTATTTTTTATTTTGTTGTATAATAAAAATATGAATTTCAGTTTATATTATAGAGTGCATTAGATATTTATTTTAATAAGTTATTTTCTCAAGAAATCTCGAGAAATTTCGAGAAAAAAATGTGTGTTTTCTTTTCTCGAGAAATAAAAAGGGTAAGAAATGTGAAACACTAATTACAAAACATCAGAATTTGTAGCACAAAAATG
Source organism: Empis livida (assembly GCA_963932195.1). Lineage (NCBI taxonomy): Eukaryota > Metazoa > Arthropoda > Insecta > Diptera > Empididae > Empis > Empis livida. The sequence continues at coordinate 32,395,879 of OZ010648.1, forward strand.
AAAATCCTTAAAACTGAAAGCAATCCCCACATATTTGGTATCTCCGTGTAGGGAATTTAATTTCTAGCTCATTTCCGAAGACCTTTTCGAAAAATATTCAAAATTGCCAGAGAAATGAGCAAAATATGGGAATTTAATGAGATTCAATACAAAACATCAGAATTTGTAGCAAAAAAATGAAAACCCTTAAAACTGAAAGCAATCCCCAAATATTTGGTATCTCCGTGTAGGGAATTTAATTTCTAGCTCATTTCCGAAGACCTTTTCGAAAAATATTCAAAATTGCCCGAGAAATCGGGAAAATATGGGAATTTAATGAGATTCAATACAAAACATCAGAATTTGTAGCAAAAAAATGAAAACCCTTAAAACTGAAAGCAATCCCCACATATTTGGTATCTCCGTGTAGGGAATTTAATTTCTAGCTCATTTCCGAAGACCTTTTCGAAAAATATTCAAAATTGCCCTAGAAATCGGGAAAATATATGAATTTAATGATATTCAATACAAAACATCAGAATTTGTAGCAAAAATAGCAAAAAAATGAAAACCCTTAAAACTGAGAGCAATCCCCACATATTTGGTATCTCCGTGTAGGGAATTTAATTTCTACCTCATTTCCGAAGACCTTTTCGAAAAATATTCAAAATTGCCCGAGAAATCGGGAAAATATGGGAATTTAATGAGATTCAATACAAAACATCAGAATTTGTAGCAAAAAAATGAAAACCCTTAAAACTGAAAGCAATCCCCATATATTTGGTATCTCCGTTTAGGGAATTTAATTTCTAGCTCATTTCCGAAGACCTTTTCGAAAAATTTTCAAAATTGCCCGAGAAATCGGGAAAATATGGGAATTTAATGAGATTCAATACAAAACATCAGAATTTGTAGCAAAAATATGAAAAGCCTTAAAACTGAAAGCAATCCGCACATATTTGGTATCTCCATGTAGGGAATTTAATTTCTAGCTCATTTCCGAAGACTTTTCGAAAAATATTGAAAATTGCCCGAGAAATCGGGAAAATATGGGAATTTAATGAGATTCAATAAAAAACATCAGAATTTGTAGCAAAAAAAAAAACCCTTAACACTGAAAGCAATCCCTACATATTTGGTATCTCCGTTTAGGGAATTTAATTTCTAGCTCATTTCCGAAGACTTTTTCGAAAAATATTCAAAATTACCCGAGAATTCGGGAAAATATGGGAATTTAATGATATTCAATACAAAACATCAGAATTTGTAGCAAAAAAATGAAATCCCTTAAAACTGAAAGCAATCCCCACATATTTGGTATCTCCGTATAGGGAATTTAATTTCTAGCTCATTTCCGAAGACCTTTTGGAAAAATATTCAAAATTGCCCGAGAAATCGGGAAAATATGGGAATTTAATGAGATTCAATACAAAACATCAGAATTTGTAGCAAAAAATTAAAACCCTTAAAACTGAAAGCAATCCCCACATATTTGGTATCTCCAGGAATTTAATTTCTAGCGCATTTCCGAAGACTTTTTCGCAAAATATTCAAAATTGCCCGAGAAATCGGGAAAATATGGGAATTTAATGAGATTCAATACAAAACATCAGAATTTGTAGCAAAAAAATGAAAACCCTTAAAACTGAAAGCAATATCCACATATTTAGTATCTCCGTGTAGGGAATTTAATTTCTAGCTCATTTCCGAAGACCTTTTCGAAAAATATTCAAAATTGCCCGAAAAATCGGGAAAATATGGGAATTTAATGAGATTCAATACAAAACATCAGAATTTGTAGCAAAAATAGCAAAAAAATGAAAACCCTTAAAACTGAGAGCAATCCCCACATATTTGGTATCTCCGTGTAGGGAATTTAATTTCTACCTCATTTCCGAAGACCTTTTCGAAAAATATTCAAAATTGCCCGAGAAATCGGGAAAATATGGGAATTTAATGAGATTCAATACAAAACATCAGAATTTGTAGCAAAAAAATGAAAACCCTTAAAACTGAAAGCAATCCCCAAATATTTGGTATCTCCGTTTAGGGAATTTAATTTCTAGCTCATTTCCGAAGACCTTTTCGAAAAATATTCAAAATTGCCCGAGAAATCGGGAAAATATGGGAATTTAATGAGATTCAATACAAAACATCAGAATTTGTAGCAAAAATATGAAAAGCCTTAAAACTGAAAGCAATCCGCACATATTTGGTATCTCCATGTAGGGAATTTAATTTCTAGCTCATTTCCGAGGACTTTTCGATAAATATTGAAAATTGCCCGAGAAATCGGGAAAATATGGGAATTTAATGAGATTCAATACAAAACATCAGAATTTGTAGCAAAAAAAAAAACCCTTAACACTGAAAGCAATCCCCACATATTTGGTATCTCCGTTTAGGGAATTTAATTTCTAGCTCATTTCCGAAGACTTTTTCGAAAAATATTCAAAATTACCCGAGAAATCGGGAAAATATGGGAATTTAATGATATTCAATACAAAACATCAGAATTTGTAGCAAAAAAATGAAATCCCTTAAAACTGAAAGCAATCCCCACATATTTGGTATCTCCGTATAGGGAATTTAATTTCTAGCTCATTTCCGAAGACCTTTTGGAAAAATATTCAAAATTGCCCGAGAAATCGGGAAAATATGGGAATTTAATGAGATTCAATACAAAACATCAGAATTTGTAGCAAAAAAATGAAAACCCTTAAAACTGAAAGCAATCCCCAAATATTTGGTATCTCCGTTTAGGGAATTTAATTTCTAGCTCATTTCCGAAGACCTTTTCGAAAAATATTCAAAATTGCCCGAGAAATCGGGAAAATATGGGAATTTAATGAGATTCAATACAAAACATCAGAATTTGTAGCAAAAATATGAAAAGCCTTAAAACTGAAAGCAATCCGCACATATTTGGTATCTCCATGTAGGGAATTTAATTTCTAGCTCATTTCCGAGGACTTTTCGATAAATATTGAAAATTGCCCGAGAAATCGGGAAAATATGGGAATTTAATGAGATTCAATACAAAACATCAGAATTTGTAGCAAAAAAAAAAACCCTTAACACTGAAAGCAATCCCCACATATTTGGTATCTCCGTTTAGGGAATTTAATTTCTAGCTCATTTCCGAAGACTTTTTCGAAAAATATTCAAAATTACCCGAGAAATCGGGAAAATATGGGAATTTAATGATATTCAATACAAAACATCAGAATTTGTAGCAAAAAAATGAAATCCCTTAAAACTGAAAGCAATCCCCACATATTTGGTATCTCCGTATAGGGAATTTAATTTCTAGCTCATTTCCGAAGACCTTTTGGAAAAATATTCAAAATTGCCCGAGAAATCGGGAAAATATGGGAATTTAATAAGATTCAATACAAAACATCAGAATTTGTAGCAAAAAATTAAAACCCTTAAAACTGAAAGCAATCCCCACATATTTGGTATCTCCATGTAGGGAATTTAATTTCTAGCGCATTTCCGAAGACTTTTTCGCAAAATATTCAAAATTGCCCGAGAAATCGGGAAAATATGGGAATTTAATGAGATTCAATACAAAACATCAGAATTTGTAGCAAAAAAATGAAAACCCTTAAAACTGAAAGCAATATCCACATATTTAGTATCTCCGTGTAGGGAATTTAATTTCTAGCTCATTTCCGAAGACCTTTTCGAAAAATATTCAAAATTGCCCGAAAAATCGGGAAAATATGGGAATTTAATGAGATTCAATACAAAACATCAGAATTTGTAGCAAAAAAATGAAAACCCTTAAAACTGGCAGCAATCCCTAAATATTTGGTATCTCCGTTTAGGGAATTTAATTTCTAGCTCATTTCCGAAGACCTTTCCGAAAAATATTCAAAATTGCCCGAGAAATCGGGAAAATATGGGAATTTAATGAGATTCAATACAAAACATCAAAATTTGTAGCAAAAAAATGAAAACCCTTAAAACTGAAAGCAATCCCCACATATTTGGTATCTCCATGTAGGGAATTTAATTTCTAGCTCATTTCCGAAAACTTTTCGAAAAATATTGAAAATTGCCCGAGAAATCGGGAAAATATGGGAATTAATGAGATTCAATACAAAACATCAGAATTTGTAGCAAAAAAATGAAAACCCTTAACACTGAAAGCAATCCCCACATATTTGGTATCTCCGTTTAGGGAATTTAATTTCCAGCTCATTTCCGAAGACTTTTTCGAAAAATATTCAAAATTACCCGAGAAATCGGGAAAATATGGGAATTTAATGATATTCAATACAAAACATCAGAATTTGTAGCAAAAAAATGAAAACCCTTAAAACTGAAAGCAATCCCCACATATTTGGTATCTCCGTGTAGGGAATTTAATTTCTAGCTCATTTCCGAAGACCTTTTCGAAAAATATTCAAAATTGCCCGAGAATTCGGGAAAGTATGGGAATTTAATGATATTCAATACAAAACATCAGGATTTGTAGCAAAAAATGAAAACCCTTAAAACTGAAAGCAATCCCCAAATATTTGGTATCTCCGTGTACGGAATTTAATTTCTAGCTCATTTCCGAAGACCTTTCCGAAAAATATTAAAAATTGCCCGAGAAATCGGGAAAATATGGGAATTTAATGATATTCAATACAAAACATCAGAATTTGTAGCAAAAAATGAAAACCCTTAAAACTGAAAGCAATCCCCACATATTTGGTATCTCCGTTTAGAGAATTTAATTTCTAGCTCATTTCCAAAGACCTTTTCGAAAAATATTCAAAATTGCCCGAGAAATCGGGAAAATATTTGAATTTAATGAGATTCAATACAAAACATCAGAATTTGTAGCAAAAAAATGAAAACCCTTAAAACTGAAAGCAATCCCCACATATTTGGTATCTCCGTGTAGGGAATTTAATTTCTAGCTCATTTCCAAAGACCTTTTCGAAAAATATTCAAAATTGCCCGAGAAATCGGGAAAATATGGGAATTAAATGAGATTCAATACAAAACATCAGAATTTGTAGCAAAAAAATGAAAACCCTTAAAACTGAAAGCAATCCCCACATATTTGGTATCTCCGTGTAGAGAATTTAATTTCTAGCTCATTTCCGAAGACCTTTTTGAAAAATATTCAAAATTGCCCGAAAAATCGGGAAAATATGGGAATTTAATGAGATTCAATACAAAACATCAGAATTTGTAGCAAAAAAATTAAAACCCTTAAAACTGAAAGCAATCCCCACATATTTGGTATCTCCATGTAGGGAATTTAATTTCTAGCTCATTTCCGAAGACCTTTTCGAAAAATATTCAAAATTGCCCGAGAATTCGGGAAAACATGGGAATTTAATGAGATTCAATACAAAACATCAGGATTTGTAGCAAAAAAATGAAAACCCTTAAAACTGAAAGCAATCCCCATATATTTGGTATCTCCGTGTACGGAATTTAATTTCTAGCTCATTTCCGAAGACCTTTTTGAAAAATATTCAAAATTGCCCGAAAAATCGGGAAAATATGGGAATTTAATGAGATTCAATACAAAACATCAGAATTTGTAGCAAAAAAATGAAAACCCTTAAAACTGAAAGCAATCCCCACATATTTGGTATCTCCGTGTAGGGAATTTAATTTCTATCTCATTTCCGAAGACCTTTTTGAAAAATATTCAAAATTGCCCGAAAAATCGGGAAAATATGGGAATTTAATGAGATTCAATACAAAACATCAGAATTTGTAGCAAAAAAATGAAAACCCTTAAAACTGAAAGCAATCCTCACATATTTGGTATCTCCGTGTAGAAATTTAATTTCTAGCTCATTTCCGAAGACCTTTTCGAAAAATATTCGAAATTGCCCGAGAACTCGGGAAAATATGGGAATTTAATGATATTCAATACAAAACATCAGAATTTGTAGCAAAAAAATAAAAACCCTTAAAACTGAAAGCAATCCACACATATTTGGTATCTCCATATAGGGAATTTAATTTCTAGCTCATATCCGAAGACCTTTTCGAAAAATATTCAAAATTGCCCGAGAAATCGGGAAAATATGGGAATTTAATGAGATTCAATACAAAACATCAGAATTTGTAGCAAAAAAATGAAAACCCTTAAAACTGAAAGCAATCCCCACATATTTGGTATCTCCATGTATGGAATTTAATTTCTAGCTCATTTCCGAAGACCTTTTCGAAAAATATTCAAAATTACCCGAGAAATCGGGAAAATATGGGAATTTAATGAGATTCAATACAAAACATCAGAATTTGTAGCAAAAAAATGAAAACCCTTAAAACTGAAAGCAATCCCCAAATATTTGGTATCTCCGTGAAAGGAATTTAATTTCTAGCTCATTTCCGAAGACCTTTTTGAAAAATATTCAAAATTGCCCGAGAAATCGGGAAAATATGGGAATTTAATGAGATTCAATACAAAACATCAGAATTTGTAGCAAAAAAATGAAAACCCTTAAAACTGAAAGCAATCCCCACATATTTGGTATCTCCATGTAGGGAATTTAATTTCTAGCTCATTTCCGAAGACCTTTTCGAAAAATATTCAAAATTGCCCGAGAAATCGGGAAAATATGGGAATTTAATGAGATTCAATACAAAACATCAGAATTTGTAGCAAAAAAATGAAAACCCTTAAAACTGAAAGCAATCCCCACATATTTGGTATCTCCGTGTACGGAATTTAATTTCTAGCTCATTTCCGAAGACCTTTCCGAAAAATATTAAAAATTGCCCGAGAAATCGGGAAAATATGGGAATTTAATGATATTCAATACAAAACATCAGAATTTGTAGCAAAAAATGAAATCCCTTAAAACTGAAAGCAATCCCCACATATTTGGTATCTCCGTATAGGGAATTTAATTTCTAGCTCATTTCCGAAGACCTTTTGGAAAAATATTCAAAATTGCCCGAGAAATCGGGAAAATATGGGAATTTAATGAGATTCAATACAAATACAGCATATATGTTAGAACCATTGAAAGTAAATTTTTTACATAGCATTTTTTGATAGTATTCAAAAAAAAATATGCATGTTGCGCAGAGTCGGGTTTATTCATTTTACAATTTGTCATCTTTGTATGTTAATAAGAACAGTTGAAGGTGGTTCACCAGTTTTGTGTGCGCAGGGAATGAACCGAGAATATGAATTTCATTACTTCAAGATAGAAAAAAATACTTAACTAATATTTCAAACATGGGTGACACTGGTGCTACTTCAAAAATAGACCTGAATTAGCCAAAGGATCAAAAATAATATCAGCAAATATCTAAATGTTGTAAATGCATTTTTAGATTAAGATCAATAATAAAAAGTAATAGGTTCGATTAAATAATTTTTAACGTTTTGTACGTATTAGTAATTGAGTCTTATCAGAAACAGTCGCAAGCCCTGATGCTGATGTCTCCGTCACCGAAATAAAGAAGGAAGTACTATAACGAATTAGATACAACTGCTTAGTACAAGCACATAGAAAATAAATAAAAGACATAATATTTTGTTTAAAAATCACATTTTGAAAATAATGAAAATAATAATTTTATTAATTTTTAATTTAAACCTAAATTAGACTCAAAGTAGTTCTAACGTCTAACAGAACCTGCGAGTGTCATCAAGTCAAACAAAAATAAGATAAAGGAATAGGAACTATTAAAATATAAGTTCCATAGTCTAGCTAGAATAAATATTAATATAATAATAAATAATGATACCTGTTAGAATTGGTTGGTTACCATCAGCATAGGGTTCAGCAATTCTGAAAAGAACGCTACTACTTCCCTCCGCTGTCACCAATTAATTCAAACAAGAGAATTTAAAAATAAAAATAAATCGAAATAATAAATAATATATAAAAAGAATCATGCCATGTAATTAAGTAAACATGCAATAGCAGTCTAGCAGTCTGTAGAGAAGAACCTTAAACATAGATTTAGATGAGACAAGTATTACTACAATTTTAGTGTATGTTTCAGTTGATGTTTGCTAACACCAATGTCAAATTTCGCCGAATTAATATTAACTGTACGCTGTCCATAATCGGTTTGATGGAATTGCAGCTGGAGAAGCGCTACCGTCCTAAGAGAGCATACGTTGATGCTAAAATTTACTCGTTCTAAGAGGAAAGGAAATTCAATGAATTCCGAAATAATTTGATGAATAAATACGATGTCAGCTATTTACGTCGGTAACTCTGCCTTTGCAGAGTTTAAAGATCAGTTAGCTTCAGACGACCTATATATGGGAGCAGGTTGTAAGAGTCAAGCTAAGAGAGCCCGTGTAGAGCAAACCTCACAAATCTGCGTTGAAATCACTCAATTCTACCAATATGCACCTGTTGATACGGCGACCAAACTTGGCTTGCATATTCGAGTACTGGTCTAACAAAGGTCATGTAAAGAGCTCTAGTGACATAAGGTTCAGAAGTGAATGTTCTATTGGCTATCGCAGAGGATAACTACGGCACATCAACTCTGGGGACAAACGCACCATTTAGATAATAATCGCGTGCAGCGAAAGTACCACGCCTGCCAGAAAAACTAATACATTGGCATTTGCCCACTATGTGTTGAAGAACTGTCTGATATACCGTCGATTGTCTTATATATTTCCATGTCATCCGCAAAAATATTAGTTTCCGAATGTTTGATGTTTCTAATCATCATTAATTGTTAAAATAAAAATTAATGGACACCGTACCCTGAAGTACACCAGACTTAGATGTAAATGAGTTCGATTGAATTGACCGAAATACGTTATATTTCCGATTTATAAGGTAAGACTTTAACCAGCGTAAACAGGTTTTTGGAAAACCCTGAGTTTGAAATTTAAAAACAATAATAATAGAGTGCGAAGGTTTGTCAAATGCCTTACTAAAGTCAGTAGTAATGGCATCAACATCATGAGCATGACCAACTTCCAGTGCGTTAATGCTATTAGATACAATTTCAGTTAAATTGGTGGTCGTTGACCTGCCTTTCAAAAACCCATGTTTAGTTGAAATAAGGAATTTACAGTGAAAGTACAGAGTATTATAAACAATGCACTCGAAAAGTTTAGGAATACAATATAACTTAGCAATAGGCCTATAATTCTCGATTTCCGTCATAGAGCATTTTTGGGGCACAATGATAATAAATGAATCTTTTTAGAAGGTTGAATAAATCCCTGTCGGCAGAGGTCTTTGAAAAAGAGTAGTTAGAGGTTGCGCTAAGTTTGCATTTAAAATACTACTAGATTCTTGCAATTCTGCTCGAATCATGAAATTCTGTGCTCTTTTTAGTTTACAAGAGAACTAAAAAATATGCAAATAATTATAGTACTTTTGAAAATATTTCTCTTTTTAAATTTATTTAGGAGGCATACGCTGCGCAGCGACTGATTCTTAACCGCACCCACATTCAATTGATTTACATAGAGCAATTAACCTTTTTTGGAAAACTCCCGGTGACCTAGTAGTAGTGTACTATGATTTTGGAGCAACAGGTACTTGGTTTATATCACGTCGACTACATCATGACTTAAAATGGAAATATCATTAGTAAAATTATCTGTTAAGTATCAATAATAAAATTATGGTGAAATGTTTCATTTGTAAAGGCCTGGAAAAATCATATTAATAAAAACAGGATTTTCAAAAAAAGACCTTCTGATTTAAATTTAGATAAAAATAGATAAAAATAAGTTTTGGCATTCATGTTCAGCAAAAGATATTCTTGTGCAATCGGAATGTGCAAAATTATCTAATTAGCCACCTAAAGTTTGGAAAAATGATGTACAATTGAATAAAATAATTTTCTAAAATCACCTAATTGGATTTAAATAAATCAAAATAATTTTCTAATCTTTTTTTTCTGCGTATACCACGTCAATTTCCAAAACCCTAAATTGTGGTAAATATTTACCAAATTATGTAAGAAATATGATATCTTATTTTCAAAAAATATTTAAACATAATTTCTTGAATCAGAATAGAACCTCGTTTGAAATTTTATTCTGAAGCTATAAAAGTCAAAATTCAGATGTAAGAAAAGAAAATATTACAGAAAAGAAATACTTTATCATTTTGTATAGAGATTAATTTATAAATTTTATTTATTAAATATAAATAATTAGGCGCCACGCGTTGTTTTAATTTGTTTTATTGAAAAATTACTTTTTCTCTGGTTCGCTATTTTGTCTGCAATGACAAGATTATTGAATTCTATACAAGTTTTTAGAAAATGATTAATTCTGGCATCCTTAAACTTCACCGCTACTTTGTATGTTGTTTGTAAATCTTCTTTTAATTTTTCAATACGATATAAACCAGCATTTGATTGGCATTTTAATATTTGTCCCATAAATAACCAAAGTGGATTTTTAAATTGTTGTGCATCTAATTAAATTAAATTTTTCAGTAACTAATTATGTTTTTATCTTATTTATGTTATTATTTACCTGCTATTAATTTTAAAGCAACAGTATAACTTTCCTTAAATTTAGAATTTTGTGCATGTTGCATAGCAATTGCATGATGAATATATAATTTTTCGATATTGAATTTGGCCAATTTATATCGTGTTTCAAGTTTTGTAATACGTTTTCTAAATTAAGATATGTATTAAGTTATTCAATTAAATTAAATACAATTAAGAATTTTAAAAAAATTAGATGCGTGTTTAGTAGCAAGAGTTATTGAGAAACAATTACTAGAACAGAAAGAGAAAAATAGAATTTAAATAAGCTTGGCTAGACAATCAATTATTTTATTAATTCTCTTTCTTTTCAGGACATTTTCTAATCCAATTTATTGTAAGCTAAGTAAATTATTGTAAGCTAAGTGATAACGATTCAGAATATAAATTTTAAGACAGAATATTCCTAAGTCCATATTTTAACTTTTACTACTTAATTGCATATTATTTAAACAAAATTAAACTTTAAAATCATATAATTACTTGTAAGCGATATAACCATAATCAATTTTATCTGGAACTACAAAAGTAGATTTATCACCAAAAACCAACTTTAAATCACCAAGATCTTTTGGTTTAATAATTTTAAATAATTTTGGCAGTCTTTCTGTTGTTTGTACATCAAGTATGTCATCAGGAACTTCTAATTGATCAAGATAAGCTAATGCAAGCGTATTAAATATATCATGCATAAATTCTAATTTTCTTGGTAAAATTCGATCTGTTGTTAAATCAACAAATTTACTCATCCATTCTTCTGTTTCCCGAGCTAAGGCCTTTATTTTTAATTAAATTATTAATTTATAGAAAACTTTATCAAATTAAATTTTTTTTATTATTAATATACCTTAATATTTTTCTCTTTTCGTAATTGTTTTATTTTTCCTAAAAATTTAAACATAAGATTTCGAGTTCGATAACTGACTCGTAATAAATTATTTTCTTTTAATTCTTCAGCTAATTTTTTACTAGGACATTTTTTTTGTTTTTCATTATAAATAGGACTTCGAGCTTGTAACATTTTCTACAAAAACAAACAAAATTTAGAAAATAATAAAAGAATTAAGTTTTGGTGCATGAATGGTGATTTTATGGAAGTAAGGTCTGAATTTTAATTGATATATTTTGTAGAATAGAGAAACTGTGTATGTTTTCAAGCAACAGACCGAGCTTAATGTCCCAGAGCAAGAAAATTAGCTATAGTAAATACTGGTATCGATTCATTTCTGAGAAAATAGATGTCGGCCTTATTGTAGTAAAGGCTTCATCTATTTAGGACCAGGAATGTCAGATTCGTAGTAATAATTGAATGAGTACAAAAACAATTTCTCCTATTTGCTCTTAGAGATTTACACAGTCCTAGGGATTTCGAAAACCTACCACACTATACAGATAGGCTCAAATTATTAAATCTGATATTGCTATCTTTAAGAAGAGTCCTATTAACATCCAGTTTTACATTAGGTATATTGAACGTTGAAGCTAATGCTCACATCATACCAAACAGAATTGTACTTAATGATAATGTCAGAGAAAAGGTTTCCCAAACTTCTAAAAATCAATAGATGTGGTAGAGTATTCACTCAACATAGCATACATTATCCACCTACTTTTTTAAAATACACCTACAAATACAGATTACGCTCAACTTTTAATTAATATTTTCATATTATCACTAATATGAGAATTGAGCCATCAATTCATTTTAACGGTATCATAGTTCCGTACGCAAACGCTGCTAAATACTTAGGTATGACGCTAGATACTAAGCTCAAGTGGAAAGAGCACTTAAAAATCGAGCTTAATGAACTAAACATCAAATATACTGGCTTATTAGTCGGAATTCGAAGTTTGTCACAAATTACTTTTATACAATCAAATCATCAAGCTGATATGGCTGTATGGCATCCAACTTTGGGGTTGTGCCAGCCAATGCCATATGTGAATACAACGGTTTAAAAACAAGGTAATACGTAACATAGTTTCGAGCAGTGGTATGTAAGAAATAAAGATTTGTATAAAGATCTAAATGTAAACTATGTTGAGTACGAAATTAAACAGGCAGCAGTAAAGCATCATAAAAAACTACCACGTTAATGACGAAGCAGGATCGCTAGCAGAGGAATCAGGCAGAAGCAGAAGAGGAAAAGAACGACCGATTTACTGTAACATCAAATCATGTCCTAGAAGTAAAAATTTTCCTGCAAATAACAGTAGACCAAAGTGAAATAACAAATCTTTTCCCGGAAGTTTTTTCTTTTCTAGGCTAAAGAAAAAACAAAAAAAAACAGCATCAAATTTAGATGGTCACTGGACTTTCTAAAATCTGCCTAAAAAATTTCTTCACTTTCTGGAGATATACAAGATATATTACTGGTTCTTTGGCGATTCAATAAATTTGTAAAAAATTATGTTCTTACCATAAACGTGTATAGTTTATTATATTTATCATTGGCTTGGCCTAATAATCCTTTGCTACTTTTTGGTGTTTGTTTTAAACCAAATGAATAATTTCTTGATAGAGCTTCTAAAAATAATACGTCCACAGCACTTTTATTAAAATACGTTCGAATTAAACTTTCATAGCATACACGTCGCCTTTTAATTTCCCTTGGATGTAATAATTTTATCTTATTTTAAGAAAAAAAACACATTTTTTCAATATTAAAATATTAAAATAAAATAAAATCTTCGAAAAAATATCCATTTACCTCAGGTTCTAAAATACTAACAACATCACATTTTCCCAGTTCATTTAATATTTTAAATTGTGGTCTATCATCAATTATTGCAGCTTTCTTTAACATTTCCCAAACTATTGCAAACAGTTTTCGATTTTTATTAGCGAATATACGAAAGCTATCACCTAAACTATCTAGCATTACTTTCTCAATCTAGAATATTTAAATTATATTTATATTTTTGTTAAATCATTTTGAATTAAAATTACGTACAATATCAGAACGATATTGAAATGCTTTTTGTTGTTGAACACTAAATTTCCGTGAATTTGTATATAATTCATTTAAACATTTTTCAAATTCATTTCCAGCAAACCATATATCACAAAATTGTAAATTCACATTTAATAATTGAGGTTCGAGTTCTAAAAAAAAATCATATTTATTTATATTACTATATAATTTACCAATTATATCTCAATATTAACTCATTGATTTTATGGAATCGACTAGTCCATGTTTTATATCTGCTATAGCTTCATAACAAGCACTCCGATTACACAATGAAATAGGGTCATCATTCTATACAAACAAAATCAAATATTTCATGTGTTATTGGTTTACAAAAAAAATTGAACAAAATTGTCTAGAATTTATTACCCTTAACTCTAATGCATTACAATAATATAAAGCAGCTTTGTCTAGTTGTTGTCTGACGGAGAAAAAACGTCCCCATTCCCGGTAAATACGCTGCATACGTTCAATTTCTGGATCTGGTGGGTCCATTGTTGTTAAGTTCTAATTTAGAATTTAGCTGGAAAGCAATAAATTTTATTAACCTTAATACTAAGGAGAATAAAAAAAAATTAATTGCAAAATTCAAAAATTTTGGCATATAAAATCAAAAATTTACTAGACATTTATTTAAGAAAACTGGACTGAGTATTAGTAGTTTTTCATAGATTGAAGTGAGTAATATCTTATATGGCTTGGATAGAGGGGTGATATCCTTGTGCAATGTGTCACAACATAAATGTTGTGACACATTGAAGGTAAATTTTTTACTGAAATTCATTGAAAGTAAATTTTTTACTGAAATTCATATTGCGTTACGATAATGCAATATTTGTAAAAAAATTGCTAAAAATTGCTAATTAAAAATTGATTAGCCAAATTTTTACAAATTTAATCACTATCCTAAAAGAAAACAAAGTTATACGGTATCAGCGTTTGCGTACGGAACTATGATACCGTATAACTTTGTTTTCTTTTAGGATAGTGATTAAATCATAGAGTGTTATAAAAATTTAGGCGAATTTGCTTTTCTGAAATTAATATTTAGAAAATATTAATATATATATATATATATATATATATATATTATATATATATATGAGGGTGATAGAGGGTGGGGATGATTGGTTGTCATAATACATCCAGCTACTGGACGACTTATAATGTAAGGATTTAGCATGTACACCATATAATGCAAATACTTGTGATGCTTTTTTTAAAATTTGTTGGTAATCCAACTATAAATCCTCAATTACCATTTGAAATTTAATATTTTTATAATAATACTGTTGATAAACAGTTAAATGGAAATGCATTATCAGGCAGTAAAGCATATAATGGTTCATTTCCATGATATGCTTTACTGCCTTATATGCGTTACTGCCTTATAAGCTTTGATGTCCGGTTGTCATGGTACACTGCTCAAAAGAGTCTAAGGAACACCATTTATTTTCGTTGCCTTTTTTTTAATATTTTAGGATTACGTGAATTTTTTTTTAAAATAAAGGTACATGATTACGCATCGATTCAAAAAAAATATACGTGAAAAAAGTGTAAAATCCCGTTAATTAGGGAATAAAAACCAAATTTGTATTATTTTTTCAAAATTTAACATAAATTAGTTTATTATAAAATGTACAGTCAAATTTATTTTTTATTTTTTGCCTCCTCTTGCATTTACAACAGCCTGGTACCTTCTGCGCATTGAAGCTATTAAATTATTAAAAAATTCTGTTGGTATTCGTGCTCAGTGCTCTTGAAGAAGATTACATAGTTGTCTCTTGTTGTAACTGTCGTCAAATCATTGAGAATGCTTTTTTGAAGTCTATCCCATACGTGCACAATGCGATTTAAGTCCGGGGATTGTGGTAGCCAGGGTAACACACGCATATCTTTATCCTCTAACCAATTTTTGACTATTCGCGCTGTATGTGGTGTGGCATTGTCATGCATTAACATAAATTCTGGTCTAATTTCCGATGCAAATGGAAGCACAACAGGTTCAAGTATCTCATCAATATAAGAAGCTGCTGTTAAATTCCCATTTGAAAAAACGAGATTGGTATGTCCATCAATCGTAATTCCTACCCATACCATGATTGTGCCTCCGCTATAACGGTGGACTTCCTGCACATTTCTTAACTTTTGTGAGTTGCCAGATCGTCTCCAAAATCTTATTCTTCTTGTATCTGGATGAAATCCGAATCGAGATTCATCGGTGAAGAAAATTGTAGACATCAATTACTTCTCAGCTCTCGATTCCGACGACGTATCGCTGGACATCTCAATGGGCGACGAGAGTGAAGGCTGGCTTCATGTAGTCTGTTCCTGATAGTTTGGTCACTAACAGATATGTTTTCCAGTATATGCGATTGGGACTGTAATTTTCGGGCTGTTAAATTTCTGTGTCGGTTGGCTTCAAGTACCAGATACCGATCCTGCTGTGAAGTTATTGATCTTCCTCGACCTGGATGTTGCTCCCTTGGGCTTGGCTTCCAGTGAGCCATTGACACTGCAACAACCTACAAATAACTCCCATGGATACGTTGGAAGCTCTGGCAACGTCAGCTTGCGTACTTCCACATTGAAGCATTCCTACGGCTTCATGCATTTCTGTAACGTAAGTTGACGATGTATATTACCGTAATAAAAAAATTTTATTAGACACAAATTTAAATCAAGTTTTTTAAACTGCATTCGCTAAATTCTAAAACAAAAATAATTAAAATTTTGTGAATTTTTGCTTTTTATTCCCTAATTAACGGGATTTTACACTTTTTTCAGGTACATTTTTTTGAATCGATTCGTAATCGATGTACCTTGATTTAAAAAAAAAAATTCAGGTAATCCTAAAATATTAAAAAAAAAGGCAAGGAAAATACATGGCATTCCATAGACTTTTTTGAGGTGTGTATAATACATCCAGCTACTTGGCATACCACCCACTGCTCTACCTGGTTCAATTGGAACGCATGAATACAAGATGCATGATAATGCATTTCCATAGCAGTGGGTGGTATGCCAATACTAACAAATAATTAACCCGTTAATTATGGTTTAGCAACTGATATTGTATTAACATTTCTAGTTAGAAATCAATTAAATCCAATTTTATTAAAACCAGCTGAAGTATGGGAAATTTTTTTTTTTTTTTGTTAAATTATAAAAATAATAAATTAGATATTGCATATTCAGCTGAACGTTCAGTACAAGATGCTATTGAAAAATTACTCAAAGTAAAAGTTTGTTCTAAAAATATTTGCTTAAAATAGTGTGAATAAAAAAACACTTTTGATTAAGAGTATTTACTGGAAAATTTAAGTATTTACTTAAAGTAGAAACTAATTTTCCAGTTTCTACTTTAAGTAAATATTTAAATTTCATGTACTTTCATTTGACAGCATAAATATATTTGTTCAAAAATATAACAAATATAATTGTTTGGAATTTAATCATACGGATTCAAGTGTATTTATAGCAGTAAGATAAAACATTTTAACATGTTTGCTATAATTATTAATTATAATAATCCCCAATACGTAGATGACGAGTAACAGCAAACTTAATAGTGTGTGTGTGTGCAGTTTGAATTTATCTGATGAAGAGAACAATGATCCGCAATTAGAATTTGCACTCTTTAACATCAAAGAGTAAAATTTCCATTTTACTGTTTGATGTTAAAGCATCACCTCTGGTTTCAATACTGGACCCCAAAAATTTCCGCCATTTTTTCAACGTTTGTTTCCGTAAAGCTATGAAGCATTTTATAATCATTTAGTTTTATATCACGCCTTTGTTTGTAAACTTTCTGTTTCCGCAAATTAATAAATGCTGCCATTGTTATTTTTATTTTTTGGAAAATATTACAGAAAAGAAATACTTTATCATTTTGTATATAGATTAATTTATAAATTTTATTTATTAAATATAAATAATTAGGCGCCACGCGTTGTTTTAATTTGTTTTATTGAATAATTACTTTTTCTCATGTTCGCTAGCTTCTTTTCTTCAATGACAAGATTATTAAATTCTATACAAGTTTTTAGAAAATGATTAATTCTGGCATCCTTAAACTTCACCGCTACTTTGTATGTTGTTTGTAAATCTTCTTTTAATTTTTCAATACGATATAAACCAGCATTTGATTGGCATTTTAATATTTGTCCCATAAATAACCAAAGTGGATTTTTAAATTGTTGTGCATCTAATTAAATTAAATTTTTCAGTAACTAATTATGTTTTTATCTTATTTATGTTATTATTTACCTGCTATTAATTTTAAAGCAACAGTATAACTTTCCTTAAATTTAGAATTTTGTGCATGTTGCATAGCAATTGCATGATGAATATATAATTTTTCGATATTGAATTTGGCCAATTTATATCGTGTTTCAAGTTTTGTAATACGTTTTCTAAATTAAGATATTAAGTTATTCAATTAAATTAAATACAATTAAGAATTTTAAAAAAATTAGATGCGTGTTTAGTAGCAAGAGTTATTGAGAAACAATTACTAGAACAGAAAGAGAGAAATAGAATTTAAATAAGCTTGGCTAGACAATCAATTATTTAATTAATTCTCTTTCTTTTCAGGACATTTTCTAATCCAATTTATTGTAAGCTAAGTAAATTATTGTAAGCTAAGTGATAACGATTCAGAATATAAATTTTAAGACAGAATATTCCTAAGTCCATATTTTAACTTTTACTACTTAATTGCATATTATTTAAACAAAATTAAACTTTAAAATCATATAATTACTTGTAAGCGATATAACCATAATCAATTTTATCTGGAACTACAAAAGTAGATTTATCACCAAAAACCAACTTTAAATCACCAAGATCTTTTGGTTTAATAATTTTAAATAATTTTGGCAGTCTTTCTGTTGTTTGTACATCAAGTATGTCATCAGGAACTTCTAATTGATCAAGATAAGCTAATGCAACAGTATTGAATATTTCATGCATAAATTCTAATTTTCTTGGTAAAATTCGATCTGTTGTTAAATCAACAAATTTACTCATCCATTCTTCTGTTTCCCGAGCTAATGCCTTTATTTTTAATTAAATTATTAAATTATAGAAAATTTTATCAAATTAATATACCTTAATATTTTTCTCTTTTCGTAATTGTTTTAATTTTCCTAAAAATTTAAACATCAGATTTCGAGTTCGATAACTGACTCGTAATAAATTATTTTCTTTTAGTTCTTCAGCTAATTTTTTACTAGGACATTTTTTCTGTTTTTCATTATAAATAGGACTTCGAGCTTGTAACATTTTCTACAAAAACGAACAAAATTTAGAAAATAATAAAGAAAATTAATTTTTCGTGCACGAATGGTGATTTTATCGAAGGTCTGAATTTTAAATGATATATTTTGTCATTTATTTATCTATTTTGGATGAGACTTCATATTGTCAAGAATAGATACAATATGTAATTTTTTGTAAGCACCAGACCAAGCTTAACAAGCTTGTGACAGGGCAGAAAAATTAACTTTAGTAGATACTGATATCGATTGCAACGGATCATATCTAAGGAGATATGTTACATCAGGAGTACCCCAAAGTACTCATTAGGGTCCACTTCTGTTCAATATTTTCATATCTGATGCGTCTGAAGTTTTATCAGACAAACCATATTTATTTTATGCGGATGCCTTGAAAATGTTATATTTAATAACTTATAAATACTTAGTGAAGTGACCTTGAAGCCTGGTGGATTCGTAATAAGTTACACCTTAACACAAGTTATATTATTTTTCCAAACAGTTAAGCGCAATATTGTATTAGAATAAGTATTATAATATTTAGATCAAATGTTATATCTGTACCTTGTTTGGTAAATAAATATACAAATAAATTTAGCTTTATAAATGAGTGTCAATAATCAAAATCAGCAACTAAGTATTTATAAGATTGGAATAAATGTCAATGGTTAAGGCCATTTACAAAAAGTTATACTATAAGTTGGTTGCGATTAAAAAAGTTTTTTCACTATAAGGAAAATTATAATAAGAAGATTGTGAGCAATAATAGCAGATTAATAGTACAGATGCGATGTCAAATGTCTATATAATACGAAAGTTCATGATTTCAACGAGAATTCAAGATACATGCTTATCATACATTTTTACACTTTTTATTTTCAAATATTATGATATACGTCCATTTTCTTGAAATACAACATATCTTACTGGTTCTTTGGCGATTACTAAAAAAGGATCATTGTACGACAATTTACTGTAATACTCGATCCATACAAGCACGAAGATAGTATAGATATAATATAATTGAAGAAACACTTCACATTTTCTTAAAGTCCAACATACTAATTAATTATGCGATACGTTATTTTTGTGAATAAATTTGTAAAAAATTATGTTCTTACCATAAACGTGTATAGTTTATTGTATTTATCATTTGCTTGAGCTAATAATCCTTTGCTACTTTTTGGTGTTTGTTTTAAACCAAATGAATAATTTCTTGATAGAGCTTCTAAAAATAATACGTCCACAGCACTTTTATTAAAATACGTTCGAATTAAACTTTCATAGCATACACGTCGCCTTTTAATTTCTCTTGGATGTAATAATTTTATCTTATTTTAAAAAAAAACACACATTTTTTCAATTTTAAAATATTAAAATAAAATAAAATCTTCGAAAAAATATCCATTTACCTCAGGTTCTAAAATACTAACAACATCACATTTTCCCAGTTCATTTAATATTTTAAATTGTGGTCTATCATCAATTATTGCAGCTTTCTTTAACATTTCCCAAACTATTGCAAACAGTTTTCGATTTTTATTAGCAAATATACGAAAGCTATCACCTAAACTATCTAGCATTACTTTCTCAATCTAGAATATTTAAATTATATTTATATTTTTGTTAAATCATTTTGAATTAAAATTACGTACAATATCAGAACGATATTGAAATGCTTTTTGTTGTTGAACACTAAATTTCCGTGAATTTGTATATAATTCATTTAAACATTTTTCAAATTCATTTCCAGCAAACCATATATCACAAAATTGTAAATTCACATTTAATAATTGAGGTTCGAGTTCTAAAAAAAAATCATATTTATTTATATTACTATATAATTTACCAATTATATCTCAATATTAACTCATTGATTTTATGGAATCGACTAGTCCACGTTTTATATCTGCTATAGCTTCATAACAAGCACTCCGATTACACAATGAAATCGGGTCATCATTCTATACAAACAAAATCAAATATTTCATGTGTGATTGGTTTACAAAAAAAATTGAACAAAATTGTCTAGAATTTGTTACCCTTAATTCTAATGCATTACAATAATATAAAGCAGCTTTGTCTAGTTGTTGTCTGACGGAGAAAAAACGTCCCCATTCCCGGTAAATACGCTGCATACGTTCAATTTCTGGATCTGGTGGGTCCATTGTTGTTAAGTTCTAATTTAGAATTTAGCTGGAAAGCAATAAATTTTATTAACCTTAATACTAAGGAGAATAAAAAAGAATTAATTGCAAAATTCAAAAATTTTGGCATATAAAATCAAAAATTTACTAGACATTTATTTAAGAAAACTGGACTGAGTATTAGTAGTTTTTCATAGATTGAAGTGAGTGATATCTGATATGGCTTGGATAGAGGGGTGATATCCTTGTGCAATGTGTCACAACATAAATGTTAAAACCATTGAAAGTAATTTTTTTTACTGAAATTCACATTGCGTTGCGTTAGTATTAAAAAAATGTGCATGTTATTGCGTATTATGCAGAGTCGGGTTTACTCATTTTATAATTCGTCGAGGATGCAACGTACGTTAGTAGCAAAATCGAGCTTAATTTAATTTTTAAAAAAAAGACAAAAAAAAATTAAATGCGTTAGTGTAACTTTTATTATGAGGATGATCTTAAAAATCTTGAAAAGATGGGAAATAAAAGACTTCAAAAACATGTTGAAACGGCAATAGATATTGGAAAAATGAAAATTATTAAATCAACTACAAACTTTAAATTAGATTGATAATAGTGAAAATGTTAATGTGATTATCGAAAAAACATTGATAATAAATATACCTCCATTGAATGTACTAAAATCAACTAGTTCTAACATACATAAATTAATGAAAGGATATTAGTGAATACATGGTGAAACATATTTCTATCGGGCATAAAATTTTCTGGAAGGCTATTGAAACTTATGACAAAGTTATGAATTTGTTACAAAAAATAATTTAGAATATTTTTCTTATTATCTTAAGCATGAAAAACCAGTCCTGCTTTCTGGTCTAGATAAAACAGATACTAATGGACTTAAAAATGACCTAAGAAGTTTAGGTTTAGAATGCCTGAATGTTAAACTAGTAATAGTGTTTATGATTTCATTATATTTTCTTAGTTTTTATCTACATATGTTGTGTTTCATTCTTTAATTATGGAACTTTTTTATTAAATAAACAACTATTAACAAACCATTTAGTGAGTAAACTAAAATGTATTGGATATATTTCTTTAACTCTATTGTCAGTAAGTTCTAAATTCTTACATATTTTTCACAAAATACTAAGCTCTGTGTGTTTATAGACTATCAATTAAATTTCACAACACAAATTTAGTATATTATGTCCAACTGGCAATCATTCATCCGAAACAAAGCAAAGAAAACTACTAAATGTGAAATCAAAATTATTAATCTAACATCATTTAGTTTGAATATTAGTACTTCTAATTATTCTAATTTAAATCAAATCTAACCATTTTTCTAACAATTGGAAAGAATAAATTAGTAAATAACTCTGTAAAATTAAATTTTAATTTTTTCTAACTTTATTAAAGCTATCTTTAAGACCAGACGATAACTAAGAATACTACTCGTAATATAAATAAATTCTAAAGTCTGCCCACATTCTATAAAGTTTGCCCATAGTTTGGTCATCTAATTTAAAAGTTATATCAAATTTGTTTATAAACTGTTTTTTTTTTTAAAATAATATTTTTGCTGTATCACGAAAAATATATTTCAAAAACACAAAACCACAAAATTGGTTACAAATATCTTAATTTTTTATTTACAATTAAGTTTAGTATACAGTCGGCTGTAAAATGAAATTTTAATATAATTTTAACACCAAGTGAAAACGCAGCTCCTGAAATAATTTATAGTTAATAGTCATGAAATAATTTATAGTTAATTAAATTTCATTGGTAAAGTAACATAATTTCACGCCATAAATATGACATTTCATCATTTTAGTTTGGTTATGTAGTTTTAAAAAATTCATACTGTTTTTTTGGTAAATAAAGTATTCACTAAGATAGTATTCACTAAGATGCAGAATTTCATTATACGGCCGAGTGCATACTTAGCTTTATGATATTACCTATCCAGACACTTACGAATATATTCTGTTCGTCCCTAAACGTTATTATATTATTACATATAGTTAGAATATCCATTTGGGAAAGTTAAATAATTATCTGTCGGATGTAGTTATGTAAAAACATTTTATGATGAGAACCATAATGAAGAATGATTAGAAGCAAATTGGGAATTAAGTAAAGACTTTTAGAATTAATGTTTATTTAACAAGCAAGAATTTAAAAAGTTTTCAGTCAAGAATTTAAAGTGCATATGTAGAACTGCCATCACCCAAACAAACCCATAAATTTGAGATTATACTTCACAATAGTCATATTTTGCAGCATTTTCTTTTCTACCAGACAATGTTTGAATGACACAAAAATAAAATTTAACATTACTTGTTTCAGTTTTATGATATCCTGTTTGGTTGTATTATATAGTAGTAATTATCCTGTGTATACACACATATTGCTTAGCTAGAACTTTATTTCAAATAAAATTTCTGTCTGTCTGTTTATATACATTTTATTACAATGCTGTCTGTTGGATTTTTGATATGTGAATTTTTGTTAATTTAAAATATTTCAACAAATGAAAAGAACTGGTAAAGGAAATCTACAATTTGACTAATTTTAAATGGCATTACAATCTAAAATATTAATAGCAGCATTTTACAACCCAAATCGAATAACATTGAAATTAAACAGGACAGCGGAAGGTAGAATAAAAAGGTTACTAAAATTTATTGCCAAAATTAATAGCATATTATCCCATTTAAACAATTCTTTATAAACTTATTAAAATAATGAAGTTACATATTCTATTTGACTTCAAGAATACTTACTAGTCACACCCCTACGAGAAGACATCCCACTTCTCAAAAAACTTAAATTTATATAACTAAAGTTTAGAGAAATTCATATATTTCTCTGAGACATATTCATCTCTACTCCTAAATCTTGCGAAAAAATTGAAGATATTTAGGTACAAGATTAATCAAACAGAATACAGCTATGTGCCACTATCATTTTTAAATTAAATACGTTTTTTTCCAGTTATATTCTAAATTTAAAAATACTGCTTGCTTATTTGGTATGGTATACAAAAACTTTGAAGTCGATTTTTACAAATCTAGAAATTTTGAGATAAGGTAGCTTCTATTATGGGTCCAATATATTCACTAATATCCACTTTGTTCAGTTTTATAAAAATAAAAAATAAAAATTTCATAATTTCCAATGAAAATTTATGCTTAATATGCCAAAAAAAAAATTATTTTTTTATTCTCCTTAGTATTAAGGTTAATAAAATTTACTGCTTAATTATTCTGTATTAATATTATAACTAAATTTTTAATTTATAACTTATTTTAAATTATAACAATGGAGCCACCAGATCCAGAAATTGAACGTATGCAATATATTTATCGTGAATGGGGACGTTTTTTCTCTCTCAGACAACAACTAGACAAAGCTGCTTTATACTATAGTATTGCATTAGAGTTAAAGGTAACAATTCTAGATAATTTGTTAAAAATTTTTTTGTAAATCAATATAGTTTGAATTTTATTAAAATTTAAAATTCTGATAACTTACAAATTATATTATTTATATATGATTTTATTCTGTATAGGATGATGATCCAGTTTCGTTGTGTAGTCGGAGCGCATGTTTCGGTGCTATTGCAGATATAAAACGTGGACTAATTGATGGCGCTAAAGCATTCAGTATTTATCATAATTTCAAAACTTTTTATAAATAAAAAAAAAAAAAAATTCGTTTTATTTCAGATCTGGAACCTAATTCATTAAGTGCGAACTTACAATATTGCGATACATGGTTTTCTGGAAATGAATTTGAAAAATGTTTAAACGAATTATATCTGAATTCATGGAAATTTAGTGCTCAACAACAGAAATCATTTCGATCACGTTCCGATATTGTACGTAATTTTATTTCAAAATTATTTTTAAAATGATTTAAAAAATATAAATATAATTTAAATAGATTGAAGAAATATTGCTAGATTGTTTAGGCGATAGTTTTCGTGTATTCGCTAATCAAAATCGTAAATTATTAGCAATAGTGTGGGATATGTTAAAGAGAGATGCAATAATTGACGATAGACCACTTTTTAAAATATTAAATGAACAGGGAAAATGTGATGTTGTTAGTATTTTAGAAGCTGAGGTAAATTAAAATTATTGCAAATAAATTAATTAATTAATTCAAGAGCGTCAAACTGAAATGTTTTTTAAACTCATTCCGATGACATTGTTTTAATTTTTCATTACGGTTCAGCCCTGGTTTTAATTTTTTTTGGTTCGGTTTCGGTTCAGAGTTTGAGTTGCCTCAAAATATATACGTAATACTTAAACTTCTTTCCTCGGAAATTTGTTAATTATAGATAAAAAGATATTTATTTCTATTTTTATTTTCTGACAGAAAGATTTCGAAATCACATGCAATGTTATACCAATTTCGGAATGAAGCCGTATTTTAATAGGGCAAAAAAAAATCATATTTTAACAGGAATGCAAATTAATAGAAAATCCAAATCTGATTCCAGGTTCGAATTTATCTGTTCGATTCATAGATTTTACTTTATTAAAAATTACGTTTTTTTTTTCACTTCTGTTTCAGTTTGACTATCTTTTTATTTGATATATTTGTCTAAAAATATACTTATGTATTTAAAATAAGGTGAAATTATTACATCCAAGAGAAGTTAAACGACGTCGTGTATGCTATGAAAGTTTAATTCGAACGTATTTTAATAAAAGTGCTGTTGACGTATTATTTTTAGAGTCTTTACCTAGAAATCCTGCGTTTGCTTTAAGGCAAACACCAAAAAGTAGCAAAGGATTATTAGCCCAAGCCAATGATAAATACAATAAAGTATACACTTTTATGGTAAGAAACAAATTTTTGCAACAAAAAAAAATTTTTTAGTTTATATAATTTACTTGCACATAATGGGGTTTTCATTAATTTTTTTTTATAAATATTATAGAAAACGTTACAATCTCGAAGTCCTATTTATAATGAAAAACAGAAAAAATGTCCTAGTAAAAAATTAGCTGAAGAATTAAAACAAAATAATTTATTAAGAGTCAGTAGTCGAACTCGAAATCTTATGTTTAAATTTTTAGGAAAAATAAAACAATTACGAAAAGAGAAAAATATTAAGGTATATTAATTTGATAAAATTTTCTATAATTTAATAATTTAATTAAAAATAAAGGCATTAGCTCGGGAAACAGAAGAATGGATGAGTAAATTTGTTGATTTAACAACAGATCGAATTTTACCAAGAAAATTAGAATTTATGCATGAAATATTCAATACTGTTGGATTAGCGTATCTTGAACAGTTGGAAATTCCTGATAATATTCTTGATATACCATTTCCAGATAGAGTTCCAGTTTTATTTAAAGTTAATAAACCAAAGGATCTTGCTGATATTACATTTGTTTTTGGTGATAAATCTACTTATGTAGTTCCAGATAAAATTGATTATGGTTATATAGCTTACAAGTAATTAAAAATTTCTTTTTCAATAATTTTATTTAAAATTTTCGAATAATTTACAATTAAGTGGTATAATACGGAAAATTTGTAAAATATATTTAATTTAAATTAAAAAATACTTTTAATAGTATTTATATTTTTTTAAATTAATTAATTATATTATTTAAGACGAAATATTGGTAAACTTGAAACACGATATAAATTGGCAAAATTTAATATCGAGAAGTTATATATTCAACATGCAATTGCTATGCGCCATGCACATAATTGTAAATTTAAGGACTGTTATGCCGTTGCTATAAAATTAATAGCAGGTAAATAATAACATAAATTGAAATAAAACATAATTAATTATTTTCAAATTTAATTAAATTAGAAGCACAAGAATATAAAAATCCTCTTTGGTTACTTTTGGGACAAATATTAAAATGTCAATCAAATGCTGGTTTATATCGTATTGAAAAATTAAAAGAAGATTTGCATACAACATACAAAGTAGCGGTAAAGTTTAAAGATGCCAGAATTAATCATTTTCTAAGAACTTGTATAGAAATTAATAATCTTGTCATAGAGCAAAAAGTTCAAGCGAGCCGTAGAAAAAGTAATTTGTCATTAAAACAAATTAAAACAATGCGTAGCACCTAAGTATTTATATTTAATAAATAAATTTTATAAATTAATCTATTAACAAAATGATAAAGTATTTTCTTTTCTTACATCTGAATTTTGACTTTAGCTTCAGAATAAAATTTTAATCGATCAGAGGTTCTTTATCGTTCAGAGGTTTAATTATATATTAAATATTTTTTGAACATACGACCATTTTTCTTAGATAATTTGGTAAATATTTACCACAATTTAATGTCGTAAATTAATGTTGTATATACCAAATTGAAATAGATCTTTCCAATATTAATGAACTATAAAATATTTGTGTCTTGTAGTGTCATAAATATGGAGTTATGGCCTTCAGAAAAAAAAGTATTGATATAATTTCCAATTGTTTATAAACACTCCGGTCAATGTTTAATTATATTAAAGAATTAATATTTAAGTATATTAAACATTAATTCAATGCTTTTTAGGACTTATTTCAAAACAAAAACATCCTTGTGTTAGGACAATCCCAACCGTATTTCTATGTAAAAGTATTACAAATTAATATTAAACATAGTAATTGTGCGCATCAATTACAGCCAAAACTTTCATTGGCAAAGTTGAAAAATTCAGTCGATAGGTAACTAAAAGTAGAAGTAAATTGTCAGTTAGTTCGATGTTCTGGGTTCGGTCACTTAATGCAAAATATACAATAGTGCGAGTGCGATTCTTCATCAATCATTCAATAAACCTGGATCGTTGAAAATGTAATAACGATTAGAAGAAAGTTTTTTTGTTTGAATTAACTGGTGACAGCGGAAGAAGTAGTAGCGTTCTTCTCAGAATTGTGAAACCTGATGCATGCCGTAGCCAGTTCATTCAAGCAGTACTAATATTTTTTATTATTTAATTTAAATTTTTTTTTCTCGGAACTATGGAACTTATTTTTGTTCTTAATATTTTGACTCGTTGACTGTCACAGTTTCTCATACTTTTAGAACTGCCTTAGTTCTATCAAATTTATTTTTTTGACTAACTTAAATTAGCTGGTGACGGCGAAGGGAAGTAGTAGCGTTCTTATTAGAATTAGAATTTAATTCAATATTGAATATTTAATTTATAATTTATAAATTAAATTAGATTGAAATCAATTTTCAATATTTAATTCAATATTGAATATTTAATAAATTATTTGTTAATGTTATTTATTTATTTTTAACTGCTTGTACTAAGCAGTTGTATCTAATTCGTAATTGTACTAGATTGTTTGTTTCGGTGTAGGTAACATCAGAGCTTAATCCACTGCGGATAGCAAAATTTTTCTCAGCATGTGGAGAAAGTGCAAGAAGTCAAGCTTAAGGGTTTAAGACATTTCCTTCTTCTTTCTTCTGTTTTTATGTATCTTATTATTCATTACTAATTTCTTATTATTAATGATGACATACTAACTATATCTCTCTTATCCTTGTCTTCGCTGATCCATTTAATTTATCAGTATCTTTCTTGATTCTACATTTCCTGAGCATGTAAATGCGTGGTTTATGATTGATTCTGTTAATCAATCATAAGCCACTCAATTTCTAATCACAATAATACAGGATTAACAAAATATTTACAATACAAACTGGACAAATTTCCTCCAATTTCAGTTTGGATTCCAAAATGACTTCGACATTATCTTTTTAAAATTTTGCCATAATTTTATCTGGCCGTAATTATAAGACAATAGTTATATATTCATCCACATTCTAATACAGTGGAGACTATATTGCCAAATTTGTACTAAATTTTAATAAGCATTGTAAAGCTCCATAAAGAATCATGTATAATTTCCTATAGTATGAAACTACTGTCCTGTAATTCTGTTAGTCGTATATGTTTGTTTGTAAAAGAGATTTACAAACAAACATATATTTGTTATATGATCAGATAAATATATCAACTTAGTTTGTATACATAAATTTGAACGTTTATTGAAAAAAAAAGTTTAGTTATTTATATTTATATTCAAAGATATTGTATAAATATCTCAATGATAACAATGAAACATATTCAGAAAAGTCGTTCATATTATAAAAGATAAAATTACTTTAACATTAAACCACAATTTGCTAAATTCCTAAAATAAGTCCTGCAAATACATTTCTTAATTTGTCCTCGCCAACTTTACAATATACATTTATATACTTTTATACTTCATTTATCCTTAATAAACAATTTGTACAAAAATAAAAAATTATTTAAATGAAAATAAATCATATTTTTGATCCATGTCTTAATTATATTTGAATGCCATAAAAATTCATTATATTTTAGATGATGACTATTTATTTTCACATTTTTAAATTCAATGAAAAAGAAAAAAAAAAAATTCATAAAAATTTATCGTAATTTCTTGCTGCCTTTCGGCTATACTGTAATATTTTATTTTCTTGATGGTATCCTCATACCTATCCATATTACTATATCCATTTTGTTTTTCTACAAATTGTTATACTTTGAAATTCACTCATAATTTTGTAATAATAAACAAAAAAAAAAAAAAAAATGGAAAAAAGGAAAATAAAAACAAGAAAGAAAAAAAACAAGAAAACTTTCCAGAAAATCCATATAAAAAAAATATTTACTTTTTCATCCTTGTGACAGGCGTTGGTGTTGAAGTAATTTTTATTATAGACTTATTTTTCCTCTTTTTTTTCCTTAAAAAAAACTTATTTTTATAATATGTATCCTTGGAAAAAAAAAGAATGAGGAAAACAACAGAAACATTCAATTTTTCGGGATAAAATTTAACTTCAATTACTTAGAAATTTTTATGAATTTTTGTTAAAACATATTTCAGAACAAAAAAATCTAACATTAAATATTCATGGTAATTAGTTTCCACAAAACTAAACTAAAACTAAAAAATTTTTAAATTTCTTTTTGAAATATTTGAAGGATACTGACAAAAACATTCAATTTTTTGGGATAAAATACTCACCTTACTTTGTCGCCGTACTTACTTGATTATGTGTTGTTAACTAATGGATCTAAATAATTTTTCTTCATCTAATTATTTCTAATTACTCCTAAATATCTTTTTATATAACGTTATCCTGTGAGCACCAGTACCAAGCAATCAGTAAACGTTACACTCCTTTGTAATTAATTTTACCCGAATGACAAATGGTATTCTCTAACCGAAATTTGGCTAGAAACAATGTGAACTTACAATGTTTCTAGCTCTTATTGAGCAACTAGATTTACGTAAAATAGGAATTCTAGTCAGATTGATTTAAGTTAACTGTGACTTTACACGTATTAAGTGTTGATCTTCGAAATATACCTACAAAATATTTTAAGCAACTTGGTATAATAATAGAAATTTAAAGCAGATGACCCAGTTATGAAATTGAGCGAATGGAATTGTATCCAAGTAGAATCGGCTGGTTACAAATAATTGTGCAAACTATTGAATTTATAATAAAATTATGTCGGACGAATTATGGTGTCAAGTCTGAAATAAGCAGCAACAGCAAACTCTTATTTTGGATTATTGAAAAGTTCCAATAAAACTAGAGTCCAGAAATAGAGTCCAATAAATAATTTTAATATATGTACATAATTAAAAGAAACTTTGGAGTTAAACGTGAAAGAATTACTAATACTACAGAATTGAATGACTTCGGATAGTCTTTACTTTGTGATTCTTTTAAGATACTAATTAAGAACTATTCTTGTGTTAACTAACTATGACAGAAGTGGTTATTCCGAAAACGGAGATTAATCATTTCTATTTCAAAAAACGTTGCCAATATTTCATTTCTTATTGTTAAAATTTGTTATTATGAGAAGAATTTGAAAATCTGCTACAATCACAAAGGTTTACGTTTTTACATTTTTATGCGGGTGATTAATCTCCATTATTAAATTAAAAGTAAGTAATGTGAACGATACATAAATTTAAACTATATGTACTTATAAAATAGAAAAATTGCGTAAAAATATATATTGCGTCTAGGGTCATTGAAAGCTGATATTATTATTTATTAGAGCAATGTTATTTTTAAAGACATAAGTAACAACTTAAGATAATGTTCTTTTCAAATCAACTTCTACAACACATATTTCTGTAGAAACCTACCGCATTTGAACTTAATTATTAATTTAATATTTTTACATCTGGAGGTTCGTGGAATTTTTTGATACCCAAACCTTAACAATGAACTCGTCTATTATTTATAAAAATTAAAAATACTTATTAAATTAATCATATATTCGAGTACAACTAATAAAAAAGGTTTTCATACGCAAAAAAAGCATAAAGAGAACTGAAAATATCCATAAATTTTTATCTTCCATTCACAATTCTACTAAACTAAAACAAAATATCCTTTTCAGAAAGTTTAGATTGTGGAGTTTTCAGAAAATTTAGATTGTGGAGTTTTATGTTGTACTCTTACAAAAAAAACATTTGAAATTTAAATATAAATAATTTAATATCTGAAAACTTTTGTTAATTAAATTTATTTTTTTTCTTATTTTTTTAACTTTTAAAATTTTCTTAATTCGAAATTCGAACTATGCTGTCAGGACAAATAAAATTTGAAATAATCTATATTTAGTAATTCAAAAAAATTGTATATATTTTAAACAGAAAATTTTTAAATAAACATATTATTTAAAAACAGATTTTCATGTAATTTTACATAAATATTCAAAGAATTTATTTAACTTTTTTTTTTCGAAACAAAAAAACAATTTACATTTTTATTAAAGTTCTTTTATGTGAAATCTTTTAAAGAAATTATTAAATTTGAATATGAATTACATAACATCACCAAATATAAATATGTTCAAAAAAAAAAATTTATATGCATTCCAGATTTTGTATAAAATTGGAAAATATAATTTTCCACATTAAAATTAAATTGAATAGAAAGTTTCACTTTGAAATATTTTTCTTAGAAATGTGAAAAAAAAAAAAATATTTAAATTTAATTCACGTTCTTATTCCATGACTAAATTTAATGAGTTTAGTTCAACTTATTTAATTTGTATTTAATCCTTAACTATATTTCAAATAATATATGTATAAGTACATAGAAAAGAATATAAGAGCAGTTTCTCCTATTTACATATTTAAAGATTTTAAGTACTTGTAAGTAGAAATTGTAATTTTGAGCCTTTTATCATTTCTCGAGAAATGCGAATTTCGTTTTTAGTTTTTTTCTTCAAACTTGAGCATCGAGAATAGCTTAATTGAATTCTCGAGAAAATTATAAAATACATTGCCACCACATATTTTATAAGTTTTTTTATTAATGTAATAAAATAAAACTAAAGTCATAACAAAATAATTCGGGATATAAAAATAAATAAAATAATTCATTTTTAAAAATAATTTTGAATATTTTTCGAAAAGTCTTCGGAAATGAGCTGGAAATTTAATTCCCTACACGGAAATGCTTCAGTTTTAAGGTTTTTCAATTTTTTGCGACAAATTCTGATGTTTTGTATTGTATCTCATTAAATTTTGATATTTTACCGATTTCACAGGAAATTTTGAATATTTTTCGAAAAAATGAGCTGGTAATTAAATTACATTAAATTTTCATATTTTACCGATATCTTGGGCAATTTTGAATATTTTTCGAAAATGTCTTCGGAAATGAGCTGGAAATTAAATACCCTACACGGAGATACCAAACATGTGGGGATTGCTTCAGTTTTAAGGATTTTAAATTTTTTGCAACAAATTCTGATACTTTCTGATGTTCACAACGTTTGTAATATGTTTAAAAACGTTGTAATTTATTTCGAAACATTTTTCAAAACTTTTACAACGTTTTTCAAAACAGTTACAACATTGTAATGTTTTGAAAAACGTTGTTATTTGCTTTTAAACATTTCTCAATATGTTTACAACGTTTTTCAAAATAATTACAACGTTGTAATGGTTTGAAAATCGCTGTAATTTCTTTGGACACATTTGTCAAAACGTTTACAACTTTTTTCAAGATAATTAAAACCTTTACAACGTTTTTCAAAACAATTGCAACGTTGTAAGGGTTTGAAAAACGTTGTAATGTCTTTGGAAACATTTTTCAAAACTTTTACAACGTTTTTCAATAGAATTACAACGTTGTAATGGTTTAAAAACGTCGTAATTTATTTCGAAACCTTTTTCCAAAGTTTTACAACGTTTTTGATAACAGTTACAACGTTGTAACCGTTTTGAGAACTGTTTCCAAAAAAATTACAGCGATTTTCAAACCATTACAACGTTGTAAACGTTTTGAGAAATGTTCCCAAAGAAATAACAACGTTTTTCAAAACATTACAACGTTGTAACTGTTATGAAAAACGTTGTAAAACTTTGGAAAAAGGTTTCGCAAAAAATTACGACGTTTATAAACCATTACACCGTTGTTATTATTTTGAAAAACGTTGTAAAAGTTTAGAGAAATGTTTCCAAAGAAATTACAGTAATTATTTATCTATTTATGGCTAATCTATTTATGTTTCAAATTTGTTGAACGAATTGCTGAAATCTTCTGCAATAATATTGGGTTTGTATAATTCTGTGAAAATTTGCCAAACCATAATAATTAGTTTTTGCCACTTTGAATTAAGTTTCGATTTCAACTGCTGAACATCCAATTTTCAAATTTTCCCTAGAAAACAAAACGACAGTTTCATACCAAATAAAAATTTCTCATATTTTGGAAAATTTGAAAATTGTCTGTCCAAATGAAGAAAAGTTATTTTCATGTTTTGGCAAATTTTCACAGAATTTAAAGTTGTCTCTAAATTTATTTGTGTAAGCTGTAAGTTGAGCATGCCTATCTTTTTAAAATTCTATTAGACTGGATTCTTCTACTGCAATGTACCAGTTATCATGAAATCTTAATAATTTCTGTATTATATCAACCAGTCTTACATTGAAATAAACATAAAATGTTGTATAAATAATGAATAAAAAATATCGTTTAAATTTTCGGCATAAATTAATTTTATTTAAAAATATTTATACATTTTTTATGTTGTTAATGAAATATTTTATATTTAATTTATATTATTTTTTTGTATATATTTTTTAATATAATTATTTAACATTATTTATAATTTTTGATATATTTTTTAGTATAATTATATATATTTTTTTTCATATATATTTAAGAAGAATAATAATTTAATATTATTTTAATAAAATTTAATAATTATACATATTTACATTATTTTTATAAAAAAAAACACAGAAATATAAAAATCTAATTTAATTAATTTTTTTAAAAAATTTGTTTTAATTTTGATTTTTCATTTTTTATAAAGTTTGTAAAAAAAATATTTATAATTTTTTTGGTCGTTTTTATTTTGATTATTATTTTTGTTTTTAAATTGGAAATAAAATTGTTTATTAATTAAATCTTGAGTTGATATTATCGTAGATAAAGTATGATATTAATATTTTTGATATGCATTACTTATTATATTGTTTCTCTATAAAAATGATGTCACAGAATAAAATATTTATTTATAATTGTCCTCTTCACGACCTCAACTTTTTGAAATAATATTTTGATATTATTTTTGGTAGTTTTTCCAGTTGGCAATACCAATGATTTGACATTTATTTACAAAAATTTTACAGTATGGCAACTCTTTATTAATTTTTTAATGGTAAATTTATTAAAATTTAAGATAATTATGAAAATATTAAATTAAAGTAAAAAATTAATTTCTTCGTCTTTCTTTCAACAATAAATATTCACCATTTATAAAGTTTAACAACAAAATAAAATTTGACATAACCTTAAAAGAATGACATTACTGCAGAAATATTAACAGAAATATCAAAATATTATTTCAAAAAATTAGAGTCGTGAAGAAGACAAATATTTATTGGAAAATTCTTTAACTATTTTATAGATAAAAAAAATTTTTAAAGATTAAAAATTTATATTAAATTGAAAATGTATGTATAAGTAAAATATATAACAGAAGCTTCCTGTTCAGGATACTTTTAAGATACTCAAAATTTGTAAATTTATGTTATTTTATTTTTTCAATAAAAAATACAAAATTAAAGATTTTTAAATTTATGGAAAAGAATATCACATTTTGTTGGACTTGTAAAACAATCAAAAGCAAATTAAATTAGGCTACATTAACAAAATTGTAACAAAGTTGGTTTTCTATAAATTCGTTTAATATCATGAAGGATATTATCTAATTCATAGAATACCATGAAAGATTCTATCTAATGTAGTTATAATCGGAGTTAAAGATATTAATGGTACTAAACTGGTAGTCAAATCATAAAAACTTACAGGAAAATATCATTCTAAAATCTATAAATTTCCATGATTTGCGATATAAATTCAGGAAGAAGAAATTATTACATTTCTGAATAAAGGAAGCTAAAGAATATCTCACAGTTAACGATCCTAACTTTCGTGTAAGGAATTGATTATAAACTACGATATAATTGAAACAAAATTGGCAAATCAGCTGCATTTATTGCTTGATTGTTTCCCTCCCCCCTCCCCGATTAAGAAGAAACTGTTTCCTTTATTTTGCACAATAAAGAAAATGAGGTGCAGCATACTTATAATCGATTCCGAACCGGAAATGATAAGAAGAACTTTATACAGGACCCTAAATATCAAATGGAAATAATTTAGAGAAATATGCCCAATAAATCTCTTAGGACACATAGTATAATGAAGTACTTACCAACCTTAAATTAATCTAATTTAGTGATTTAAGTGTTCAAAGTATATATAACATAAAGTAATTGGAAATCACATAAAAATTAAGTTTAATGAACTGGAAGTTTAATATATAAACTGAATAATTATCTCGAAATATTTCAAAAGTTTATTTTGGTCAAAATCTGTTTATCAAAATTTACAAATTTATACAATTTAAAATTGATTGATGGGTCAGTATTAATATTATTGGAAAATTTTATAATATATCGAATATATTTTTCCTTTAAAAAGATTTATATTGATTAGAAATATCAATTTCATTTCCATTTAATTTTCTTTATCCTTTTACGTTTTGTAATTTAATATAAATAGTCACAATTTTAAATATTCCAGAAATAAAATACTAGTGTAATATTACACAACTTTTCAAATGTACAATCTCAGCACGTAATTTAATTGTAAAATTTACGTAATAGGAGAAATTACAGAATTATCTAAAAGTCATTAGGGGAATTAAATAATTCAAATTGGAAATTGATTAAAAAGTAATAAAATATAAAAGATTAGTGATTACGACTTTTAATTTAACAAATTTATATAAATAATTGAAGATATTAATCTGATGTCAATCAACTCTGTTTGATTTTGTGTAGTTTTTAAAAATAGAAAATCTCATACAGAATATAAAATATATTCATTAATAATATTGAATTTGGTTCAGAAAAATCTTCTTAATTAAATATACGAGTTTTTTTAATTCATTATTTACGTAGTTAGTTTTAGTAACTGCGAAGTTACAATGTGTCTTAACAGCGTAATATGCTACTTGGTTCGAATCTATCCAGCGACATCGATGATGATCTAAAATTATGCAAGTATAAATCAGTACCCGTACTAAAATTTTTATAAATTATAATTTTAAATATGCGCCTATCTTTCCTTTTTAATACAGACTGGCAGATGTCGATTTGCCTATGAGTATTTAGATTTTTCACACGTTTGTGTTCTCTGAAAATGTTTTTAAAACATGCAGAAGTTAAAAAGCTGTAGAAATTTTTTTCGAACATAAAGTAATTTTGTGAAATTTCCAAAAATTGCCTCGGTAAAATGCCAAAAAATTGTCAGAAAATATCTCGAAGCCAATATATTATAATTGGGAAAAATGCCAACAGTTGAGGCCATTTGCTACCAATAAATATCTCACGAACAAAAGCCATGAGCTTGTTGCAATTCTTTACTATAAAGAAACGTGGTTGAAATCCATATAAGAGATCCAAATTGAAGTAAGAATGTTAAAAAAATTTAAGTCCAGATAATTCTACACTATGCTTCTTAGTGCAGTGACAGTGAACAAAAGAAAAACAACTTCGAATTCATAAATTCTAATAACATTTCTATGAAAAATATGTAATATACTTTTTTTTATATTTATAATTTATTAAAGATTGGATAAAATATAAAAAATTTCGAACATAAGGTAATTTTATAAAATTTGAACTAAATTTTTTATTCTTAACCTTTCATATTATGATGCTTATCCTACCACGATTCTTTGAAAATAATTATGATACATACGTACCAAAAACATCATTTCGCTTTATTATGACATTTTTAATGTCAACCCTGGTATATATGCATTATTAATATAAGAAAATCATTGACTAAATTCGTGACAGAAATACTAAAATCTAACAAAGTTTTATAATATTTATAGTGAAAAAATGTTAGGTCAAATATATTTTTCCTTCTAACATACTAAACTAAGTAACAAATTGTATAAATTTTCAGCTAAGATTTTGACCTTGTTTTATAGCTTCAAAAAGATTAAATTCTAGATAAGAACTTCAATTCACATAAATGATTTTCACAAAATTCCATAGAATATCTTAATAGTAAACGTATAATAGAAATTTTATAAACCGAAATCTTATTTTACCAATCAGTGTTATTTTTTTCAAACTATGTACCAGAATATAAAATTATTGAAATAAATATCAGACCAACTATTTATGGTAATAATTATATATGAATTTGAAAATATTTATTACCATAAAATGGCAGTTATGACAAAGTAAAATATTTAAAATTAGTATACCTGTTTTTTTCATAAATAAATATTCAAGTTCAAAAAGTACATAATTTTAAAATGCATTTTTTTTACTATCATATTATTTTTGAAAAGGAAAATTTTAATTTAATTAGATTTCTTATCTAAATACTTATGAATTTAGTTACATCATACTTTAGTTTAGTACTACTACGTTTACAGTGATTTCATTTCATTCTCAAATTCAATAAATTAAATTATTAACTTCAATACGTTTCCACAGCTAAGTTAGTAAAAATAATTTTATAAATATTTATTTCAATTCGTGTAGTTATGTTGAGTTGAATTTATGAAAAAAAAAGGTTTGTTTTAGAAAAAAAAATGGATGCAAATTTAAAAATATGTCGCAATCAAAAAATAAACGGTGACCGGTAATAAACTTTTAATCGGTAATCAGTAACTTTTAATTAATCAGTTTTTTTCATAGCTGCGAAGTGTAGCTTCACACGTTAATTGTAATTATTTCAATACAACAATTTCATATGTTTCAACATTATGTTGACATTTCTAACGTATGGAGAGCGAAATGAAATCAATCCATTGCAAACATATTGTATAATAAAATTTTATATAATAAT
Organism: Empis livida; assembly: GCA_963932195.1. NCBI lineage: Eukaryota > Metazoa > Arthropoda > Insecta > Diptera > Empididae > Empis > Empis livida. The sequence goes on from OZ010648.1 coordinate 32,434,185, forward strand.
TTTTTAAAATTGGAAAAAAATTTTATGAAACATATTTTTTAATATAATTAATTATTTTAATGAAACATTAATTGTAATTAATCATATTTTTTTTTTATATATGAAACCAGATAATTTATAAATTACCATAAATGTAATATAATATTCAATTAATATTTTATAACCTAATAAATTACTTAATTAATTTCTTATAAATGATATAATATTTCAATATTTATCTATAAATAATTTTATATTATTGTCTTTCTCATTTCCACGTATTTTTTATTTTTATTTATCATTTCAATTATGTTGCGTATAAAATAACACCTTATCTGTGGTAACCATAATTTAAATTTTGTTTTTTTTTTTGGAAAATAAATTAATTTAATAAATTTAAATAACAAATAAATCACTACAACTACTTGAATTACGCCTTTTAACATTTAAATTCTTTTTAAATTTTAATACAGATGTTAAAAAGATTTTTGTACGATTTGATAATTTCGATACAGATTTACGACAACTATTTGTATTACCAATTGAATCATCTAAAATATTTGTTAAATTATCATTTGATTCAGATGATATTTCTATATTTCTTTCTTCTTGGTTATAATTTGAATTTTCATAAGAATTTCGTATTTTTGATGGTGATAAACAACTACCGCTACCACCACCACTATTACCACCACTATTACTATTATTAAAATTTGTATTCATATCTTTTGAATTATTTATCATTAAACGTGTACTACTACAACTACTTGTATCTGATGTACCAGCTGATGATGATGATAATGGTAATTTAACTGTTTTCTTTTTATTATTATCACGTTTTGTATAATCTGGCCGATAACCATCATCATCATCTTCAATTTCACTTTCACCAACTTTTAAAATATTCTCTAAATTTAGGACACGTCTTGTTGATTTACGTATTGGTCCCGATTTATTTAATAATAATTGATTAAATTTACTATTATTTATAATAGATTCAGAATTTATAATACCAGATGATAATTTACCAGATGATGATGTTGATGATGTAGCTGGTATTGATGTTAAAATTGTATTTGTTGAATCATTTAAATCTGGATGACAAATACTTTGTTGTTTAATAATTTTTTTACGTGATGGTATATCCATACGTCGATGTTTTTGTATTGTTGTATTTAAACAAAGCCGTTGACGTTCACGTTCAGTTAATTTACGTATTCGTTGTGGATTTAATTTTACTTGTGCAACAATACCAACTAATAATTCATTAACATTATGATCTAATCCACTTGAAGTTTCTATAAATTTACATGCTATCTCTTTAGCTAATTTACGACCCACTTGAAAATTAAAAGAAACATATTTTTTTTGTTTATTTAAAATATTTAATTTATGAATAGTATGTATCTTTTTTGTTAAATTACATTTTAGATTTTAAGATAAATTCATTTAATGAAACTTTTACGTACAATTCTAATCTACTAAAATTGTTGTTACGGTTTGGTTTTTAAATTTTTTCCTTCCGGTTTACAATTTGTCAAAAGTTTGAAATAACCAATACCAAATATTTGAATTTGTGATAGGCCAAACCAATTAAATCCACAAAAAATAAATGGAGAAAATTTATGTTGTTTACCATTGTTGAAGTTTACAATTTTCTGGTGTGAAATAAACATTTAATTTTCAGAGAGTTTAGAAATGAAAATATGAAAATAATTAAGGAAAGGAAAATTTGTTTCAAAAAGTAGAGGTAAGTGGGTTGGCTTTTAAAAATTGACATTAATAATTACTGACTCAGTATTTCGTTTTTATTTCTTTGATATTCTGGAGTTAGAAATTCGTAGAAACATCGTCAGTTCTGTGAAAATTTGCCAAAACATGATATTTACACTTTTTGATATTTTAAGATAACTTCGGAATTCGATTGCTAAACATTTAATCATCAAATTTACGAATGCTTGAAAAACTTGTATTTGGTATAATTTTATTTCTGCGTTGATTGACTTTGCCAAAAGTAGTAATATATCGTGTTTTGGTAAAATATTAATTTCAATTAGGTGCCAAAACATGGCAACTATTATAACTCATAAATTTATAATAGTTGCCATGTTTTGGTACCTAATTGAAATTAATAATTTGCAAACTTCCATAGTATTAATATAAAAATATCAACATTACGTCAACAGGTTCAAAAAAATTTGAAAAAGACTGTTATTGTAATAAAAATTTTCATTACAACTAAGCATTGGTGAGATTATGAAAAGTTAATAAAATATCTATTTTTTGTATTAACTCTTCACCAACCTCTTCAAATTGTAGCTTCAAATCCATTTCACCTAAATTTTTCTTTAATGTAATAAGTAATTTAATTTTTTATAATTTTCTTTTTTAGAAAAATATATCGTAATCTTTTAAGTGATTTTCTTATTATATTTTCTTTTTGATGTTTTATTTTCTTTCATTTTTTTTTTTTAACTAATTTTCTAAAACTTACTTTGCCTTGTAACTTCACGATGTCGTTCCAAATCAGTTTTATTACCAACCAAAATTGCTCCTCTTGTTAATAACATTTCACATTCTTTTAAGTAATTTAAAATTTTTTCAGCTGATTTAAATGAATTTTTATCTACAACTGAATAAACAACAACAAACAAATCAACATTATATGTTGAGCAAAATGCTTCAGTCTGTATTTTTGATAGAAAACAAATAAAAAACAAAATTATTAGTAATGAAATTTAAAATATTTAATAAGTAGTAGTTAATGATTATAATACTTACGGACATTTCACAAGCAGGATGATCAATTATTTCTAAATCAGTTTCAATTCCATCTACCAAAACTGAAACAGTTTTTTGACCATAATCATCATCTGCAAAATAAATAAAATAATTTTTAAATTTATTGAAATCTGAAATTTTTTTATGCTTTCAGTTAATAGCAAAACAAATCTCCATCAAATTATTTAGATAAATTTAATATCTTTATCACTAAATTCATACAAATCTGTATCATATTATTGATATTTCTATCAGGAAACAGAGGTAATCAAATGTGAAAAAAGACCAAGAACACTCCGGAATTGGAAGACAACGAATAGGCGAATTCGGTTGGAAGGAAAGGTATGTAGCTTTTATTTGAAAATGCTGATATAAATTTCAGTATTGCAACCAAATACGCAAAAAAAACAGTAGATTTGGCAGCGAAACAAATAGTTAATATGGTTTGGATACTCAATACCGTCAAACAAAAATATGATGGCCCAGATTGTACTGGAAAAGAACAGAATCAACGCTGTCCTTCAATAGGGGGGTCTGCATAAAAGTTATAGATCTTCTAAAGAACACTGGTTGAATGGCAATCGCGGAATTTGGAGTAATTAATTGGTTGGTTTTTTTTGTTTTCTTCAGATAATTTATTGTTTTTTTTTTGGCACAAATGGGCCACATTGGATTCACCGAAATCACTCAAGTCGTGCATTAGCTCTTCTTTACCTAATCAAACCTGACTTATTTCAACTTAATTCAAGAAACTTTTAATATTTCACTAACTTGACAAATTCACTACTGAAAATTTCAAGATTTCGAATCCAGTATTACCAAATATATTGCCTTTCGGTCATTAGTGACTTAATATAACGGTATATTTAGAGTTTATCATTATAATTAACAAAATCCCCAAAAAAAAAAAACATTATTTAAGAGCTTACGACAGATTTTATACACAAATTCCAATTTAAGAAAAGTCCAAATATTTATTGTTTATCCTGTCTACAATTTAAAATTTAATATCGCTAGATAACAGAGTCCATAAATAACCAACACAATATACTATATAATAGCCTGTAGCACCAATAATCGAAAAAAAAATCACACAAAAAAAAAATCTTTTCCCCATAAAAAATTAAATTTATATCCTTTTTGATAAAATATGAAATTCAAGCCGTAAGGAAGAAAAAATAAGTGCGAGAAAACAAGTAAAAAACACGATAAATAATTATTTTCCTTGATTAAATGAAAATTGATAGCAAAAAAAATAAAATTATTATTTACCTGTTTTTTACCTGTTGTATAAGATTTTCTTTTTCCAAAAATTATGATAATTAAGATTAAAGGATTTTAGGGCAAGCAGTGATTACATTAATGTTTTTATTTTGTTTTTTATTGGAAATTTCTTTGTTCATTTTGGAATTTTGATTAATGGATAACAACAAACTTTAACAATCTTCTTTTATAATAATAATAGGATTATTGTCGGAAATATGAATTAATTGTGACATAATAATTGTCAACTTAATAAATTCGTTAACGGTCAGAATAAAAATGATGGATGAAAATTGTATTTTTATGTAATAAAATTAATTGAACTTTGATTTATTTAATTAATATTTGGAAAATAGAAATTATTTTCTAAATAAAATAAAAAATTTTAATGTCGTTTGGTAGATTTACGCCATTTTGAAACAATTTTCTTAAATTATGGTCCCGCCATTTTGTAAGGCTCTTGGTTATCTTAAAAATAGTAAATACTTTTATTTTAAATTACAATATGAGTTGATTTTGAGAGTCAAATCTCGTCACTAAATAAAAATTGCATTACGACAGCAACTTACGGATTGGTGTAGCTATAAAATGTATATTTTTTTATTAAATCTTCATAACCTCTTCAACTCATAGTTATATCATCAATTTCATTCTGGGAATTAAGTTCGATGTCATCGGCAATCCGAGTCGTCTAACTTAAGAATTCCTCCAAGTTTGCGAAGCTTTGTTCGACCTATAACTTAAGAATTCCTCCAAGTTTGCGAAGCCTTGTTCGACCTATAACTTAAATCCACTGTGTAAAATAACAATCTCTAAAAGTTTACAAGGAACTAACAGATGAAGTTTCTGTCAAATATACTTAAAATATAATATAAATTATTCGATTAACTAACTTTAGTATCTATTGCTAGAAATATCACTCCATTATGGTGTTAATTTTAATTATACGTAATGTTAAAAAATATACAACTACGAAAAAATAAGTTTGTTATCCTGTCTACCATAACTTTTACTATTAGTAGTAGTAATGTATATGAATAAATTTATTTAGTCCTTTATTAAGATCCTTTTTTTGTTTTTTTTTATTTTTTGGGTAATAAAAACAGATTTCTCTTCGATACCAGACAATTATTTAACTACAAAGTATATAAATATTTAGTTATCCGATAATCTTTTCTCATAAACTTTTAAAAGCACAAATAATTATCATTAATAAATCTACCAAAAAAAAAAACTTTAACTTAAATAGTTTATACACATTAGTTTTATGTATATTGAACCTTAATTGTACTCTAATGAGTCTTTATCTTATTTTTCTGGTTAAATTATAATTAAACTTTTAAGTAAAAGAAAAAAATTGTCCTTTTTTATGGGTCTGACTTTTCTTTAATCATAGAGCAATCATCTATTAAATTTATTCAAAATATTTTGAAGATGAAACATTTTTATGTTGTCAATTTTATTATAAAATCATTTTAAATAAAAATTTATGAATTAAGATTTTCTTTAAGTTTTATAAAAGTTATTAAAGATTTAAATATAATTTGACTTTCTTAAAATTTTAAACTTTTTAAGAAATTAAAGTACCTTGATTAATTAATACAAAAAAAAAAAGGATTTAGGAAACTGTTTTTCTAAATTATACAAAATAGGTAAAACACCTTAATTCAGTCGTCTACAGTTTCCAGTCGACGAATATTATTATTTTCCTTGTTTACTTCACTGAGTAGCGTAGGTTTCCAAGTACCGTGTAATCTACACTTGAAGTTTCTTTAATATTTTTGTACTACAATTTGGACCTATTAATTTTATATGGTTTCCGAACCATGAAATTCTTTATAACGAAGAAACTTTTATTTGGAACACGCTAATGGCTTCATTAATAAGACATTTGTTGTTAGCAAATCACCTCGATAGTAAGCATTTTTCCTAGTCTTAAATTACATTTTATAGTAATTTTATTACTGGGTTAAAGCTGACTAAACTTAGACCAACATCGATGTCTCGGACGGGAGTTGAACCCAGTACATAATGCACCACAGCTTAGCACACTATCACTTAAGCCTCTGTTGACTAATAAAACCATTTAAAATTTGTGATTTGTCTGTTCTTAAACGTATCAGAAAGCATGCACGGTTATAAAGTGTAATAGTGTTGAGGCGACTGGACACAGGTAAAATTGATTTATTTAACTTGTAATTAAATTTAGAATTAATTCAAGAAACAAACGATCTTATGATTACTTTTATACTCAACATATTTACAATAAATTTCTTTAATATCTCTTTTGGTTAGAATTTTATCAATGTTTCTGTTGAAAAGTATTATTAAAAGGCTACAGACTGGGTGTCTTACCCTAATATTGTCTACAATTTTTAAAATAATTTATAAACTTTTTAAGAATTTTACAAAAAATTATTATACAAATTTTAAAATAAATTTTTAAAGTATAGAACTTTAAAGAAGAACCCCAAAAAGAAAACAATTGTAATATAAAAAGTTAAGACCACTTGACATAACATGAATTTTTTATATCCATTTATTTTAACATAAGCTTTAACACAAAGATATTTCAGTTGTGAATAATAAAAATAAACAAACTTTCAAAACAATTTATGCGGTTCTGATAAAATTTATGGTTTCTTTTCTTTATTTTTTCCAAAGATAATCTTAGATTTCTATTACGTACGTAAATACTCAAACAAGAATTTGTCTAAAAAAGTTAAGAGTTTTTTTTTATCTACTAAATTTTATTTTTTTAGTTCATTAATATTATATGAATTTAAGATATACAACATAAAAAACAAACTTTTGTATTATTTATTGTGTGGTAATTGATTTTATACAAAAAAAAAAAATTACTGACAAAGAAAAATATTGATATACTTAAGATTCTTTTGACAATTTCTCATCAACTTTCTAATATCGTTACAAATGTTTTTATTGCGAAAAGAAAAAAAGGATCTGAATAAATCTCTAGAAAATTTCACGGAATTCGGATTATTTTGAGTATTTCTTTTCTAATAAAATTCCTAATAATTCAACATTTTGAAAAATACGTTTTTTCTACTCGTGGCACAATTTAACACAAGTAATGTAAATTAAAACTGATTGCTAGAAACATCACCAATATACATTTGAATATTGCTATAATCATGAGAAAATTACTGAATTGTAGAACTGGATACGAAAATTGGAAAATAAATAAGTTTCTCACAATTATTTAAATCTTATGTACAACTAAAAAAAGTAAAAGTCCAAAGTGGTTCCTATGCGAACTACAAAGTAAATTGACATTTAATTTGTAAACCAATTCCAAAAAAGTTTCTAACGAATTGTTAAGTAAACCAAGCGTAAATAGTTTTTGATTTCTCAACAACACCTAAACCTGCATGCTATTTTTCAGATCAAAATCAAAATAATTGGCTCCAAAAGACTGATTTTGTTTCCCAGAATATAATTTCACTACATTTTCAGTTCGTTCAGCAAAAATACGTTTCAGACTTAGAACCAAAAATGACAAATTGCGATTTTAATAGAAAATTGTTAAATATTTATTTTTTAATTAATGAAATATTAATAATAAAATAAATAATTTCTAATCTAAATAATAAAATTACAATAAACAATTTAAATATTTCGAAAAAACTGCGTTGTCACAGAAAATATTAAAGTTTATACAAAAAAATTTCCAAAATTTACTACGTAATACCTTTTCCATAAATATATTTCTTATTTAAGTAAATAATAATTTAATTTTTGATAAATTTTTAAAAAAATATACAAAAATTTTAAATCCTTTAATCTTTTTTATTCAGATTAAGATGATTTAAAAACTTGGAAAAATTTTTATTATACCTTTTCTTTGGAAAAATATTTTATCTTCATGTGTTCAGGTAAAATTTTTATTTTTGTATTTTTTTTACCTTATCATAAAGGACACAATTCAACAACAAAAAATAAAATATCCTTAAGAAATTAATGATATAAAAAATTAAGTTAAACATAAAAGATTGTATTCCACTTAATTTAAATGAAATTTTGAAATTGTAAATATTTAATTAATAAAAATTTCAAATGTTCAATGAATTTTTACAAATTTCTTCAAAAGATATTCAAGATTTTGAAGTTGGATGTTTATAAAAAAAGACCAGCCATCTTCTAGCCTCTAAGGCTAAGGTACTCAATAATTCAGTATTCACTGAAAAAATGCCCAACAAGTGCTATTATAGTCGCAAAAAAATTAAATTTAGGTTTGAAAGATTCATAGCTGCATTATATATACTGTCCTTTGTTACGTAAGCGACGTAAGGAATATTAAAAATATTACATACAGAAGTAATTTTTATACAAAAGTTTTTTATGCTTAGTGTCCTATAAGCATATTTTGGTACAAAAACATTAAAATTATTTATGAATATAAATACAAACTAATTTATATTTCTCATCCAAAATTTAGTCACTTTAATGTCAAATTAAATATAATTTTTTAGCAAAATTATTTTTCATTTACTTACCTAAACTTAAATCATATGCACATATATAATCCGATGTAGTAAATTGATATGTTAAAGCCGTTTTACCAACACTAGATGAACCAAGCATTGCAATTTTATAAGCTGGTATTTGACTTTTTCCACTTGTACCACAACCACTTATGTCCTGTTCATGATCCATTACCATATCACCAGATGTCCTTGACGTATTACTATTTTATAAAAATAAATATTTATAATTATTGTAAAATTATTATTGTACATAAAAATATATGTATTATTTTATGTTGGTGGAAAATTCATTAAATATTTTATGGTTAACAAATTTGTTTATGTTTAGGACACTGATGACAAGAAAATTGATTATTAAAAATATAAATACTTATGTATATAAATTTTGTTATTTATGTCAATTACATTAAAATTTATGAGACATTTTTGAAGGTTTTTCCAAAATTGGAAATTACAAAATTATGTCTGGTTTCATTTATATTTAATAAATAAAATAGGGTAATTCGTGTAATGTTTGCAGTTATCGGAAAATTCCACACCAGTCATAGAACACTTTTTGTTACGAATTACCCTAATATCTATTAAATTTTATTCAAAATTTATGTTTTAACATACATATATACATATTTTTATGACAATTAAAAAATATTGCGTGGAAATTTACACAAAATAAAACAACCAATAAAATATTTTACAATTTTCTTCTTCTGTCCAGCCATCTTCTAGCCCCAATATATTTATTTTAGTTGAAAAAATTATGTTTCCCTTATTTATGAATTTTTCTTCATTTGTTGAGATTTTCTTTTTTTTTGGGTCAGGTATAAAAGCATATAAATTTATTACATAATGCATATTTAATTACATAACAAAAAAACAACATTTTCTTTTTTTCAGAATCATCGTTTCATTTGAAATAATTTTATTTTGTTATTCTGCTGATATTATTGCGAAAATAGCAATATAAAAATATTTATCACTGTCAATTAACATCAGATTACACTATATCTACACATTACTCATAATTTAGTATCTCTCAGAGTCTGGTTGACATAACGAGAAAACTTTTATTTTGAAGTTATAAATTTTATTACCTATCCAAAATAAAAGTAAGGGGTTAGCTAAAATATAATTTTTATTAATGTCACATTTTGTGATATATATTTGTATCTTATATACAAATATGTATAAAAAATTTATGAAAAGGAAAACATAGAAAATCAGAAAATTAAAATTATTTAAATTGGTAAAAAGATATCCAACATTTAGAATGACATAAAGGATATTAAATGAGTATTTATTAAAAGGTTCAATAAAATATTAAATATCTTTGTTCTGTGAAAACATGAAAAAAAACATGGAAAACATTCCAATTTCCTTCAGTTTATTATTTTGTATATTGTTAACAGCATGTATGGTAGATTCTATTAAGAAAATTTTACAAACAAAACAAAAAAGAAAATCGTCGAAAGATTATTTCATTTAAGAAATTTTTTTTTATTTTTAAGTGAAATTTTTTTTGGATCAGAAAAAATTGTGATCTCTACTGTCAGCACTCTGTATTATATAAGGGAAAATGTCATGTTATTGTCCAAATTTCTGGTCATGATAAATTCCAATAAAGATAACAGATATTTTCTATCGAATGGACTTCACTTATTAATCCTTAACATAAAAATCTCCTTATTTCCGTCATTTCGCATATTGAAGACATTTAATTTTCTACTTTAATTATATAAATAGTAATTTAATTTCAAATCACTTTATGACGTTAGTAGAAAGAAGCTATTTTTATCAAGCAGCTAACTCATTTATCTGGATTAATGATATTTCTCGTTACTTCGCCTTATTTTCAACATTTCGCATATTGAAAATATACAAATTTATATTCATATAATTCGAAATTATAGTCCAAAGAAATTTATAAAGTTAAGAAACTATTTTTAAGAATAAGCTATTTTTATCAAGAAACTAACATTATATATAAATTACCAATTAATTCTCCTTAGTTAAACATAAACATTTTCTTATCAGAACACAATATTTTCCTTAGCTATGGTCTCATATGTGTGGAAATTCAACCATGTCTTAAGAAATTTTTAAAAATATCCAATTAAATTTATGTATAAAAGTTATGTTGAATTCTATAAAATAGTTATTTATAGAAAATTACTTAAATTCAAAAATAAAAACATTAAAATTTTCTTTAATAAATCATTCGTCTCTTTAGATACAACAAAGAAAAAGTTTCTTTAATTTTCTTTGGTATTTTCGACATAAAACATACTACCAACAAAATACTGTCATGACCTTGCTATTTTCATTGTTTATATATATATTTTCCTTTTATTATTATTCTCTCAGGTATTCGAATTATTTCGCAGTACTGTTTTTTATCTATGCTTTCCTTTTTTTTTGTTAATGTTTATATTTTTTCGCTTGTTGAATCACAAATCTTTCTCATATTTGTATTTGTTTATAGTTAAAAAATATTTCGAATCGAATTAAATAAACCAAGAGAAATATGAGAAAAATGAAAATGAAAATAAAAAATTTTCCAGGATAAAACAGAATAAAGAAAATAAAAATATGAATTTAAATATAAATTTTGATGTGTGTATTAGTGGGTGTTTTATTTATTATTATTTAAAAAATAAAAATCCCAACATAAAAACATTTAATTTCAAATAACAAAAATTTATTCATATTTTTTTGAAGAAAAACGATTTTTCTTCTATTTTTCTTTGTTGTTTTATTATTGTGGTATGCAAAGAAAATATTTTTATTTCTCAATTGATAATATTTGATTTTCTGAACTAGAAAATTTTTTAATTTCGTAAGTGGATAAAATTTTTCTTTAATGTCATCAAATAATAATTATTTAAAATATGTTATATTTAAACATAAAGATAAATTATTATTAGCAATTACATTAACATAATTTGTTATAAAATTTTTGTGGAGTAAGGAATAAAGTGCCACCTCTTTAAAGCTGCTTAGAATATCCACAATAAAATTAAAATGAGTCGAATAAGAGATTCAACTGTAAGATACATTAAGTTGGAGCAAGCTTTAATATTAGAAAAGAAACTTAAATTATGCTAAGTTATATTTAAATCAATTTAATGTGTTGCTTTAAGATTTATAGCAACAATTTGTGCTAATATTTTTATTTGTTTGTATTCAAATTTAGTGAAAAACCCACGTTTAAATAAATAGAAAAATAGTTTAACAGGATTGGTTCAGATTGAACCTAATTTCTTTGAATTTTATAATCACTTTTGGGGAACTGGAAACTATATAATCATTTTTCATAGAAATCAATATCTGGGTCATGACATAGGATCCCCACAAATTCTACGATCAATTAATTTCTCGAATTTGTTTAGATCGTAAATAAGGTAGTTCCTCTAAGATGAATTTTTTTATTATGTTCAGATAATATTATGTTTTCACTTTGTTAAAACGTGACATAAAGCTTGGCATGTTTACAGCCAGAGTTTTACCTTTAGTCAATTTTTAGTAGCCTTCTATGCTGAAGTTATCTGAATACCACCGAAAGATGGTGAGATTAACATAAATTACTATCTGACCCATATTTAGAAAATTCATCAGCTTTCTTATTTCTTTACCCCTGAAGTATGCAACCCACATGGAAATGATTATATTTCTTTTAGAAGAATTATCCATCCAAAATGGAGACATACAGGTTTAGACAGATGGAAAAACTGATTTTCCTTTACAAACGTAGTTTAAAAGTCTACAAAATTTCGCAATCTACAAAACTGAATCTAAAATCATTACATATGGTGAAAATTTACATCCTTACAAAATTAGTAAAACGTATATAATGAACATGGGCTGCTCCCAACAAAATTCTATCCTTACAAATGTATTGAAAATCCTACTTCATAATTTATGATCAAAAAGTAAAAGTGGAAAATTCTATCATTATTCAAAAAACAAAAAAAAAAAAATTGTATATTATTATAAAACAGATTTTTTTCCAAGATTTCCACTTATTAAACTTTTCTACCAAAACTAATCTTACCTATTATTTCGTCCTTTTCCACTATTTGAAGTGCCTGTCGATGTTACAGAATTTATAGATCTTGACCTTCGACTTCTATAAAAAAAAATATACCGAAAAAAAGGGATAATTTAATTTTTTTCAAAAAAAAAACAAACACAAATTGTAAAAAAAAATAATATTTACTTTATACCTTAAAGAATCACCCAAATTACAAATTCCATGTGATGTTATACTAAAACTTCTTAATCTATAATATTCTAAATCCAAATCAGCACAATGTATAGCTTGTCTTCTAGTTTCTGCTAGTCTTGGCTAAAATACAAAAAAAAAAATTAGATATTTTCAATGATAATAATCAAAGAAAAACATTTTTTTCTATGTTTTTGAATTTGTGGAATCCATTTCACAAATCACAGACAATCATAGAAAATTTTAAGATGAAAAAACTTAATGAAATTCAGGATAAGGTCAAAATGAATAGTATTTTACTTTTTCTTATTAATTTTATTGAAAAATCATTCATGGTCAAAGATTAAAATTTATTTTATTTTTTATTTTGGAATAAATTTTTGTAGAATTTGTAAAATATTTGTAGAATATTTTTTTTTCGGAAAAGTTGAAAATTAAATAACCTAAAATTTAGAAACAGAAATCTTTAAGTGTGACAGTAAGCAATTAAATTTTTTTTTTTGGTAAATTTCCATAAATATGCTGTTAAATACAGTGTTTAGTTTCATTCAACTTTTAAGCCTGACGTGCGATAATCCAAATCGCCGTGAAATGAAGTTTTCCACGCTCGTAAAAACTATCCTGAAAAAGTTTTATGGAGAAGAAAACATTAAGTATTATTGAAAAAGGATAGAAAAAGAAAATTGGTGAATTTTTTAGAACCGAACCACCAAAAAAACCAAACAAAATTATCAAATGTCAAAATTCTACCGTGACATAATAGTTTTGAACATTATTTCACCAGCGAAAAATTTTTACATTGAAAAATTTTCTTAACTTTTATCTTTGCAAAATAAATTATTTCACGGTGGAACTTAACTTTTATCTTTGCAAAATATAATGAAATCGTGAGCATAATTTTTCACGAGTTGTTAAATTTTTATGAAAATTTCTTTCACAATGGATAGCATACTAAGCTTTAGTAACGAAATTAGTGATAGTATTTCTGCTTCGTATTCATCTAAAAAAATAAATAGCCTGTATTTAAATTCATATGATTTCTTTATAAAATTATTAAATTTAGTTGAGAGCTTTAATAAGCAAGGACATTTCTATCAACGAATTTGTCTCAAGTATATAATTAAGAAATTTTTTTTTTCTAAAAATCGCATTACTTAATTTTTATTTTTTCTTGGTAATATTTTGCAAAGTCAGTAAACTTAAAGTAATGTTAAATGCTTCGGTTAAGAATGGCCAACCCTTGATATAAAATAGCAAAGGATACTACGACTATGATAAACGCCCACTGATAATAAAATTCCATTCTTTTAACCTTTTAAATTGTTCTACCTCTGTTCGAAAATATTATATACAATTCTATAATAATTTGTGTAACATAATGTTTATTTGTTTGGAACAGAGGGAGTATAAGATTACAACTTTGGATTTTGTAAATTTTCAATAAATTTTTACATATTTTTTTAATGTTCAAAAATTTTGTTACCAAGTGCAAAAGACATTTCATTTTATCATTTAATAATGAAAAAACAAGCAGAAAATCTCCAATAATTCTTAGAAATTGTTTTTTTTTTTTACAAATTACCCCTAAGAAATATTTTTATATGTAGTGGTAAAACAACAAGGGGCAGGAATTTATAAAAATAGAAAAAAAAAATAAACTTTAACCATAATTTTTATATTTTTGTAGAATTTACATATGTTATTATATTTTCTTGTCATATGCCATTTTGAAAAAAAAAAATAAAAATAAAATCTTGCCATTGGCAAAATAAAGATATAAAAAAATATGTCACGCAGCAAAATTACTGTACAGCATTTTCATATTAATGAGAGTTTTTTTATGTGACCATAAACATAAAACTGCTGTACAGGGTACAGTGATGATATAAATGGAATTTTTTAATATTTTAATGAAATCAATTTTTTGGTAATCAAAACTAATTCAAATAACAGCTACAATATTAATATGAATATTTTTGATAAAATGGGCACTGAAGTGAATGAAATAGGAATTTTGGAAAACATTTTATAAAACTTCCTTATCTTTACAATTGAATCGTCGTACCTGCAAGAAAAATCTCTGATAAATATTTTGCCAATGCTGGCCTAAACATTTTAAACTTTATAAGCAAGTTTCACAACTGAACAATTGTTCTAATTTTTATTATCTCTACAGGATTTATTATCAATTCTGGAAAATATTTATGTTTAAAAGCAATTTTCTTTTAAAAACCATATTTGGTCAAAAACGGATAGCGCCGCAAATCGAGAAAACTTTTAATTCTTTCACCTCCATCTGATTCGCAATGCAGTACAGATGCGCTAATCTGAATGCTTTATAATCCTGACGTACAATAATTCGAACGTGCGTTTGTCCGTTCGGATTAATTAATGCTTTTAAAAACCAATGCAGAAAATATTTTAAAGGCCGGTTTAGTATAAGAAAAATAAAAATATGAGGTAACCTCTTATTTGTACAAAATTTATCGAACCTTTTAAAACTAAATTTAAAGCAATAGTTGAAGAATTAGGACTTAATGCAGTACAATATTTATAATCAGATGGAGGCAACGTTATCCTTCAACCCAAAATATTCGTTTTCAGTGCGAAACACAAATTTTTTCGTTTGCTGTGCGAATCTTGCGTTGCGTTCGTATTAACGCACTTGTACTGTACTTCATTTTTCTCTACCTAGAATTTATGTTACAACCGTAAATAAAAATTTAGAAAATAAATTATGCAGTGACAGTCGAATAGACAGCAATTGTGATAATATTTAAAGATTGGTGTTTTTTTTTTCTCCAAAAACACAAACAACAAAAATGATTGCTCCTAAAAAAATAGAATTTACAGTACAAATGTCCTTTATTTTGGATTATGTACATATTCCTTTTATTTTTATATTTCTTAAATATACGAAAATTATATGTTTATCTTGAGAATTTAACATCCTGAAAATATTTTTTTTTTATACAAATTGTCTTTAGACACGCATTTAATTCTCCAAAACAAAATATATATGTATATATACATTTAAAGATAATTTCTATTTTAGGAGCAAAGGACAATTTTACAAATAAAACAATAAAAAAAAAAATTTAATAGCATTTTTCTTCTCTTAAATAAATTTTCCAATTTATTTAATTTCTTTAAATTTTATTGAAATGAAAATATTATATTTTGTTTTTATTTTTCTTATTATTTTTGGATTATTTTGAATTCAATTATTTAAACAGACTTTGGTTAATAATGTATAAAGGACATTTCTAATCCCAATAAATAAAATATATGTTTAATTTTATTTTTTAACATTTTACCATTAATTTAAATAATTTTCTATAAAACCGATAAACAAGATAAAATAAATTTGAATTCTGCTCCAACTATTTTAGGAATTGTTTACTGGTCGGTTTTATTACCAACCAAAAAAAAAAAAAATAAAAATAAATGGAATTTCGCTAGTAAAATCCTTAAATTCCAAATTTATTGATAAACAAGTATTTTTTTTATTAGATTATGATATAGAACTCATGATAATTTCTGTAGTCTCTAGACGCTTGAAAAAGGAAAACGTGTACCTTCCTACATAACTTTTTTCCAAAAAAAAAAACCCAAATAGTGTATTTTTTTTCGGAATTTTTATTTATTTGATATTCCAGGAAACTAATATTAATTCAAGAAGATTATTTATTATAGACTATTAATAATTTCGTATAATAGTCTTTGATATTTAATTGCGCGCTATTTTCTCATAATAGTGCTAATCAAAAAAGTATCAAAATAAAAAATTATTTTAATGAATCAAAAGAATGTTATACAGTGTACAGAGCTGAACTTCAACGTAATGCTGGACTTGGGTTTCAAATTATACGCATTGTGTAGGACATAGACCTTGTTTCGTCTGTACACTTTCGGAGGATTCCCGCATATTTCTGAACTATTACCCTAAACAATTAATTGCATTCACTAATAATTAAATGAGATTAGGGAAAAACAGTGTCAAATTTGTAAAATCAACCAAAAAAAAGTAGTAACGAATTTTTTCTTACCTTACGATCAACTGGCATACTTGATGTTCGCATTCGTTGTTTCTGTGTTGTATTATCTTGTTGTGTTGTAATATTTCTATTATTACTTAAAAAATTTTCTATTCTAGCTGAACTTGATGATGGTGATATATTACCACCAGTTGGTGTTGATAAACCTCTTAATCCATATCCACCAGCTGATGATGCCATTAAATTATGATTAGATGTACTATCAATTCCAACACCTTCTAAACCAATTAATGATAACGAAGAATGATTTTGTGGTGAAACAGCACCAGACATTGCCTGTTTAAATGTTAATACACCACTACTACTATTTATTCCACAACCATCATTAGATGTTTTTCTATTTGATGGGTGTACCGCAACACTGTTTACTGGTGATTTTGCATGAGATAATCTTTCCCTAAAAAAATAATTACAAATTACTTAATAATCATCAAACAATTTTTTATAAAACTTTTACAGGCACGAAACAAAAATAAATAAAAAATATAATTAATTTAAAATTATTTTTAATAAAATTATCTTAAATACAACAAAAAAAAAATCTATTATCATAAGATCACCAAGATAATCTCTCCTGTGTGTAGTGTTGCTTCAAAATTTCGTTAATAAGTTTACTGATAAAATTTTTACAGAACCTTTAAAGTTTGTGTAAACCAGAAACGAAATTACATTAATAAATTTTAGTTAAAAAAAATACCTAATGGTTTTCGGTGATGTAAATTTTAAGTGAAAAGTTTAAAAAGTAATAAACTTAGTTTGAAATTGTCATAAGTTGAAATTGTTATCTTCGATTTCCTGTCCAACTAATTCCAAACATAAATTATAAACGACATTTAATTTGAATTTAATAAGCATAATTTTATTTTAAAAAAATCGGATAAAATTATGCTACAATAATAAATAAATACTTTGTGTTTCTTATCCAAACAGAAAAAGAATTTTAGTGAAAAATAATTTCTTGTCACAAAATGGAAAATTAATTTTTCTTTTAATGCTTTGTGTATTTTTTGAAAAAGTTTACATGAAATATTTTTAAACAGAATTAAAACTTTCTATTTACAGAATTTTTAATTTGAAATAATCTTTTATCAAACTTTGATATTTATAGACGTATTTAATAATAAAAAAATGGAAAATTTCTTAAACTTTACTGAAAAAATGCAGAGGTCGTCAAGAAATTTACAAAAGTTGAAAAAAATTTCTTAAAACTTTAATATTTATCTCACAAATATTCAAATTTAAATACAAAATAGTTTTAGAAAAATAAAATTTATTGCACTTCATAAAATTGGGAAAAAAAAATATTTTTAAAGTGCAAAATGTGTACATTAACTTTTAAGGATTAAAATTTTCCGAAATTTGTAACGATATATTTTCTTATTCAAAATTGTTTGGAAAACCACGACTGCGAAAACTTAAGGGTTAGAAAATACTGTACCATGTTATTTCTTAGTCGAAGTTGTATAAACTTTTAAGTGTTTATGATTATAAGTGATTATTGAATATTGATGAAATTTATTCATCAAGAAAGTAATATTTTAATCACAATACTTCTTCTTTTCACCAGCAATACAGCTCGTGAAGAGCATGAGCCTTGCTTAAAAGGTCCCTTAACATTCTATTACAATCTGGACATAATTTTATATGAATTCCGAACCAAAAATATCTTTATAGTGAAGAAAGTTTAATTGCAACAAAATAATTTGTGAAATATTTGTTGTTAGCAAATGTCCTCTACCATAAACTCTATATTTATTTTATTGTAATTTTATGACTGGTGCTCATTTAAAGCTGAGTTAACTGAGACCAACTCGGACTGGAGTCTAATTTAGTACTTACCGTACCACTAAACTACTAACCCACAACTGGTCTTATTTTAATCACAATTATTACACAGAAATGGAATAAGTTAACCAAGGATAATATTGCTCATTAAATTGATTCATAATGCTTACCTCGTGTACTATTCTGCAATATGATGACAATATTACTTTAAGTAAACAACAAAATTATGTGACCTTAAGAAGATAAATGATTTTCTTAAAGAAATATTGTCCTTTCTAAAATTTTATATATACGCATAAAACTTATCAGATTGATTTATAATATGAAGTAGAGTATTTATGGTGATATAGATAAAATTAAAACCATTCTATACTAATATACGAGTGGTCTTTCAAGTGAAAAATTCTAAAATTTATTTGAAATGTGAATTTTATTCAGACACTTTAGACATATGCAACGAGTACCATTTTTTTTTAGTACCACTTATATTAGCTTATATACTTAAACCAAGTATAAAAGGATTAATGTCTTTAAACTCGTAAATTTGATAGATTTGTATCGCTTTATATTTCAATATAAACACTGGTGCTGTTAAAAAACATAATTTTCATCGCAAATTTTAATCAATTTACTGTAAAAACCTTAAATACCCAAAATACCACCATTTATTAATATTAAATATATCTCAAAATTATATGTGATCAATACCAGCATTTATAAATATAACTCTAAACATTTTGGCAGGTCAAAATCCTAACTCAAATTCAGATATATCAGTAATATAAAACTTTTCCAAATGATTTTATAAATACGATAATGTCTACAATATTTCTAATTCCTTAAAAAAACAAAAAAAAATTTCTTCGCCAAAACGTCATTTAAAAATTTCCATTTTCTTATATCTAAAAGTTATTTAAACTTCTACACGTTTATTCCGTCAACGAATTTTCAATAAGAATCAATCACTGCGAAAACGAGTTTCCTAACTTTTACATTTTTCTTTTTTTTTTTATTTTCCACCCAAATGTAAAATTATTACCCGGAAAATTTAAAACAGATGATTATAGGTTGCCAGTTTTTATTATATTATTTATAAATTTTTTATATGAGAAGGTGTATAGTACGTTTTATGGAAATTGTGGTAAAGAAAATTTTTGTATATTGATCCGAATAAGAAAATTATATAAGTAATTTTATTTTGATGTATGAAACTAAAACCTTTATTGCTTTTTTTTTTTGGAGAGAAATTTGATATTTTTGGGGACACAAAATTTAACCATGTGTTAATAATTTTCCTTTTTAAAAATATTTTATAGAAAAGTTATTATAATTGTTTTCATATTTTTGGGTAGAATGGAAAAAATTCCATTCAGTTCAAATTTTTGTAGAATTATTTCAGGTAAAATATAACGAAATTTTGATTGAAATGAATTTTCCGACAAAAAAATATATTTTTTTAATTTAAATTAAATGTCGTGAAAATATTTCGAAAAAAAAAATGGTAATGCATTCTTAATTAACCTTAAATGTTACAAGACATCTTAAATATAATTAAAACAATTTAACATATAAAATCTTTCAGCCTTAAAATATGCAAAATTGTATAAAAAAAAAAGTTTAATAAATAACATAAATAAAGGACTAATTATATCAAAAGCAATTCAAATAATTAGAACTCTTTAAAATAAAGGAAACATTAAACAAAAATAAAATTCTTGGTATTAACTTTTACATGTTAAGCTTTTTATCAGGAAATAAAATATTATTTTCAATTTTTCTTTTGGTAAAGAAAATGAGTAAAAAGAATTTAGAAAATTCATAATTTTGTAAAAACAAAAAGGAAGAAACTTAAGAACGAGTAATGAGTTTAAAATTATTTAAAGCTAAAATCTTCTGATACCATTTTGTAATTAATTCATACGATTATTATAATTACATAATTAAAAAAGAAATATGAATAAATTTATGAAACTTTCTACAACAAAAACAAGATATTTTAAAATTAATTTTGGGGAAGCCTTTATGCGATCGATAATCGTGTGAATAATTTGTTATTCACACGATTATCGATCGCGTAAAGGCTTTTTTACTATCCAATTTTTTCGCGCGATACTGCCAATGTTTTAACACCGCGGCAATTTATTCGGATTGAAAATATCAAACAATATTTTGAAACTGTCAGTAAAGGAAAAAAGTCATTTCAATGCAAATAATTAAAAATGTTTTCCAATTATTAAATGATTTTTGTAATATCAAATATAATTTCAAAAATAGAATTCAAGATTATATTAAATTTAGTAGGGACCGAGACTCTCTAAATTTGCACGAAAAACTGACACCCACACTATTTAAATAAATAACACCGAAAAAATCTACAAAAACGCGCGAAATTCGCGTTAGTTTCAGCATTTCCATAAGCCACCACAGCCATGTTATGAAATTTTGCGAATAATCACTCTCACTACAAGAAAATCACGTCGGGTTGGGGACTTACTTTATATCAAAAATGTCCTTAATTGTTTTTATTCAAATAAGTAGTTGTCTTCATTAAAATTCTTTACAAAAAACTGTGTCTGTATTAATAATTTCATATTATTTAAATTTAATTCATATTCACGATTAACTTTAAAACCACTTCACAAACTATTTCAACATTTTAATCCACATACCGAAAATCAATAATTACATTCCAGAACAAAAAATTACCTTGTATTACTATGTGGTATTTTTTGTGACCATGTTAATTCATCAGCATTACGAAATATTTTATTATCAGTTGCTAAAAGTGTTGCTGCTATTGAAGATGATCGTCTACGATTCAAGACAGGTGATTTTGATGGTATTATATTCTAAAAAAAAAAATAAGAAAATTCAAAAAAAATATATTTTTTAATAAATCTTTTTTCAAATGTCATTTTCAATAAAAAAAACTTACATTAGGTCTTGTACAACAATTTAATTTATCACTAAAACATTTATTATTAATTCCAACTTGTGATCCGCTCAATTCTGAATATAATGATACAATAGGACGATTACCATTATTACGACTACTACCAATTGTTGTAACAACAGTAGTTGTAGTACCAGCATTATTTCCACCACAACCATTTCCACTACCAACCATTATATTTGTTGTTGATGTTGTTGCTATTGTTGCTAATGATAATGTTGATGAATTTAAAGCATTTGTTGCTGACGTAGCAGATCCTTCAAGGCCTAAAATATTACCACTTACAGTTTCTCTTAACCCACATTGTTGTTGGACTATTCTTGGTAAAGTTTCTTTTGTATGAAAACCTCCTTGTTTTTTATTATTATGTGATGTTGAAATACGATGTAAAGGATTATATGGTATTGTTGGTGTAGATGAAGATGTACTTATCGTATCACTGTCATCACAATTTTCTAAATATATGTTAAAAAAAACAACATAAAAAGGATACAATGACATATAAAAATTGTGAATTTATAAGTGTATTTATGTTTTTATCTAATCATTAACATAAATGTTAGAAAAGTTTTTGTGGGTGTTTTTTCCTTTTTTTTTTGAATTTATGTTTTAAAAATGTTTATATTTTATGATTAGCTTAATTATAAATTTGTATTAGCTTTAATGGTGGTTAGATATATTTTTTTTTTTATTAAAGTTGTATTAAATTTTTCTGCACAACAAATTTTAATTTAAAAATTGCATTTTATGTTTATGCATAAAAGTCTAATAAAATACAAAATTAATGTTTAAATTAAAATAACAAAAAAAAAAAAAATTATTCTGTTTACTGCAAAATTTTATGTTGGAAAAGTTTTCTAGGATAAATAGGGCCATAAAAAAAATACCAGTTAAATAATAATGTTGAATATATAGAATAAATTTAATCGCAATCAAAAATTGTTTTATATATATTTTCTAGAAAATAGATAAATTTTAAAAAATATTCGTATATTTTAATCGTTTAGATACCATCGCAATTTTTTTATATGAAAATTTCAGAATCCTTATAAAATTTCGTAATCATCAGTTGACAATTTGGCAGTTGTATACCATAAATCTTTTTATTTTACAATTAAGATCATTAAATTATAAATTATATTTCTTCTGTTACTTTGGCTAAACTTTGGTTAGGTTATTTCAAAGCACAACATAAATATGGTCCTTATTACTACTTCTAAATATCTGTCTAAAATAAAAGTTACTACTGACTGTTTATAAATCTGTAAAACTATTTAATTAACATCCCAATTTTGTAAGTTTATAAATTCGGGTAAATTTTTAAATAATTAATTTTTATAGTCCCTTACTTTACCATTCTTCTATGCACAAGTTTTTTTTCAAATTAATATTTATCACATTAATAATTAATTTTACACATAAATTTAAACTCAACCAATTCGCTGGAAAATGGAAAGGTTCAAAAATATTTTTTTATCAGATCGAGATGTACCAATTTCTTAATGGTATCTCGATCTGATAAAAATTTATGCCAATAACAACTTCGTAAATTATATTTGGCAATAATATTTAAAATGTAATTTATCTAATGTTAGATCCTTTTTTTGGAAAAGTAATAAAATATAAAACTAAATGCCAGTTACTATAGTTCTATGTTTACTTGGTGGAAAAATAATGAATACACAGATAAAATTAAGTTTGTGCAATTTCTGTTCTTTCACGATTTAGGGCCGAATTAATAAATCAAACTTGAATTTAGTTGGACTTAAGTGTATGATTTCGTATTTATAAACAATACTTAAGAGCCACTTAAGTAATGATCATAGCACACTTAAGAGCCTCTTAAATTTCATTGGCAGTATTGTCAGCTTTAAATAATAAAATTTGACACATGTAAATTGTCAAATTAAATAATTATCAAATAATTATAAATAATTGTCAATTAAAAAAAAAATAAAAATATTTGGCTAAATTAAATTTTTAAAAAAATATATTGTTTATCTGAAATAATATAATCACTTCTGCTGTCAATTTGTTTCGGTTATGACGGATTATTTTTTAGATTAGTGTTGTCAACATAAATAGAAAAATCATATTACCAACATTTCAATTTAAAATTATGTCAATACTACCAACAAAACTGAACAAAAATTCTGCAATATAAGTGTGCTTTATTAATACGAAAAATAATCGCAAACTTATTCAAGTATTTACTTAAGTATTCACTTAAGTGTGATTTATTAATTCGGGCCTTAATCTTTGTTCGTCTTCAGTGGCGTATCAATTCAAAACGGGCCTAGGCCTCCCACTAAGAGTTTCTCAACATTCTATTCAAATTTTGGTCTACTAATTTTTTATGCACACCGAACCATAAATTTCTTTATAGTAAAGAAACTTTAATTTCAACAAGGTTATGGCTTTATTAGTGAGACTTTGGTTGTTAGCATTTTTCCAGTCTTAAATTACACATTATTGTACTTTTATTACTCATTTAAAGCTGAATGAACTTAGACCAACATTATGTACACTTCCACTAAGCCACAGTCAATTTAATCTTTAACTTTTTAAATGGCGCATTTAATACTTAATTTTACTTTACTAAATTTACAATTATGTACATGTATCGGCTTAGAAAAAAACCTATTTGTATAAAACTACTGTGCAATAGTTCTACTGGGAACCATTTTAATTTTTTTACCATTGAATGCGCTCCACATTTCTTGTTTTTCGGTTGTTGTTGTTTTTTTTTTGAAAACATTAAAAATTTTTATTAACATGTTTTTTTAAGTTTTTTGAAACAATAAAAATTTTTGTCTCATCAAAAAATAATTTTTATATAAATTATTGTAGACAATAAAAAAGCATAAAAGCTAAAAATTAGGTTAAGTATTAAATACACCCCTCTTGTATTATGCAACATTATGCACATTATCTTCAACAAAATAACAGAAACACTAAAATTAAAAAAAAAAAGATATATTTAGTTTGAATCTGTTTTATTTTTAGATTTTTCCAAAAAAAAAAAAACAAAAAAAAGTATAAAAGCCTTTAAGCTATGTTAAGTTTAAAAGTTCATATTTTTAGTCATTCACATTACGCAAAGCAACAGAAAAAAATAGGATTTAATGACACAAACCATGAACTATGGAACAAAGCAAATGATATCAAAAGTTTTTTTGTTTGAAAAGTTTTTTCTGTATTTTGTGCCTTGTAGAGATTCATAAAAAAGATACAAAAAAAAAATATAATGACAGTGTCGTTTTTTTATGCCATTTTTTATAATAAAAGCAATTGTTAAATTATATAAAAATATCCTAACAAAATTTTTATTCTTAAATTAATATTCAATTAAGGACAATAATACAGAAAAAAAAAACTTGAATAAAATTACTGGAAAATTTTTGGGGTAGTTTAGGTAATTACTATGCCCAGACGGAATCACTTTGCGAATAAATAGTTCAGAGTCGAATTTGGATATTGAAAAAGTCATTCAAACTTACCGAAATTATTTTAGAACGAAACTCTTAGCTTATCTTAATATAAAAATCTGGACAGGGTCTAAAATGAAAAATATTCAATTTCCATTTCTTTAATCGGCAATTGTTCGTCTTCAATGGTTCAACAGATTTTAAACACTCTATTGCAATTTGAACCTACAAATTTTCAATGATTTCCGAATCATAAATTACCTTATAGAAACTTTAATTGCAATAAGTTAATGGCTATATTAATGAGACATTTAATAATCTCGACCGTAAGCATTTTCACCAGTTTATTAGGCTTTTAAAAGATTACCAAGAAATAAAATTGAAGTTATACTAACATCTATGCTTCGGACGGTAGTCGAACTCAGTAGCTACTGCATATCAGCTTAATACACTACCACTTAGCCACAGGCTACCTTAGGCAATTTTTATCAACCACAAGTCCCATCAGGTAATGCTGTGGAGGAAGTCAGTTTTTTTAAATTAAATTTAATAACACGTAACACAACCCCAATGCAAACTATGTTTTCGTGCTTTATGTAATTATAATTTTAATTCTAATTACTTTCATTTATTTAAAACACCTTGTATTATGCCGTTGTATCTAATTTTCATTTATACATGCTTGTTTTTTGTTCGGTGAAAGAAACATCACAATCCACTGCGGATAGTAAATTTTTCTCAGAATTTATAGAAAATCCAAGGGAGTAAGATTAATAGTAAATGATACTTTTATCTTTTTTAAATTCTTCTTTATATTTATAATGTATCCAAACAATTCATCAAGGTTTCGTTGTGACCAGTTATTCCGAATGGAAATTTAAGACTTGCAATTAATTCCGATGAAGATTAGATACTCAAATACTAATATTACTAGTATATATGTTAGAAAAATTGATGTATGCGGCATTAAAGCTAGTGGTCAGCTTCAAATAAAATATAAATAAATCTCAGTCACATTAATGACATTTTATTTTTTTACATAATCGAATAATTTTCAGTTAACTCTGTTTAGAAGAAATGTCTCAGAAAAATTGTTAGTGAGGAATTATATGAATAGGATTGTGTTTGAAGAATAATCCTACAAGACATATTTTCGGATAACTTGTAAAATATCCCAAAGACTGACAACTTTTAATTTTATATTCTTTTATAATTGAAAATAACAATTCTCTGTTTTAAACATTTCCATATAATTTGTGTCAGTCTAAAAAAAGTTTTTAAAACTCCTTAACATTATGTTAACAGATAACCCATATAATACATGACATAGAAAACAACCAAGAAAATATTGTATGATTAGATTTTATAACAGCTTTTTTTTCACCTATTTAATATATATTTATGATTTTCCACCTTATATACTTTCAACAGAGCAAGTGAAATTTATGTTAAAATTTATGGATAAAACCATGAAAATATTTAAATTATAATTTATATTTTTTTTTTTGTTGCTATTAATCAAAATGTGAAAATTATGATCTATATTTGTTAAGGTAATAAATAATTTTGTTAATTAATTATGTGACTGGTAGTAAAAAAAAATTTTTTATCATAAATTTGAAATTTATATAAGAGTAGATATATCTTTTTTTTGTCTTCATTATACATATTTATGAGCATTTTCACTGAAAACAAATATTAAAAAAAAAAACGAAAGAAATTTAAGATTTTACAAGTTATTTATGTCTTTGGGATGTAACTACATTAGTCTAAAGAAATATAAAATACCTTCAAAATGATATTTTTAAATTATATGATAGATTAATACCCAGGCATTTCAATGCTTTTACAATTTAACATGAGCAAAACAGTATTTAACAAAAGGACTTAACATTAATCGGAAATTTATACATATTGTTTCTGTAATAATATACAGTGAGCGAAATTTGATTAAAATCACTAGCATTTTCACCGCCGATAATTGAATAATTTAGAATTAAATGACATACGTTGTCCTGGCAATACCAGTCCATTCAGATTGAACTTTTTTTCGTCGGAAAAAATAATTTTCTTCACTCCTCAGTTCACTAAATGTGATATGAGCAAAATTTAAGTGGTTTCTGATATATTCTGATTTTAAATAGGGTTTTTAAAGCTTTTTTGTCTTTTAAAGCAATTATTGTATTTCAAAGTTTACTGGATCCGTTTTATATGAGTTCATTTTAGAAAATTCGTATAAATTATGGCAAATTCCATAGAGTAAAACTATTATCTACCAATCGATTTCCATTGCTAATTTTGGAGATCTTGAAAAAATGTTATTGGGTAAATTTTGCAACCCACGTTTTATTTGCTTCTTATTTAAATATTTTAATGCGTCCTGCCCGCTTAATCGCAAAATATAAAAGAAAGATCTTAAACAAATTTTTCACTTAAAACTAATTTTTTTTTAAATATATTTCCGTATTTGATTTTCAATTAGTACACCAAAAAGAAAATTATTCACCAATGATTTAAAATCATTTCCATTTTTTAAACGAAATTTACTTGGATTTAAGCATATTTCTCTCACTGTATTTCACTGTAATTTAAAGATTTTTGGACATTTATTTTGTAGCATTTGCTTTAGAAAAATGATTCTTTTTATATAATTGTTTAGTTACAATTACTTTTCTAAGAAAAAAAAAAGTATATATATTCATTAATGTTCCTTAATGTTTATTTTATCGATTTCCTTATTAAGTATTTCACAGAAACATATTTTCTCCAAATAGAAAATTGTAATTTTCTTGTTTTTCACAATACATATTTTATTTCTCAATTCATATGAAGCAATCACAAATCACGATTTTAATGATTAATGTAATAATCTATTTTAAATTTAACATTAATTTAATATTACAAAATAAACAAAGATTAGCATAATTCGAATACGAATTTGATATAAAATCAGAAAATTAATTGAGCGAATAAACAATTACAACATAAAACTTCATCATAACAAAATTATTCTAAATGAATTGTTCTTTTTTTTTTTAAAGTGTAAAATTATGTGTAAAGGACAGAATAAAAATAAAATTATTAAATTAAATCAATTTTTAAAAAAAAAATTTCTTACCATAATCAAATTGTCGTTCCAAATTAATTTGACGATTTGATTTATGATGCTTTTGTATATTTACATTATCAAGTCCATCATCATCTTCGGTAGCTGGTACTTCACGTCTTTTATAATCCAAAAAATTTTGTGAATAATGTTTTTGATGAAGACAACAATATTTAATATGTTTACAATAATTTCCAGGTGTTGTAGTTGTTGGTCTATTAACACGAAATGAATTTGATCTACCAACATTATTATTACTTGTATTTGTACATCTTAAACTACCACCACATCTTCTTTGATTATATCTATTAGCCCTAGGAATTACCTGAAATATTAACAATTTAATTAAATATGATGTACGCCATTAATTGATGAACAAATAACATAACTAATTACATTAAAACCAAATAAAAAAAAAATTCCCAAAATAAATGGTTTTATTTTTTTTTATGTTACTTATTTCGTTTTTGAAACCATTAGATTAATTATTTATTAGTTATATGGTATAGAGTGGTGTATATATCTATAAATTAATGTTTTTAGTTCATTAACCAATTCAGATAAAAACATACACAAAAAAAAAATTGTTAATGGATCCTTTTAATCTATAATAAAAGTTAGACTGAATCGGTTAAAGGGAATATTTAAAGAAAATTATTTACAAGCATATATATACACAGTGTTGATAAGCTTTATATCATTCCCCAAAAAAAAATTAGTAAACATTAGTCAAATGTCTATAAAAAAGTATAAATTGTATATAGGAAAATTTTCACCTGGTAAATTTAATAGAAATACAAATCAAAATCAACAAACAAATAACAAAGCATTATGTTCAACAAGCAATTAAAATATTTAGATATCAAAATCAATTTCATACGACAATGTCAAATTTTCGGAAAGTTGTGTATCACGATATTAGGAATATTTTAATTGTGGTGACATTCACTTTCCTTAAACTTAAGTTAAATGCTTATTGTGGTAATTAATTTGAGACGGAGGCTATGCAGAAGATGATGAGACAAATGAACATCTATTTTATCACTGTTACATTCTGTGTAGTAATAGATTCAAACATTTTAGTTTTTATATTGCAATTGACTTATCAGAAATTTTTTTTTTTTTTTTTCCCCTTATTTATTTATTCCATTATGGAACATAGGGCCTCAATGCAACTTTTCCAGCGTACTCTGTTCTGAGCTGTCAATTTTATTTGCGACCATGTCATGTCAATGTTCTTGATTTCGTCTAGTATTGTTCTTCTCCAAGTATTCTTTGGTCGTCCAACATTTCTTCTTCCTTGCGGATTCCATTCCAGTGCTTGTCTAGTTATAGATTCTGAGGGTTTCCGGAGTGTATGCCCAATCCATCTCCATCGTCGTTTTCTAATTTGTTTAACGATTGGGTCTTGATGGGTTAATTGCCAAAGTTCTGCATTTGATATTATTTGTGGCCAGAACACCCTGCATATGATACGTAGCGATTTGTTGATGAATACTTGTATTTTATCGATTTCTTTTTTGTTTATCAACCACGTTTCACTGCCAAATAGAAGCACTGATTTGACACAGGAGTTGAAAATTCTTAGCTTGGTTTTCCTGGTGAGTTGTGAGGATCTCCATAATCTTCCAAGTCTGCCAAATGCTATTCTTGCCTTCATTATTCTGTTGTTTATGTCCGCTTTGGTTCCACCGGTTTTTCCTATGATGTTGCCCAGGTAGCAGAAGTCTTCTACGTCTTCTACGTCTACACCTTGTATGTTGATATGTCTAGTATTTGATGCATTGATCCGTATGCACTTTGTCTTGTTGATGTTAATTTTTAGGCCAACTTTTTCTGCATTTACAACTAGATCATTAACTTTATTTTATCAGAAATAAGTAGGGCTAAACTAATAAATTTCGTAAAAGAAATGGGATGACATGATTTGTGATAAACAAAATAGATTAAACATTTCGTGAGGAGGAACAGCGGACCTTGTGGTCTAGGTACGAGGAATTGCTGATTTTTCCCACCTCTTCAAACCAACCAACTTAATTTGTGTGAATGTATAGAGTAACTTAACTTGGATTTTGACATTAACTGCAGATCATGTTGTAGTTTCATCCTAAATAAAACAACGGTTTTAGTGTCCTTTTACTTGCATTTATTTATTTCTTACTTAAACAATAATTGCTCTTAAATGACGACGACGACTTGACCTACATTTTAATTTCAACTCCCTGAACTTTAATGTCTTAAAATTATTTGATGTTTTATTTTTCCAAAATCTTCGATGCAATAGTTTGGAAAGCTCATCAACGATCGACAATATTCCAATTAAACACTTAAACTTGTTATTAATTTTCCTGAAATCCTGGCATCTATTTTAGTATTTATCCCCAGTAAGAAAACTAACGCAATGTTAGAATTAAGCAATTTTTCTTATTCAAAATGTAAACATTTTCCCTAAATGAACTCATGAACTCCCAGAAAGCCCATAGTGATATTCTAATATGTCCAAATACTCATTTGTCCAAAGATTTTTATTTATACAGGCTCAGTTGCTTTTGGTATGAGTTTGTAATTTAGTGTCGCAAAAACTCCAACATAGAGATTCAAATAAAATAGAAACCAATGTGTCATTATTGCAGAAATCGCTCCAACACAATATTTATTCTCTACGGATTATATTTTCTATAAAAACGGTTGTTAAATGAATAAAAATATATTTTCAAAGGATAATTAATTTCAAAAATGAAATACATTTTTCTTGATAAATGTTAATAAAATGTTAATTTTTTCTTATATTTTATTTATGGTTTATATTCAATTTAATACGAAATTTTAATGTAGTCTTTATCTGAAAACGACCTCTGTTTAATGGATTCATTCACCTTTTCAAACCATGTCTATGAGAAAAGTTCATAAAGTTTGTTTATTCCCATTAAATTATACACTTTATGGTAATTGAAAATGACCAAATATAATCATTATAGTAGACCAATCTGTATTTGATCTTTTCAGTCTTCAAGCATCTTTATTTTTTATTTTTTTTTAAACATTTCTTCAGATTCTATTTCTGAGTATCTTCTTTGTAGTATTTCCAGTTTTATTGGACCGGAAAACGATCTTTAATT
The DNA here is from genome assembly GCA_963932195.1 of Empis livida. Classification (NCBI taxonomy): domain Eukaryota; kingdom Metazoa; phylum Arthropoda; class Insecta; order Diptera; family Empididae; genus Empis; species Empis livida. The sequence continues at coordinate 32,465,384 of OZ010648.1, forward strand.
TCCGCCTAAATAACCTTAAAAAAAAATTTTTTTTGGATGCTGAAATATTAAATGAAGACCACAAGTTTAAATGAAGACCACAGCAGGAATACTACATTTAAAATAATAATAATAATAATAAACCCTCTGGGATTTTAAATATTTTGTTCGTTTAGTAAATATTTTTAAAAAAATACTAGTTATTTTAAAACTTTTATGGAATTTTGTATCCACGATTTGGAGTTCAATAACTTCATTTCGATTATTATAAAAAAAATTATCCTCAAGAGTTTATATGTGTAGGCGTTTTTCTTTATTATAATCTGTAATTGCTTTGCCCTAGAATCAATATTTCTAAACGTTCTTTTTTTCTTTTAATCTATTTTTACCTTTATTTTTATGAACTTTATTATTTTGTGTGTTTATGTGTGACGACAGACTTTTGTACATTTTTATCTTGGCAAAATTTTTTAGTGAACAAATTTTTAGTATAAGTGATAAAAAAAAATGTTTTTATCTTCAACGAAGTTGAAAGAATTATATTGTTATACAAAAAAAAATTAAATTTAATAATGTAATAAACAGTGATGGTAAATAATATGAAATTTATCTATAACAACATAATTAAAATTGTGGGATAGTTTTCTTTGAAACTTTATTTAGTTAAATGACATTTTAATGTCAATAAATTTTGCTCCCTCTAGTGGTAAGGCTATAATAACTGATATTTCGTTATATACTCTTTACTTGCTGTTCATGACAAAAAATGATTTTAGGTGACCGCTTTTTTCCCTTGACTATATATGATATGTGGCCAAAGATTCAAGCGATTTGAAAGAAGTTATCTTTTTTCAAAAATTTTGTTTTCTCGCTCAGATGTATCTAAAGAAAACTATCCGGAGAGAGTTAAAAAATGTTCAATGATCAGAAATATAAACATCCATGTTTATATAGCTGTATATGAAGGAATCCACTGAAGAATATGCTGAAGAGTTTTTCGATTTTTCGGAGACCATACTCTTACAATGTTTCGTTTCAACCATATTGTCTCCGATGAACCCACGGAACTACAAATGGAATTCATTGAGTTGGGAGAAGATAATATCATAAAATCCCTTTTTGATACAAAAATAGATCCCATGGAAATATGGTAACTTGAAATTGAATATCCATGTGTAACTAAACAAAGTTTGTTTTCCTGCTTTGGAACTACGTACTGTTCCGAGTCAATACAAATAACAAGTCAGATTTATAATTCGAACTTAGTGTATAATACAAAATATTTAAAAAAATATATAATAATTTCACAAATATCGCAATTATGGATCTACGAACTCCCTTTGTCACTGATATCTAATTGAATGCGGCGCTTAATAGTTAAAAGGTCCCCACAAGAAAATTAAATTACAGAAAAATTGTATCTACAAATAATCTACTATTTATTTCCGTTCAAAACTGAGGTATTATTAACAATTTCTTGTAAATTTTTCGCATAACGTTATGGTGTTTTATTTTCATCATTTTCCCATCACTACTTTATATCAAATAATATAATGTTTCGGGAATTCCAATTAGCTTTCCATTCATTGATATTTATTTAAAATTTAATTAAGTTAAATCATGGAGAGAAGCAGAGAAGTAATATTTGCAATAAATTTTGTAGTACTGTATACTAAACAATAATAAACAAAAATATAAATTCTTTTCCAATTTACTTTCAAAATTCTATGCTTTTCAGTGAAGCCTAAATTCTTAATTTTATTCATTCAAAAATTTTACTTTTAAATTTTTTATAGTAATTCAATTTTCTATTATACATTACATTGTTATGAATACGGAGTGAGAGTGAAAGTCTCTTGGGAAAATGTAAAAAATGTGAAAAATTTCGGTTATGTTGTGAAAATCTTGAAAAATCATTATAAACGACCCAAACTGAATCAAATTTCGGTAAAAATTGGCTTATTAAAAGAAAGGTCACCGATTACAAAAATAGAAGTAATTTTATGCTGGTGGGTATGGAAAGGATTGGAATGCATAAATAAAACAAACTATATTAATAATTGGTATCACATTTCAAGGAAAAAGATGATGAAATAAAACAAAATTCTTTTTATACATTTTTGTGATAGTTTTTTTTTAAATTCTCATAAATCTAAAAAAATATGTAAAAAACAAATCGAATAAAATAAGAAGTGAAGGTTTAATTTAATATAAATAAAGGAAGAATCTAAAATTAGGTTAATTTTTGAATAGAATATGAAATAAATTGAAATCATATATCAATCCAATAATGTTCAAAAAGAACTTTCTCCCGAATTCTTCTATAAAAACTAAAATATCTTTCACTAACTTCTACCCATCTCAAAATGATTATATCATTGAAGTAATTTATCACATTTTTAAATATTTTTGAAATTATTTGGCGGTTACCTAATGCAAATTTAAAAAATTTGCATTATTTTGGGATTTATAAAATTTTGCTAAAATTTTGGGATTTATAAAAAAAAAATTAAAGAACTTTCAAATACTTTTCCAAATTTCTAATTTGTGATTCTTCTGTCTAAAATACTTGTTCGCTACTTTTTTCCAGATCGCGTTAAAATTTTATTCTAATTCATCCAAGACTCAAATATTCAGCTATATAAATGAAATTTGATAAAAGGTTTTTAACTACTTCCGAACTAAATATAAGTCCTACTATTTTCATTCCAAGGAAGTATAGCGGTCATTTAACCTAAAGCACTTTTCCTCCTTCTACTTTTTTGGCAATATAGTTCCTGGTGAGCGTTATCCTCTCTCCGTTCCGTACGAATTTTTTTACAGTGAGGACTTATATGTCTTATTGCAAGTCCATACATCCACGTTGCTTTCGGTTTATTCCGGTCCCATTGCGAAAAACATTTTTCCCTTATTGGCCTACCTAATAGAAAAAAACATTATTAATTGCCATAGAGTAATGGCATAGTGAGACTAGAACTTTATGGCGTAGTGGATATTGAAACTCTTTATTACTGGCACACAATTGAGTAGGCTGGGTAAACTTAGAACAACACTAACGTCTCAACAGTAAGAACTTTAAAACCGAATGCGCGCCATCATATTTCCACTATGCCACCGCTATTTTAAATGAATATATGAATTATTCGGTTGTAATGCTGCTAAAAAACACTATTTAATTAAATTAAAATTTAATCCTGTAGCCTGAAATATAATCTTTTTTGCTTCAAATATAATATTCGTTCTAACATTCATTATATTTCATTTCATCACTTATCTTACCATTATGATTGTATTTTGTAAATATTGCAGATTTTATTTACAAACAGAAAAGTAAATTTGGACAATTTTTATAATTTAATTAATTCGACCCTTTTTTTTTTTTGTCAAACAGATATTTTATAAAAATGGTACAAAAGAAATATTAATACAAAATAAATTAAATTTCAGTTTATCTTTTTACCAAAAAACTTTCAAAAATAAAAAACATAAAATTTTTGGAAATTTTCAATTAATATTAAAAAAAATTTTATTTTACCTTGTCCTCTAATAAATTTGAAAATAATTCAACATTATCATCTTCATTCATCACAGCAAAAAAATCTTTAAAAGTATCCGGAAAGGTTGCCGGAAATTGTCCTTGTCGTGAATCCAATTTAGTTTCCATTTTAATTTATTTCTTAAATATATATTTTTTTTTTTCCTGCAACAAGACAAAAGATATTAAAATTTTAATATTTCAAATTAAATTAAATTAAATTTTATTTTATATATTTTTTTAATAAAAAAGTTTTTCCTGGAATAGAAAAAAGAAAAATTTGGTGTGAAATTTTCAAATTATATAAAATAATCGATGCGTAAAATTCTATTAACATTAAGTAACACAGAATTAATTTTCTCTCCTTTTTTTTCTTTATTTATGCTGAAATTTGATTAGCATAATGTAATATACCTTTTTTGTTTCTTATTTGGAATGATATTAGTAATAGTATATAAATTATGACTGATATAAATTAATTTTAAGTATAAGTTACTTTACAGAGTAAACCACAGAAAATATAAACGAATTCAGGCCAAGATTGGACCATTATTCATTTACTCGGACTGATGGAAATTCAAGATTTTCCTAGTGAATATACAAAACTAAGATTAAAGAATTTTTTAATTAATATTAAAGTAACCCGGAAATATGAGTAGACAGGCTGTCAAATTAACCCGGAAATATGCCTTAAATGAGGTGAACTCAAATGCCTTAATTTCATTAATACAGTGGCCTGAAATGAGTGATGTCGTTGAAGCAGTTTACTAAATTAAACTTAATCAATGAATAAATTAATAGAGTGGCACAATAACCGGAACCTTAAACTAAATTAATTAAGATTATGCTCAAAATGTCCTTATTTTATTACATGCAACTAGCTCATAGCATAAAACCAAACATAAGTGCATACATAGACACAGAAATGCCAGAATCATCCCATATTTCATATCTCAGCTATTTAAAGAGATTATCGATGTAATTTTTAACCTTAATTCCGTAGGATTAGTTCAAATTTGATATCGCAGCATATATGATTTTGTGTTAAAGTCTAGAGAACAGTGGATCCACGGACCTCATTTGTGACAATAATTAATTTATTTTTAATTGAGTATTGTCAACATTGGAATATTTTACAGCAGAATAACCGAATGTTATTATAAGGTCCTATTTAAATTTGAATTAATTTTTGGTGAAATTACAGACATTTTCCTGAATCTCAGATATTTATAAAAAAAACTTGGTTTTACTTTCATTTGACATGTCATTTACTTTGACTTTACATTAACATACAAGTTTAGTGATTCTGAAAATTATATAAATAAATATTTTGAATTTTATTTTGGTACAATTTGTTGTTTTTAAAACAGAATTTTTAATCCTTCACAGATTTAAAATTTTATATCACGTACACAATCCTTAAAAACCTCATATTTTAAAACAATCAAATATATTTGACCTAATTTTTAATTAAATATTTACGATTCATGTTTGAAATTTCAGTTTTTTATTATTTTATTTATGTGATCCAGCATTTCCTTTGAATATAAAAATCCTTTGCTTTATTTTTGAAATATGTCAACAATTTTTTGGCACCCAAAAAAGTTAGTTTCTTTATCGTCGAAATACAATTTTTTTGAACAATAATTTAATATTTAATATTTTTGGTAAATTATTTTGAATAGTTGGAAGGATCCAACTATTCAAAATAATTTCGGTCGTAAAATTGGAACGAAATTAGTTCCAACTAAGAGACTCTAGGATCAAATGAAGTTCTTCTACTGCAATTTTTCAATGTTGACTTATACTTATAATATTGACTTATAAATGATTAATGATTGTCATATGTGGTGTGTGAAATTAGTAATATTTATAAACTTTACATAAAAGCATTTATACATAAAATAGTTATATTTTAATTACATAAATTTATGATTAATTTAATTGAGAAGGAAAGTATTATATTATGTAAAGTTATGGTCTGAAAAAAATATGAAATTTTACAAAATTATGTAATTTCAAAAATGTTGTCTGAATGTTAATATATTTTTTAACAAAATATAAAAAGATTGTTCCAAAAATAAATTATAATTTAATTTAACATCTGTGTAACAGAATATTAACATTAATATTTATTAGGACTAAAAACTGAATTTTTTTTTCCAGCTTAAAAGCCTAACCAGGGTTGTTTAAAAAAAGTTATTAGTAAAATTTCACTTAATACTTAAATGTTTATAAATTTTTGAATAAATTAAATATTTCTAATATTATGTTATAAGAGATTATTGTAATTTAGATATTTTATATTTTAATTCTAACTTTAAAACACTTTGGTATTTTTTGGAATGGTTCGAATCCTAATAGAAAGTAATATTACTCCTTCTATAACAATAAATGTTTTCTAATATTCTATTGGTATTTAAAAGCAATCATTTTAAATTCATTCCACACCAAAATCTTTATTGAGCAAATTTACAATAAGCAATTTAATAGTTTTAAAACTTGCGTGGCTACACACAAAATGTCAGTTTATTTTTTTAAAAACTTACAATTTTTTGCAATAAAAGAGATTTTATTAGCAGTAAGGGCACTAACTATATTTGCAAGTAATTTATTTCTCTTAAAAGTACGTTTTTTTAGAAACTTTTACTGCAAATGAAATTTCCTTTCTCGTAATCTTTGAAATATTTGTAGTAAAAATTTAATTTGTATTAAACTGAAATTTCATATGCGTCGGCAGAACATTATTAATGAAAATTTACAAATAATAAGCTAGTCAATTAATATTATCTTCTATAGCAATTAAGCTAGTATACTATGCTGTGGTTTAGTAGATACTGGGTTCGATTTACGTTAGCGACATCGATATCGGCTGTAAATGTAAGTTTGATGAAAAAATGGATTTTCATTTGAAAACCTGGAAAATTATACTAATGGTTGAGGCGATTTGAAAAGAAGGATTAAAATAAATTTCAATATAGAATGTGTAAATTGTCATAATTATTGCAATTCATTTGCAGCGAAAGAAAATGATTTTACAGTAAAAGCAATTCATTTGCAACAAATGACAATTCATTTACCGCAAATGTAATTCATTTAGAGCAACAGCAGTTTCCAAATTTCTTTAAGTATTTTACTTCTTTTCCTCCAAAAGAAATTGGTCTTGGGGCAAATAACATGTTAAAAATATATTTACAGCAAACGTTTTGTTTCTCATTCTAACCTGGAAATAATTTTAATTGGATAAACCTCTTAATAAGAATGTAAAACACCTAAAATTGTCTAACCAAACAACTTCAATAAGAAATTTAAACAACTTGAAAATTTTTCTTAATTTAAAAATAACATTGCAGACTAATTAAAACACTAAACACTTCTAGAACATATTTTTCATAAATAACTTTTATGTTACAATAATTTATTAATTTGCAAGTTTTATCAACTATTATCCCAGAACATTTTCAATAAATGAATTCAAATATGACTCAAAATATTGATTAACAATTTATTTTATCTATAAACAACAAAAATATTAAAATAAACAACTTAGCTTAATAAAATTAATGAAGATAAAAACAAAAATGAACATAAATCGATATAATTATTAAAACCAATAATCTGATAAACAATTTAATCGAAACACCATATGCGTTTTTCCTAGAAACAAAATAAAATTAATCAAGGATAAATTTTTCTAATATTATTTTATCAGTAAAATTGTAGGACTATTTTATTTTTTTCTTATTTGGTTTATTTGTTGTCTTTTAATAAATTTTATTTCAGCAGAAAAATAATATAAAAAATGTATCTAAAATGTATCTAAATGCTTAATTTATGTATAAAAATGCAAAAAGGAAGCTTCTCATTTAATTAGAGTTTATTATTATTATTATTTGTATCCAAAAATACTACATAAATATATTTTATTATCAGAAATTTATTAATTTACACAGAGTCTTTGTTTTTTTGTTTTAATAATAATTTTTATGTTTGTATGTACTACATAAAAATCATTATTATTTTATATTTTTGCGATACTGACAATTTTATTAACATATTTATAATAATTATATTAGGTAATATAATATGAATATTTTGATTGATTAAGTAATTTTGGCTTCTTTTTTTTTTAATCATAAATAATTGTATTTATGAAAATAACTAAATAAGTTCGAGCTTGTTTTGGATTTATTAGATATAAATGATTTGGTCGTATATTTTATATTTTTCGGCAGAGTAACTTTTTTTATGTACCAATTAAATGATAAAATTTCTGGATTAATCATTGTCTCAAGATGCGATATTGTGTGATGGATGGGATGATTTCAACATAAAATACCAAAAACCAATGTGTACGAAGATGAAATAATATGCTGCACACAACTACAAATGAACTCCGGATAGAATTGAATGTAAGGCAACGAACAAATCATTGGTGTGATTTGAAACTTAAGGATTTAGAACTATGATGCTGAAAGATATTAGAGAGATGACAGAAATCGAGTATACGATGACAAATTGTACTTGAAAAATTTATCTGAGTTATAAATTTCATAGGACAGCGATAAACTATACTTTAAATGGTTCTTACTTTCAATGGATACTCTCGACGATACCGCTTTAATTGGGCCTTATATTGATTTGGTAATTCGTAGACCGGCGGTTTACTCAACTTTAAATGATAGATATTAATGTTTACTACTCAGCTTTAAATGATTACCAGTAAAAAAATTTCAGTAAAATGTAATTTTATGATTAAGAAAAATGTTAACAGTTGCGGCCAACAATATTTACTTATTAACAAAATCCATTAGCTTGTTGCAATTAAACATTTATTCACGATAAAGAAACATGATTGAGAATTCATAGAATTTAGCCACCATGTGGCTATATTATAGACACAGCAACTAAAAAATTATTTTCGACTTATCATTTGGAACGTTTTTCCGTGATTATTAATAGAGAGGAAAAGCTACCACAGTCGATGTCATTAGTGGAAGCACTAGAGAGGCATCGACTGTAGTAGCTTTAGTAGTTTTTTTTCTATTAATTAGCACGGAAAAAGTTTCAAATGATAAATCGTAACTAACTTTTTAGGAATGAAATAATATTTGGAATGAAGCAATATTTCTATATTCGACGAAATATTTACATATTTTTAAACCAAAAGTCTACAAATATTTTAATAAATTTTAACTATTTAAGTGTTCTTTTACTTTAAACCCTTTTAAAAAGATCAAACATACATTTATACTGTTATACAGTAAAAAATCAAATTTCGATATATTAATCCAAAAATTAGAGATTTCCAATAAACCAGAAACCACTTGGGTTTTGTGTGAGAAAATACTTATTTCCATCAAAACACATTCTTTATGTTAAACGCCTTTTTTCCGTAGGTGTTTCTTCAAACAAAAATAAAGTGAATTGTAAATCTTATGGGAATTAAATAAAATTAGAATATTATCATTTCTTTGGTTTATTGGGCATATAAATTTAAAATTAGTTTTTTTCCAATTTATTTAATACCAAAAAAAAAACTAGAAAACTTTTATGAGGATTTAATATAAATTGTCCACACTATGCAAACAATATTGATGAGAACTTTCAAATGATTTGAACTTTTCATATTATATTTTTAATTTTATTAAAATTTTGAATTATCTATATTTATTTTAGAAGTTTTTCTTAAAAATATCATTTAGCATAAAATTATATTTGAAAAATTCGAAATCAAATTTTTTCAGAAAAATAAAATTAAAGTTCTTCTCCCAAAGGTAACCGAAGCATTGCAACAAGCAAATAGTTTTTATTAGTTAAGAGATTTTATGGTAAATTAAATTTTATTACTAGTATTCATATGAAGCTGAGTAAACTTAGACCAAATTTAGGCACCGACAGTTTTCATTGGTTTCTTAATTTCACTGGTTTCTCAATTATAAACATTATCTTTATTCTTAGTTTCGGCAATTAAGATTTTTGAATTAAATTTACTTTAAAATTCAACAATGTCTGCGACACTGAAAAATTAATTACCAAACCAAAAATAAAAAAACTTTTAAATATTTAATAAATGTTGGCCATTACTAGATATTTTAAAAACCACTTTAATTAAATCAACATTTTCAATTTCGTTACCATCAGAATAAGAATTTCTTTACCATCAAAATTTGACATCAAAATGGTTTTAGAGGGAAAACGTCCAAATAATGAAAATAACAAAACAAAGTTTACTTAATAAAATAATACTATATTTAACTAATATGGGGGGGGGGGGGGGGGGGTTTTTGAAAGTAAAACAACAACAAAAATGAAACATATTTGAAACATTAAATTAACTTTTTAAGAAAAATATCCATTTTTTATAAACAAAAATATAAATAAAACATCACAAAACAAAACAAAAATCATATTTTTTCGTATTTGATTTTATTAAGATTTATTTTGTGTTTTTTTAGTAAGATTTTCTGTATTTTTTTTTTTATGTTTTACTTCTAGAATTAAATAAATAATGTCTGACATATGAAAAATATTATCACTTATATTACTGAAGATATTTATTCATAAAAATTCCTAAGAAGATCAAAAAAAATCTAAACAAATTTTTATTTATTATAAAAACAAGATTTTCAATAAAAGGAGCTTTTTGGATTTTCACTAAAATCTTAACATGACATGAAATTTTTCAACTTAAGTACAGTATATATTTATTTTTATATTTAGCATAAATAATAAATACATGAAATGGAAACTTTTATCTGAATCAAAAAATAAACAAATAGTTTGTTTATATAAGAAATAAATAATCCTTTTTGATTTCAATAATTTAGTCAATAAAGTGTATTAAATTCTGATACAAATTTAATTCAAAGGCTTTTTTTGCGCACCAAAAAAAAATTCTCATTTATTCACTTTTACCCATCCGTAAACTTTTTATTTAACATATACACTCAATATTTTTATGTGATTTGGAAGTTATTCCGTGCGATTTTTTTTTTTAGTAATATATTGAGATTCTCCGTGAAAATCCTCATTAGGTGTACCATATTCAATTCATTTCAATTCAACTGAAATAGAATTGAAATGAATTGAGTTAGAAGTAACAAAAAGTAAAAAAAAAAATGTCAATTGTCTCCATGAAAATTAATTGGAGTTCAACTCGTTATGCTAGACTAGCAATAGTAAATTGTGGCACATATAATTTATAGTTAGACCACTCCATTAGAAATAATTTCTATTACATTTAAGAACCATAGGTAATAAAGGTTAAATAAATTAGATTAAAATTTTCCTAATGGAATTGATCACATGTGGGAAACTACGAACACATGCCACATAGCAAAAACTATGTGGCCTCGAAGGAACCTAAGGAACACGGGAATCCTACTAAATATGACCAGGACAAGCCTCAGACTTGACATTGGTGTTCTGACAGGCCACTGCCTGCTAGGAAAAATGGCTAAAAGGATGGGATTAGCTACGGCTGATCTGTGCAGGGGCTGCCAGGACTTAGCAATAACGGAGGATATAGCTCACATGCTCTGCGACTGTCCTAGTCTCAGCAGAAGGAGGCTAAACATTCTAGGGAGGTATAGATACGGTGGACTACATGAGCTAGTAGGTACCCCGATAAAGGTAATCCTTAATTTTGTTAGGGGAGTAGCTTGGATTTAACGAGGGTAAGTAGCCGGGTGGTTGTTGCAATTAAAAAGGGATACCAATGGGCCAATCAATGGCCTAGGTCGGGGTTCTGTTCAGGCATCAGCAGACAGTTAACCCCCCCTTATAAAACATAACATAACATCCTAATGGAGGAGATATTTCGAAAAATATATTTACAATAATTTTTAAATATTATTTAACACGGTAAATATAGGTTTCCAAACAGATTTTAGCGGCTTAGCTAGAAAGATAATAATACTAAACTCCATATAATATTATTTGAAGTCCTCTCACTAGACCGCACAAAATTAATTGAAAATGTAATATTTACCATAAATGAAGCAAGGCATAATTGAAAATGTAATAAAAAGTTGATATATATATATATACTATATGGCTTGTTAAAGTCGAGGCCGAAGTTTTCAAGAAATTCCGGAATTTCTGCTGCAGAGCAGCAAGCTTTATACTCAAGCTTATCAAATATTTGAATCCGATCTCTTTTGAGGTTCCGATAAAGTCTTCTTTTTGCTTTATTAGAAGATAAAAAGTTTGGCACATTTCCAGCCTGCGCTTGCATTTAGCTCTTCCAGTCTTCCGCCAAATGTTAATAGCAGTTTTTGCTGAGCTTATCGGAATACCACAAACGATTAGGAGTAAATTACTTTCCAGCCTTATTTAGCAATGAAGAATGAAATAAAATAAAAGTGTTTGTAATTTTTGTTTCTGACATAATGAGTCATTTATATCAATATACATATACATACTTATATTAATCAATAATTTAATATGATTCTTCTTATGTAAATATCTAAACTATAATAGAACTGACATATCCAATATTCTATATGTAATATAATTTGAAATAATAAACTAATATTATCTTTTCATTACAGCAAAAAAATGTAAATGTCAGCATTTAGAATTATCCTCTCAAGAAAAACATAATACCAAATACATTACTATATCTATAGTATGTCAATTATGCTCTTTAAAAAGAACATTAACCACTATAAATGTATATACATAAAATTTCAATTATGCTGTAATAGATAAAACCTTAAAAAACTACCTCAGGGCATTTTATTTCTATCAAAACTGTTAACAGACATTATTTCTATAATACAACACTACGGCCTTATGTTTATATCTGTAACAACATAAGACAGATGACATCAGAATATTTTATACACAAGATTCGATTATGTAGGAAAATGATAAAATTAATTCTTATAAATTTTGTGTAAGACAATTGTTAAAAATGAAAATATACAAATTTTCAACTAACTACAAGATTAATTTATAAAAATTAAATTAATTTAATTTTTTTTTTTAAATTTCCTTCTTTTATTTTTTTAAGGATTTCTACTAAAAACTTTTATTTTACTATGAAAATTTATGGTATAACATAAATATTGGTTTTTAAATATGAAATAATGTAAAAGTTTATTTATAGCTTATTAAAAAAAAATAAAACAATAACATAAATATTATCTTTATCCTTTTTTATTATGAATATTTATTAAAAGATTTAAAGACGTATATAAAATATTTTAATTAAGTAAACAAAATTTTTATATTTAATAAAGTATAAACTAATTGATGTACCACCTACATTCAATATTTCATAAATATTCAAAATAATTTTTATAAATACTATTATGATTTCAAAATATATCTTATAGCGTTTTAATCACTTTTTAGCTAAACCAACCGATTAAAATTACTTTATTAAGCATAATTATCTGAAAATTTAATTAGAAAACTAATTTTTTATTTTTAAAATTATTTATATTATTTATTTAAATTTTACTAAAAGAATCTGTCATGTCGCATATTAAATTATCGCTCCGTTGAATTGTCACTCGTTAATACTGAACTATTTTTAGTCGTGATAATAATAAAAATAAAAATTTTATAATTAAAAGTCACTTGTAAAATTATTTTAAAAAATAAAATAGTCCCTGTTTAAATAAATAATTTTTGGGTAAATTTACTAAACATTAGTATTCATATTTTGAGTACTTTTCACAATTAAATTGTTTGCTGAAAATACTAATATTTGTGAATTTGAAAACATTATGCTTCAGGGTATGTTTTTTTTTTTTTTTGTAAATTTACTATTCGTATTTTGTAATTAGACATCAAAGTTTATGTTGTACACAGGAAAAAAAAAATGAATTTTCTTTTTTAAATGTCCATTAAATGAAAATTAATTAATTCTTCTTTAAAATATTTATTTTTTAATTATATATTGAATATTTAAATTACATATTTCAAATAAATGTTTTTAAAATTTTGTTTATAATTTAATTATAATTTTAAATTTAATTTTTATAATTTTAAATTACAGATTCAATTTAGTGATCAAATTTATGTTTCCAGCTTTTTGGTGAAGGCCCTTTAAGCACTCCGTAATTAAACTATAACATAAAAAGATATAAATAGAATAGAAGATACTGATATAATTCTATAATAACAAAGTCATTATGCGGCATTGGATTTAAGGGATCGTATTTCAACATATGATCCATGAAACTAATTCATATGATTAACATATGAATTGTTCCATCTGGAAAATAAAAAAATATCAAAGAGTATTTATGCTAACGTTAACACATAGTTTTAGTAAATAAGTGAATAATAAGTTAACATTTGATATAAGAAATAATGTAATTTTCGAGTATAAAAGGATTGTAGAAACCAATAAAAAAAATCACTTCTAATTCAACAGTCAAAACGATAGTTTTACTCCTTTATTGGCTACTCGCTTCAGGGAGAAGAAGAACTCTTTTGATTGGCTTTTTAGCTAAGGTAGTTTAACCATTTCCTTTGCAAGAAGCTAAGGTTCTTCAGTTGGCGTTAGAGTATATTTTATTACAAATATTCTAGCGGATAATTTTAAGATAACTTTTCGCAGTTTGCTTTGCATGAATTGAAAAAACGTTTGTTAGATTACTGAACATGGCCTGTGCAGGTTAAAATTCTTCGTGGGTCATTTTATCACCAGCGAATCATGGGTTCTGGAAAGAATATCACTCATTAGAATATAAAATAAGGTTGGACAAAATTATCCACCGCTGCCAGTAAATTGACCTATTGTAGCAATTTTTTCCCACGTTAAACTATCTTATTCCCAGTTTTACTTGCTACGAAGTTTGGCCTCCATCTCCAGCTATCAGTGTCATTTTAATAGTTAAATTAGAAACTGTACTATATATAAAGTATCTTCTGATTAATCTTATACTGTCTAGCGTTATAATCTTACCAATATCAGTAAGACTGTATTTTTTTGATACCAACAACCCTTATAATTGAATTTTCTTAATTATATATTTTCATATTGACTAAATCTGTACTGTTGATTCTCGGTAATTATTAGTCTTGATAAGCAATTTAACGCTATGTCCTATATAGTTAATAATAATTTCAAATTCCACCTGTAACAAACTGTATAGTTTCATATAGTTTTACTATTTCAAACATGCATTTCATTCTGGCTAATAACATTTCTCCAATTTTCTATGTCGTATATTTTTATTAAATAATTTTTTACGTAAATATTTGTATTAGCTTATTTTGGACAAATAAAATAAATGTCTGGCTTTTAATTTCTTTCAAAACACGCTAACTTTAATTTATTTGACTATCAAAGATTAATGTTTTTATGGAAATTTTCTTGAAATCGAAATTCTACCAAAGTATATTTCCATAAGGACTATTGATTTAACCGAAATATTGAATATAAAATAGTATAGTTTTCAAGTAAATAATATTTAGGTTAGAAATTTAGGTCAAAAATAAGCAATATATACATTTATTAGGAACAGAATAATTTTTCAAGGATATAATAAGTGCTTTACAAAATTATTGAATCATAAAGAAATTATAATTTAATAGCATGCAAATATCTGACAAATTTTGAATGTCAATTTTATCGGAAATGTTAAAAAAAATATATGTAAAATATATTGAAAGTCATTTATTTAAGAAACGATATTTTCTGTAATACTATTCACAGAATAATATAAATCATTATAAATTATACATAATTATTGTAATAGCCAATCAACATATTATCTTTAAATATTGCTGATATATTGTTAAAGACGATATATTAGTTACAGAGTGATAGGCCATTAAATATAGATAATAGACAATTTTATTATAATATTGTAATATAATAAATAAATCACAGACAAATACAGTGATCGGTCGATATAGTCACCTAAGCTCAATTAAAATTTTTAAAAAACGGTTGCTTGTATCGGCTTAATCAGTCTAAAATAATTAATTTTAAATTATAAGCGGAATTTATTATAATAAATGGCTAAATTATATTAATTATATTCCATTACTAATTGGGTTATTTTTTAAATTCTTTGCTGTAGAAACCAATGAATACGGTATAAACTTAGTTCTATTTCTGGAAACTTCGTCCTCTTCTCGAAACTTCGCAATTCTTATTAACTTTTTTCGGAATTTCGTATCATGATGACAAGTAAGTTTCTAAATTCTACTTTATTTTCGAGATTGTCGATTTGTTTGTTCAACTTCTTTCAAAACTTCTTTCAAAATTTCCAATTTCTGCTGTAACATTTTAATATTAAAAATTATCAGAAATTGCTTATATTGAAAGTTTCTTAAATCAAATGTGACTGTATCGTCCGTCTACTGTATTGATAAATAAATTTCATTAAAATAAAAGAAATATCCCTTTTTTATATAATCTAATTTTTCCTTTTTATTTTGTTTCATTTAAAGTAAATCTAGAAAGATATTAGATTTGATTTCATTTATATACAAAAATAGCAAAAAAAAAACATGATATTTACAAAATCATAAATAATGTAAATACAAAATTCAAACTTTCTAATATTCAGCAAAAAATTCATAAATCAAATTTGAGTTTTCTGTATATTATTGCGTCATTTCATGTACATAGTTTTTTTTTTTTTTGGATTAAATTCAATTATGTTTCTAGTATCTATAGATAAAAATCTAAATTTGTTTTATGTAGTTGAAAATATATATTTTTTCTTTTATTTGTAATTCGAATTAGAAATTATTATATTACAAATATGTAATTAACAATTGTTAAAGCATAAAACGCAATATATACTTAATTGGAAAATAATATCATAAATTTCATATTTATGTTGGGTTTTTTGATGTTCAAATAGAAAAAACTATAAAATTATTTTGATTATTTTACAAATTTCTTGCTATAGTTTTGTTTATATTTTATTATATTTATTTAGATAGTAAAATATAATAATTATGCCTTAAAAAATATAGAACAGAAAAAAAAAGGAATATTGTAATATATTTGACTTATGATGTATATTTGCTTTCAAGGCTGTAACATTAAAATATCTAAATTATAATTGTAAACATAAATTTTAATATATAAAAATAAATCTATAATTGTAATAAAAATGATACAAATACATATAAAAGAGTTACAATTTATTTTATGATAAAAAATACTATATACTAATATTAGTAATCCACCTTCTTGTCATTACGATTTCATTAAAAACACGAAACTATTAAAATTGATTAATTACGGTTGGGAAATAACGTGAAAAGATTTATTATTCTATAATTGTAGGTGAAATTTTCCGGTTTATAAAAAAAAAAGGATATATACGTATATATATGTATTTGTATAACTACAAGTTATACAATAATATGTGATATAGTCAATTCATTAATAATTGACTAATATATAAAAACCTTGACCGTGAATATATTATTATTTTGATTATTTGAAAATTTTCAATTCATTGTAGTTCAATATACTAAGTCCTTTATTAATCCTTTATAATTATAATAATAATTTAAAAAATGAAATTGGAAATTTAAATGATTTATTCTATTACTTTTTATGATGATCTTATTTCTCACACTTTTAAACTTTTTATTACAAGTTTGATCCTACTAATTTTATATAGATTCCAAAATTTTATTGTAACAAAGTAATAGCTAGTTTTTTTGACAAATTACCTTAACTGTTATAAGATATATTCCAGTCTTTAAATTAGATTTTACTGTAACTATTCCTATGGTAATCATTTTTATTATTGGTACTCAATTCAATCTGTTTACAGCGATACTTAATTTTAAGTTATTAAATTTTGCTTTTAATTTTAATCAATGAGTGAACTGAGTGAAAGTATATTTATAAAGGATACACTATTAAATTGCTTAACAAACAAATTCCAGATAAAATAAAAATAATATTTACACAGTAGAAGTAGGTTAACCCGTACGCTTTAATCTGAAGGTATAAAATAATCCGAATATTCGCTTAACGAGCGTTCGGTTTAATGTATGCTTTCAAACACACATGCATTTTTATAATATTTTTAAATTGGGAGAAAGTTGGTTAAGAGAAGACCATTTAAATAAAGGTTTGGTGTAAGAAAATTAAAAATATGCGGAGAGAGGTTATATGAAACCTGCATAGAATTTATCGAAAACTTTTAAAAACTAAATTTAAAGTAATAATCGATGAATTCGAACTTACTGCAGCACAAATTTATAATCCAGATGAGTCAGCGTTATTCTGGAAATTTTTCAACACAAAATTTTCGTTTGGTGTGCTTTCGATAATCCGAACTATGAAATACAAAAAAATTTACATTCGGATTAACTTACTTGTACTGTATATTCAAAATTGTCAATATTTTTGTAATAATAACAATTTTTGTAAATTCATTCTGATATTTGAAATTGGTAGTTAAATACCCTGGTAACACACTTAATACCTTAAATATATGTCCTTTTATATACATATATATTTATAGATCAAATTAATCAATACAATTCTCATTCAAAAAAAAAAAAGAATAGCAATATGTTTCAAATAGCTCTTATCCTTAGAAAGAAAATATCCTAAGCCAAACATAATCAGTATTACAAACAAAATCATATAAGTAATATTAAAAAAAAATAATATTTATTTAATATTTTTATATCAGGAAATTCTTTTAGTAAACGTACACACATATTTCAAATATTTATCAATAAAAATATTTTCTTCCAATTTCGAATTTGTATAAATATAAATAATAATAATTGTTTGGATGTTTTTTTTTATGTTAATATTACCAGTTGTCGTGAAAAAAACATAGTATCCAAAAAAAAGAATGGAAAAATTTGTAATAAAATAATTTTATTATTTTACACAGCCTATTTAGAAATACTGTTCACATATAGGGTTCCAAATACCGGTTTTATGAAAAACGCATTACCAACAGACTAAAACTACCAGTTTATATACTAAATCTATTTATTTCGATATTTTATGTTGGAATTCATAAATCGAACTTAACTTAAGATGATCTTCTTAAGCCTTCTATATTATTTCATAAACAATTCTTAACTAAATAATTCTTAACTTTAGGTCTAGTAAAAGGATAGATTTAAGATAATCTTATTTGAAATTTTACGATTATGTTTTATTTTAGTAGCTATATTTATTTATTTAAAAACAATGTCGCAAAAATAAATTAGTTTGAAAAAGCTTCAAAATTTAAATGATAACTTTGAATTTTTATGCCCGGTTTATCATGCACGCTGTTTCGTTAGTACACGCAGTGATTAAAACTTGCGAACACGCAGAAATTAAAACCAAACATATGCAATGAGATTAGCAAAATCGGAAAAGTTTATTTAACTTTAACTAATGGGTTTCCGACACAGTTTATTTTTTGACATATCAATGAAGTTTGTCATTATTTTCATAAAAATTCTTATGCTTTTCAATAAATTAAAATTAAATTTAATAATAATATGAAAAGCCAAAATAATTCTTAAAATGGTATTACATATTACATATTTTGTCCACCGCGATTGAAGGATAAAGCGTGTTTGCTAAACCAAGTAATAATGTTTTTTCGAAAGTACCGATTTACTTGTTCAATAATTTTTAAAAAAATCATAGGGATTAACTTTTTAAAAAAAATCCTTAATGTTAGATTTGTTTATGAATTTAAAACAAACATCTTCTCAGCACAGTCTATTATTAAAATTAAAGTCAATTTACATACTATTTGAAATTTATGATCAATTTTATTTCGAATCTTCCATTATTTTTCAGGAATGTTTCACAATTTTTAATGTTTAAGATACAAAATTAATATTTAATATGCACAAAAAAAAAATATTTTTTTTGTTAAATTGTTTAAATTGTTAGTTTCAAATATGCCAACTTATAATTTTCGAAATTCGAATTAATTTTCTATATCAAAGAACTGAATCAAAGATTTTCTTCATTATTTGCTGAATTTTCTTCATTATTTTATTCATTAAACCGCATAAAAATGTATTAAGAAATAATATAAGAAGTATATTTGTTACCGGTTTTGATACTGGATAGACCGGTTTTTGCAAAATACTTTTGGTACTAGAAACCCTATAGTCACATATATATACTATGAAATATAAAAAATATGAGCTATTCAATTATTATGTCTTCTTCTCTATAAAAACTTTAATTATTACCTTCTTTTTTTTTGTTAGCTTTTTATGACCTACGAATTTTATTAAAGTTAACACGAAAAATGACTAATAATGTATGACAGAATTAAAAAAGTTTTCGTTATAATTTCATAACTAAACTAGTTATTTATAAATTTCTAAAAAAAAAAATAATAATATAGATTTCTTAAATTCTACCTAAACTCTAATACAATCTGATATATAATTTTATGTTTAAATTTTTATAGAAAAATTTAAGCTTTAATATAAAATTGTTTCATTTTATTTTTTCAAAATTAATTTAATTAAATTTAGTAAAAAAATTATGATGACAAATTTTTCTATTAAAAAAAATGTTGTTCTAGAATCTAGAATACATAATTAATTTAAATAAGACTTTATATGAAACTCAAAGGAAATTAAATTAGAATCTTTACAGGAGTTCTGTCCACTATCGCTTTAACTATAATTTAAACAAATCTGACAGATCAATTACTGCGAATTGTCGAATTTGTGACGACGAAGATGAGCGAATACAGGGGAATTTCTCGAGCTAGATATCGATTTCTAGATCAAATGTTTAGCCTGACGATTTTACTTTCCGCAAATGAAATTCTTAAAGTTTCGTTAAGGACCTTTAGAAAATTAAGATTTAGATAAGAGTAAACCAGGGTTTTTTGGGTTTCAACCTTAACCAACCCTGAAATTTGTATTCTAGCTATCACTATCTTATGTATCATTATTTGTTTATAACATAATATAAATTTAATTTACGTGATATCAAAAAATATGTTAATCCTACTTCATATAAATAATCATTATACCAGATTTGATAAAATATTTTTTGATTGCATTTTTTTATTTGCAAATAAATATAAATCTTTGATTAAAGATAAAATATTCTGTTGATTTAATAATGAATTTTGCATATTTGTCCTTATTGCAAACAAAATGTATCCTTTATAAATTCAATTATTTTACCACATATGTTAAAATTCATTATTTTATCAGACAATATAAAAAAAAAAATCAATAAATTTAATAATAAATATAATCTAAATTTATTATGGATTAGCCAATCACCCTTACAAAATGTGACTTTTCTAGGAAATTAATACATATATATGTATCTATATACATATTTTTTTTTTGTATATATAAATCACTTCAATATGTTGAATTTATCTTAATTTTATGAATCTATTTTTAAGCTTTTTGTTAATAAATTACGTTTCATTATGAGCAAGTTATCATCTTATATTTTTAGTTTTAATCAAGTAAAACGTCACTTTGTCGAACAAAAAATAATCAATTTCTATTTTTAATTTATTTAACAGAAGGACTATTTTTTTATAATAATCTTTTTTGAGTGGAGCCAATTAATTTAAAAATATCTTCTCTTGTATCAAACTGACCCTCTTCAATTATTAGAACATCTTAGCCGGCTGTTTTTTTTCTTCTTTTTAGTAACATAAATCTTTTAATGATTGGAATTTTGTCATTTTTATTGTAAAAAGATTTTTTATACTTTATTGATTCTATTGTAAAATTGTTATTTAACGTAGTAAATTGTCACCTAAATTTATCCTATTTAGAAAAACCTTTAATGTTTAGGTATGGAAATAAATATGAAAAAAGAAACACTTAAGAAAAAAAATCATATATCAAAGTATATCATTTTGAATAATTATGTTCACGGATAGTGTTACCTTTTCTAACTATTTTTTTTTGGGATTTTCAAGAAATCAAATTATGTAAATTATACAAATTGGGCAAAATTATGAGGAATATAAAATTCGGGTCAATACACACATCAAAATAATTGATGATTCGTTTCGAGTAGATAGATAAGAAATGAACAGGTTTTTGTTACATATCTCTGAGGCCTCTATGAACTTTAGGTGAAGTACCCAAATAACACATTCCCAAAACCTGTACTCTCTTACCTCCTCGTGACGCTTAAGAAATAGTCCAGCACTAAGAAGGGAGGTTGGCGTTTGCCTAATAACCGAACCCGTCAAATTAAATTATAAAGAAAATGATGAGAAGCAAAAGGAAAGGACTTATTAATGACTAACTCACTAAAAATTACCGGAAGCTAGAGAAATGCTGCACAATGGAGAAATCTTCTTTCCTCGGAATAGGCTCTTTGCAGCTGTGGTTCCGAGTAAGTAAGTAAGTAAATAAATACTCAAAGAAAGATATTATATCTTTAAGTGAGTGACACGTCAGTTGCACTGGTGGTGTGGCTCAGGTTCTCATTTACATTTGCGTAGAATATGTTTAGCAGATTCTTCGAGTAACACGCCATTTAATATTACAAAAAATATATTAAATACAATATCAATTTTTAAAAGGAATTAAATATTATGAAAAGATAATGTATTTCAAAAATATGTTATTTTTTTAATGTTTAACGGAATAAAACTTAATAGTAGCTAACTATTTTTTTTTGTACAACCTTCCGACCTTTAAGAAATTTGATCCGTAGCCATGATACTGTGAAACATTAAACACTCCTGTGCCAATATATTCCATAAATCTTTTATTGTGTTTAAAAAACATAACTTAAGTATGAGATTATTTCTTATAATAATTATTCTGGAAGGGTCACCGTTTAATCGTGTAAATATTATTTTTCTTTACCTTAACCTTGAAATTCGTTTTTTTTTAAGACAAGGGTATTCGTATTCATATTATTAATGTTTATACATCGTTATGATCAGATTGGCCACATAAAACTTTACTAGATAAAATTTGTATTCATTTTAATAAAATAAATTACAGTGATAAAAACGTATACTGTATACATAATAAAATATATATCTTTTAATAATAATAATTTCTTTGGTTACCTACAACATCATTTTGGCAAATAACTCTAAAAAAAAAAATATTATATTTCTGTTCATTTCTGTTCAGTTGTTCGTTGTTATTTACAAAAATTTACCTTAAATGAGTATTTTGCTCTTGGAAAAAACGATTTACCAACAGTTTTATATTTCCTTACAGTATACTAAAATAGTAAATATAAACTCAGTCAGGAATATAATTAATGTTTACATAAATGACCATTTCAGTAAAGTAACTAAATCTTATATAATAATTTTTCAAAAATGTCTCAAGAGAATAGTTTTGAAAAAACGATTAACTAAAATGTCACGTTTTAAAAATTGTACAATTTTATTTTTTTTACTTATTTTTACATAAAATTTTATTTCTTAATAAAATTTTAGAAAATTATGAAAATTTGTAGGGAATTTTATTAAACTAATCTGCCCAAATTCTAGTTTTCGAGTGAACAGAAAATATATGGAAATTATTTGGTATTAAAGTTTTCGAGGTAATAGAAATATTTTTCAAAATTCGAAAATCGTCCGAGTCAGAAATTTATGATATCCAAGTTTTCAAGTCAAATTTATCCAAGTTTTCAAGTGAAATTTATGTTATTAATATAAATTATCATAAAAATTTTTAATTTTATTTCTAAAAAATATTTTTAATAGGAAAATGAAATTAAAAAAATATAAAAAAATAATTTCGAAAATTTGATTTATCTGGTAACAATTAATTCGAGGGAAAACTAGAATACCAAATAAATTTCCAAGTAAACAAAAAGTTCCATTCGAACAAAATTCCACGTGAAAACTAGAATGAGGTAGAATATTAAATAGCAATTTGTTAATTTTGTTTAAATATTTTATCAAAAAAAAAGGCCAATTATTTATAAAATAAATTATTTAATTTGTCAAATATATTTCATTTTTCAAGTAATACCTCTTTGCAATTTTTCGTAAAGTATTCGAAAAGTTTTTTGATTGATATTTATTTGTACATTTTACTTTTCCACACTTAATCAATAAAATATCCTATAAAAAAAAAAATTAAAAAGTTTTTCAAATAAAATACTTGATAATTTGATGCCTTAAAGTACCACCGAATTGTTGTTAACTTGAAAACTAGGTTGATTTTTTCCATCTTCCCAAAAAAAAGTTAATAAAGTATTTGTTTTTTTTTTATTTACCGGAGGTAAATTTCCATCAAGTAAAAAGCTTTTTTTTTTGCAATTTCACCCTTTCCTTTAAAATTTCAATTTCACCCTTTCCTCTACGTAAATATACATACATTTTCAGATCTTACAAAAGCAGCGAAGCAGTATATTGCTTCACTGCTTTTGTCAGATCTGAAAATATATATTTACGGGTGAAACGTAAAGAAGTATAAAAAAGAATTCCTGCTGAGGTGAAAAGTATTATAAGTAGTTACTCTTATCCTAGAAAATATATATAGATTCTTTTTTTTTTAATGATATCAAGGATATTATAAATGATAGTTGTTTAAATTGACATGAATCTCATAAAAATTTATTTAATATTTCCTTAGGAAAAATCAATAAAATTGTCACTTTAATATATTATTTTTACTAAAGATAGTAATTTGTTAACCCAATATTAAAAAGATAAATTTTAAGATTTAACACGAAAACTGATGAACTAATTTACTTAACATATTAATTAGAAAGTATTTATTTAAGAATTTATATTTTGTGTTCCTTCAACCTTTTTAAAAATTAATATTGAACACAGTAAATATACACAATAATTGTTGCTAGATCATTCATTGGTAAAGTTGATTTCTATAAAATACAGCCCAATAAATATTAACACCGTCCGCCAGACGGTATTCTTAAACAAATATTAAACAACGTTATAGCAGATAGTCTGGAATTTTTTCCAAAATGAGAAATTATATTTAGGACGTTAGACCGTGCATTAGAAAGGGTAAGCAATACATTTTTTTCATTTTAATGTTTTGCCTGTAAGGCCATTTACATTAATCTTTCAAACGTAACTCTTAAAGTAGTGAAATATAGCCCATTTATTTAGAGAAACTATTTACCATTCCCTAAGTTGTATTGCCCTAAGTTACAAAGAAACAAATAAAATGAGCGGTGGTGGCTTAGTAGTAGTGAACTTCCATTTCAGCCAGCCATCTTTGTCTACGTTTACTCAGTTGTAAATAAATACCAGTAATAAGATTGTGAAAAATGTTACTCAAGTCATGTCTTGTTGAAAGTAAATTTGCTACACTAAATATATGGTTCAGAATTCATATAAAATTAATAGGTCAAAGTTGCTTTAGAATATCGTGGACAAGGCTCTGCGCTAGCTGTAACGCAAAGGAAAAGACATAAATCCTGTAGTATGAAACTACTTCAGAACAGTAATGCTGTGCGATTTCTCTTTTTACTCTGATACTTTATCCTTAATTTTCCTAAGATTTTTAACCTATTTTCGAAAATTAATTCCGTTCACACGGTTGCTTGGTTACACACGAAATAGTATTAAAAATTTTAATTAAAGATATTAAATTTTTAATAAATTAATTTTAACGTATATGTAATTGTAATGGTGTTTATAAGCTTTTTAAATTAATTTAATTTTTCTGTATCCATTTTGTTAAAAAAAATTATTTATATATAAGTCAATAAAAACGGTTAAACATATAAAATTAAGAGTATTAAACAGGATATTCGAAAAAAAAGTAATCCTCTTAAGTATACTTTTCAAATGCTCTGAATATAAAATGATATTTTATATGAGTTCTCTAAAGAATTAGTAAAATTACATTTTGTTATACTTTATACATTTTTAACTAACTAAAGTATATTTAATGAAATTACATTACTTTCTCTACTTTTGATAATAGAACAACAAAAATATTTATATAAATTAATATGCGAAATAATGACTTTTTTAAGTGAATTAAATCGAGCATAAAAACAAAAAGTCTGACTGCATTTGTTTTACTATTTATTTTGCATTACTGATTCTTATTACATTTTTGGATTATTCTTTCTTTTCATTTTAATTAATTTTTCTATATTTTACTTCTAATGAGATGAATTTATATTTTCTCTTATTGTTCTTTGTATTCGTAATCATCCATTAAAGTAATTTTCAAATACATTTTACAACATAATTAAATTTTAAAGAATGCACAATCTTTTCTAGAATATGGATCATGTCTAATGACAATTTGCAAATAAAATTTCTATTAAACATAGTCTCTTTTTTTACTGACTTAATGAAAAGGAAAATTCATTTAAATATAATTTTAATGGAAAATCTTTGAAAATCAATTTGAAAAAAGAAAATACAAATTGTACGTGAATATTGATAATTTTTTTTATTATTTTATGTTTCATCATAATTTTTTTAACAATGCCATTGCCATCTCATTTGTTGAATTGTTATTCTGAATTTACTAACATTAATTGAGAAACAATTTATGTAATTTAATCAAAGTAAAGCAAGCTCAAAATAAGAAATAACTTATCTGGAAGATTGTGCTGAATAAATTCTATGCGAACGGCTGGCGCCCGCCACACCTCTTAATTAAGCATATCTAAAAATCTGTCCATAAACTTTGGTATTTAGAATGACAGAGATTATATCGTCACTATAAGCCGAAGTTACTGATTAAGTTAGTACTAGCGGTTCCTAGTTAAGCTAGTGATCCTCTGCTTTCTCTCCATGTACAACACAATATCTACAAAATTTTGTTCAGCGTATTCGCTTTAAAGGGTAGGTATTTTTCAGTTTACACCCCCTTGTAAGAAAGCCTACTATTTCGCTTGGCTGGTCGCTTCATGGTGCTGGGATCAACAGCTTATATTGCAGAAGAATTATGTACCGTTAGGTGGCTGATTTAATCCATGATTTATTACACATTTTTTAAATATTATTTTAATTAAACACTTTTCCGTCGTCTCTAGTTTTCAGCCACAGTCGGCGAATAAAACTATTTAAAATTTGGAATTTTTCATACTTGTCTCAGAATGTAGCATCATATTTCTTCTTAAACATTTCAAAAAAATATCGCATAAACGGTTATAAAGTCTAATAGGCTGAACACTGGTAAAATTGATTACTTTAACTTGTAATCAAATTTAGAATTACTTAAGAGGCAATAAACGAAAAATCTTATGATTACTATTTATTATGTTCAACATATTTACGATAAAGTATCAAAGTAAATATCTTTAATATCTCTTTTTGGTTAGAGCTTTATAAATGTTTTTATTGAAAACGATCATTATTTTACCCAACACACAATGATTTCCAAACATTTGCATTAATATTGACTAATAAATTTTGATTATAATGACGAATCCATTAAATAACTAATGACGAATCTATTAAATGACTAATTTTCATTAAAAGAAACCAATTCAATTTTTCTTTTCAAATCATTTTCTTCTCCGAAAAACTTATCCTTTGTAAAAAAACGCTATAAAATAAAATTAGGAAAAATATATAAAATTAGGAAAATATAAATTATAAATAAAATAACAATTTTTTTGTATTAAATTATTATTATTTAAGTTTTAATTTTCTCATTATAATTCTTAACTTGTTCTTTGAAAAATTTAAATTAAATTTTCACAATTACAACACCAAAAAAAAATTTCTTTTTCCACAGAAAGTTTTTAATGTTGGAGAAAAATATTATTTAAAACAATTTCTTGTATTAAAGTTAAATTAATTATAATAAGCAAAAAAAAAAAGTTTTTCCAATTAAGTAACTATGATAACTTTAAAAGAATTCTCTAAAGTTACTATAATAAATTTGAATATTTTATTATTAAAATGAGAAAATATAGATACGAAATTTTTCAATAAATTTATGTTTTTTTTAAAAAAACGACCCTTAATTTCATTATAATTTTTATTAAACATAAAATTTAATTAATATCAAATTTTAAAATTTATTATTGAAATTTTTGTATATAATTATAAATTAATAATATCAACTTATTAATTAAAAGTTTTAAAAGTAATTTAATTTGAAATATTTTAAATTTGACATATATTTACATTTTAATGGTTTCATAACTAACATAATTTTAATATAATTTAAGTAATTTTGGTTTAGTAAATTTTTAGGATATTTAAGTAATAAAACTAATAGAAAATATTAGTTAAATTTATAGAATTTCTGAACTATTCTCAACATAATTATTGTCAGAGTTTTTACATCCATCTTACCCTTTTTTTTTGAAAGTTTAGGATTTTTTTAATGGCTACATTTACATAATGTTTTCATAATTTTATTTGTTGTTATTTTGATTGAAAATTTAGGGCACATAATCAGTATTCGAAATTTGGTAAGAAAAGAAAATTGATTTATAAATACGGAGCTTTCATAATATGAATTGTACGAGAAATTTTCGAAAAACTGAAACATATTCTCAAAGTTATAATTTTCTCAGAGCCATTGTGTATAGCAAAGATGGTTTGAAAGAGTCCTTTGCATATTAATTTGGTAACCTTGCTGTAAAGCAAATATAAAATTCAGCAACGAATTAAACTACTATGTAAAAAGAATCTAGTATTACTAATTAGAAATGACGATTTTACGATTTTAAAGTCAGTGAATATAAATGTAGATATAAGAACAATTTCTTGTATCTACGGTTTGAACCATTTGCATGATTTTCAGAAATAAAAAATATGAACTTATCAAATATGAAGAATTTTTTTTACTACTAATCTCGTTTGATAGTTAGCTTCTTTTCGACCGTTTTTTAATTGATTAACTTCTTTTCGACAGACTTATTTTCAGTTTACACTTATTTGCAACTGAAAATTCCATTATTTTCCCTTTCATACGACAAGAACCCGATTTTTCAACTTAAGGGTTATTGTTGAAAACGCTATACCAGGTAATCCGACATGTCCAGGTAAAAATCTTGCATGGAGAAATTGTAGGTAAAATTATGGCGCACCGACAATTTTAGCAAAATTTCAATCCTTCTATTTATACGGTAGATACGTTCCATGAAAAACCGTGTAAATTGAAACCGTGTAAAACGAGACAGAATAAATATGAAAAAGGGAGATTGGTTCTTTCCTTTAAACCGTGTAAATCGAAACCAGGAATATGAAGAAAAGTTCAGAATAACCGTGTAATAAGACGACAAACATTTAATAAAAAAAACATTCAGAATAACCGTGTTCTAGAATAACCGTGTAAAGAGACGGCAAACATTTAATGAAAAAAAACGGTGATTGGTTCTAATTAAATTGGTTTTATAAAATTATAAACATAAAATAATACTATTCAGTACGAAATAAAAACAAAACAAAATTTACACGAGTTTATGAAATGAGTGCTTTTAATCATTAAAAATTTTTTTTTGCAAATTTAGAAACCGTGTAAAATCGCAACCGTGCAAATTGAGAGATGGGTGTATAATTATGCTTGATTGCATTGGTAATATTAATATAATTTTTAATAAAAATTGTGTAAAATAAAAACCTATTTTATCATAACTTTTAAATAATTTTCAATATTCATATTTTAAAAATTTATCAAACAAAATATGTTAAATTTTCTTTATGTCCTTTTTTTTTTTTCATTTTAATATTTAATTCGATATGTTTTTTTTAATTTAAATATAAAATAAATCAATTTTTCTTTTCAATAAATATTTATTTTAAATTATTAATCATTTTCACAAATAAAAAATTTAAATTATAGCTATTTCTTTTTTAAATTATATTCTATATTTTATTCTTAAAATACATACTTAATAAAGTGTAAATTAAATTTACCAAAAAAAAAAAAAAAGGCAAACAATTTTACTCCTTAAAATATATAAAAATTTGATACACCTTTATAATCCTTAAAAAGGTAATATTATTCATCAATGTTTATTTTATATTATTTAAACAACAAAACAAAAAAATTGATATTTTTATAAAATAAAAGGTACACACTTGATTGATTAACTAAACTTTCGAAACATAATTTCAAAAACATAATTTAAAGAAAATTTAAATTCACTGCATTTACAATCATTTTTAATTGGATTTTTTTTTTATGAAAATTATTATACCATTAATATAATTAACTAATACAGAAAAATGAAAAATTATGTAAATAAAAAAATGATTAATATTCTATTTGCTAGCATTTTTTTTTTTAATTTTAAGAAGAATTATTTACGTATATCAAATTGCGGTAATTAGCTTTATATCATAAGAAAAAGGGCTTTATTATAATTAGAAGAAAATTACGTCTTAAAAATAAATATACAAACATAAAGATTAAAGATTAACTAAATTTTATAAAAATTTAATTTTATAAAAATTTACAAAATTCTATAAATATATGTAGAACAGAAAATGATTTTCAATTTTAATAGTAATATTATCAACAACGGATTTCCTTATATTATGAATCACTAATGCTATAATACTGAAGCATGAATATTGAACCTACATAGAATTATTTAAAATATATATTAGAAAATTGAAAATAAATAAAAATTTCTATTTCAGATGTCATCAAAATTCAAATAAATAATAAGGTACTATTACCTAGTACAAAAATATTTATTGATCGACCTTTTTTGATCACTTTTGTGGAAGCAATTGCAAAACAAGTTAACCAATGTTGATCTGTAACAATATTTTGGACGTATAAATTGAACAAGTTGCTTAGAACTTTATTATAGAGTTATATATAATAAAGTTCTAAGCAACTTTTGAGACATAATTCCCCAATTACAGAATTTCTTTCTATGAAATTTGGGTTCAAATGTAGTGAACCTAAATTTCATAGAAAAATATCATTTTTCCGTATAGAATAATTTTAATAAATAACTCAATAATGAAATCAGCAGTAATTTTTGTGAATTTATTATTTATTACTTTTCGTGGTATTATATATAATCAACCTCCTCAGTGAGCTATGATCTCATAAATTTGAAAATTTCACAGTATGAAACTATGGCTTGTTAAATATTGAATTAAGTCTCTGATTACTATTTTATATAAGCTGAAGAAAAGTAAATATTCTTCTTCTTAATATTTAGAATATTATGTAGAATATTCCCCAAGTTATGATTATAATTTAGATATGTTTTTAGAGAGTTTTAAAGAACTTGAAGTGCTTAGCTACATCCATCTCAAATGTTATAGTGAACTATGGCTGAAAATGGCTTAAGTGGTAGTTCGCAACGCTCTGTAATGCATTAGACACGGGGTTCAATTCAAGCACTAAACTTAGATGTTGTTCTAAGTTTCCTCGGCTTTAAATGAGTACCAGTAAAAAAAATTGTAATAAAATGTAATTTAAGACTGGTAAAAATGCTAACAGTCGAGACTATTTGCTAACAAAATTAAAAGTTTCTTTACTATAAAGAAATTCATGGTTCGGAATCAATATAATTAGTAAAATCAATAGGTCAGAATTGCAATAAAATGTTTAAGGGACCATTTAAGGGAGGCCCAGGCTCTTCAAGAGCTGTAGCGTCAAAGAGAAGATAGCTGTTCAATTATACTGTGCTACTATAAGAATATGTATTATTTGCACAATCTAATTCTTTGGACTATATCTCTATTTTTTGGTAATAAAATTTCATCACAACAATAAACAAAAATTTAAAATTTATTTAACATAGTAACGAAACAAAGGTGTGTCGAATATTTTAATTTAAAAAAAAAAACAAAACCATGTTCACCTAAAAGGTATAATTAGAAAAACATATAAAAAATGAAATTTAAAACATTATACTGGTTGGTTATTATTCTTAGAACCATAATAAATATACAAAAAAAAAAATATAAATACAAAATATGACAAAAACATACCTTTTAGTGGTTTCATTCAGCAAAAACTTATTAGTAAATATCCTAAATATAAAACCATAAGAAAATTACTATTTTTTTTTTTTTTAAGTAATTTAATTTTCCAGTAAATTTCAAAAAGTTCATTTATTCAATTATATTTAATTTTATACCATCACTTCCACTACACCGTACCCTGAATATGAAACAATGAACATTGCAGAAACGATTAAATTAAATTTAATTAAAAAAAAAAAGGATTCATTAAAAATTTATATTTCACTAAAAAATAATCAATGCATACGTAATTATAAAACATAAAATTGCACTGTTTTTATACACGTTTCATGGCTTTTAAATGCAATCACTATTAAAATAAACACAAAAAAAAAAAATTTTGGTTATTTATCCTTTTTCAATATACAAAACAACTCTTAACCATCACACTACACTATTGATACTAAACGTATATAAAATAATATTGCAAATACAATATCGAAACTTTAAAACCAATCAATTTTTGTAACCATTTATCCGATACGACACTTAATTTTCAATTTTTTGGTAACAACCAAATATCGTGTTTGTAGACAACAAGTTGTAAAAAATAAAAATAAATAAAAAGGACACAACATAAATGTTTTCATGACATTGTCCTTGCAAAAAAAAGATATTTAATTTTATGTTACAAAAAAGATTTATGAGATTTTTTTTTTTTTATGCTATTAAATCTGAATTTAAGTGTTTCGATATGTTAGAAATTAATTGTTTTTTATTATTTTATTTTATTTGTAATAAAATATAATAGATTTTCGAAATTAATGTTGATAAAAAATGTTGTCTTAATTACAAATTTTTTTAATATTATGATAATTTTAATTTTTATGATATTGATATGTTTGTTATCTTCAAAAATATGTAAAGTTTTATTTTTAAAAAAAAAATATAATTATTTTATCAGTTATATCGAAACTTATATTTCATTAATAGAACATTTTTTTTAAAATAATATCCGACATTACGTCCGTATTTAACAAGATACATTCTCAAACTGATAGTATAGTAAAAAAAAAATTTTTTAATATTTCTTATTTTTATCAATTTTAAATATGTGAGAATTTTTGGACATGCGTACATATTAATTTTAAATATTATATTATCCTTTATTTTCAATGATTATCCTTTCTTTGAACAAAACAATATCATATTTTTTTTTCAAACAAAAAAAAAAAAAAAAAACTAGATAAGAAAATTTTTTATAAAAGAAAACAATTTCCACAAATAAGAAAATTTGAATAATAAATTTTTTTAAAAGAAATGTTAAATTAATAAGAAAGGTTTGATTAACGAATGATAATTTGGAAATTAATAAAGATTATATCTTTTAATACACTTGTTTGTAAGTAATTTAAATGATTCTACTATTTGTAATAAGGTGTTAAGAAACTATTATGTTAAAAAATATGTTTATTTAATTTTTTATAATAAATTAAATTTTGACACTCAAATAAAAAATTTTTTATATTTTTAATTAATATCCGAATAATTGGTGACTTTTAATAATTTTCAGTTCTATAAATCATTTCTGAAAGTATTTTTCACTAATACAGAAGTTAATCAAAGATTTATGAAATAAAATTATTAGATGATTTATCATCAGCAAATCATACTAATTTCAATTATTTAAAGAATAGAATTTAATTAAATTTAATTAAGTATAATTTTAGATAAATTATGTACGAAGTAAGAGAACTAAAGAAAGAAATTAATCTACAAAAAATGAATTTATTATAAAAACCATTTTGTTTTTTTTCGACTTAAAAAAATTTCAAATAATTTCTAATTTTCCTTTTTGTTTGTTAGAAGCTAAAAGCTTCATATTTTTAATTAATATATTTTACATTTACAAAATTTTTCTTGGTTTAATTATATTTCCCAAACGGCCACAAAAAAAAATATTTTTATTAGGAGTTTTATTTTATTTTTTTTTACTTTATTTTAAAGTTTATATTTTGTTATGAGAAAGGATATTTTTTTAATATTTCGTTAAACAATTATTGCTTGTTGCATGACCACATTTTTTTTTTGTTGTTATGCTTTTTAAAGTACATTTATGTAATTACTATCAGGTGGTAGGAATAATTTTCTGTCATACATATTTTATCAGTTATCCTTCGTATAATTATTATACAAAATTTACAAATGGTAATGTTGAGAAATAACAAAATATATTGCTTAATCAATATGAAATATATTATGATAATAGTCAATATAATAATATAGTATTAATCGGGTAACAGACAAAATCAGGCCCAGTCTTAAATTACATTTTATTGTAATTTTATTACTGGTACTCATTTAAAGCTGCTAAACATAGACCAACATTGACGGGAGTTGAACCCAGTACTGTACCTAGTCCACCACAGCTTAGGAGACTACAACTAAACCACAGTCGATCTTAATTTTTTTCATTTATTCAATTATTTATATACATATAGTGAGTAAACGCCAAATATTGATTTTCGATAGATTCTCAAAAATTTATTTACCATAGTCACTCCAGTGGCAATAACGAGTAATAGAGATCTTACATATGTACAAAACTTCAAGTTCGTTAATCATTCATTATTATCCGGATGATAAGTCTACAGTGGTTTTATAAATTCAGATTGCAAATATTTCCATAATCTACCAATGTATATTATACCTATATTATAATGCATATATTTTTACACAGGATGTCGCAATTACCCAGGAGTTAGACAATGTTGTTCGACAATATTGTGTTAGTAGTTCGAAAATGTTACATTTAATGTTTTGTATAAATTATAGTAAAAGAAAATCATAAAGCTACATTTACAGCACCCTGTCTATATACGGAAAAAAAGGAAATAATTTTATTGGTACAAAAATTTTAGCTAAAATTTGCAATTAAACTGAATAAGAAAAATCGATATAATAATAAGAAGTTAAATATGTATTATGTTAGCAACCCCAGAATAGTAATAAAGAATGCATCAACAAATTATAGTTTTATCTCATAATGGAAGATAAACTTTATATCATATGAAAATGAAAAGAAAACGTATGATTATTTCATTTGTATAAAGAAAAATATTACTTTTTATTAAGCTCAAGAGACACGCTCATAAGGACTTCTTGTACACATATTTAAAAAGCTCACAAACAAAAATATGGAATATTCATTGAAATAATTTCAACGAAATTAAAGTTTTCTGCATGAATATAAATGAATATTTTATTATTATGGAAGTGATGAAAATTTAACTAACTTGTTATTTACTAGTTTATTATTGCTTTCAAAAAAAAATTTGTAATTTCCGATAAAAGGAAAAATTTTCTTAAAACATAATATATTAGTCATTAAATAATATGTAGTATGTAGCATAAAATATTCTGCGAAAAGTATGATGTCGAAAGTATTTTCTTTTTCATTCCCCCTTAATATTATCAAGATTTTATATTATCCTCTGAATTGAGAATATCTATATTATCGTTATTAATCAGAATTCGAGAATAGACTGTTAGAATCAATCTAGACCAATCTTAGATTGACTTTGACTGAACCGTTTCTGTCGAACGGGATTAATTATATTTTTTACTCTTAAATCCTGCATACAAATTAAGAAAATTATAATCAGAAAATAAATTTAATTCATGGTTAAAATATGTAAAACAGTAGAACTATATCACGTAATCAAACCGTATCTGCACTTCACGTTATTAATTGGAAGTAATAAATTTTACGTGCCGAGGGAATGTAAAATTTACTTAATGTTCGTAAAAACCAAATTCCTCAGTTCAGTTTTATTAAATTAAATATTTAAAAATTTCATCTTCTTATTAATAAAAATTCATTTAAATAAATTTTTCATTCCATTTACTCTTGCACTTCTTTAGCCAGGGTCTTAATTCACAGAGAGACTTATAAAAAAAAATTCCTTGGTTTCCGGAATTGCAATGTGGCAAAACATCATACAATGTAGATTAATTAAAAAAAAACGTAATATTTTTATTTAGGGCATAGTAGAACCTCTTACTACCATTATTTGGCGGTATACACAATAATAACAACAAAGTATTCATTATGAAAAACAGAGTTGTAAAAACAATTTTTATTATTGTTTTTTTTTATATGCGCCTGGAAACTGCTGTGCTTTCAATTCTCATTAAAAAAAAAATCCAACAAAAAAGAACTGAAATCAGGAAACTTAGTTTAATACTTAACAAAAACAAAAAAATAACAATTCTATTTTAAAAAGTGGAATGAACTCTTATAAAATGCGTTTTTTTTTACATACAATTGTAAATTGTCACGCAAACTATAATGCAAAAATAGTTTTGATGTATAACTTTTAAAGTAATCAGAATTGTTTATTTAAATTAATGTAATGCAATAATTCCCAAAGCTTTTAAAAAAAAAAAAAATTGTATAAAATAATGAAATAAAATGAGGGAAATGTGTCATTGAATTATTCTTAACATGCATTGAACAATTAAAAGAATATATGTGTTAAAAGTCCATTAACATATTCGCATTTTAAATATGTTCTATATTACAGAATTATTTATCAAAACAAGGTTAACACAAGTTTTTATTCCAGAATTATTTATTTTAAGTTTAGTTTAATTAACTGCTTATTATTTTCCTAAATTTAAGTAAAAAGGATTTAATTTATAATTATAGCTCAAAACAAGCATTAACTTTAAGGAAAAAAGTAGAGAGTATAATAGACAGTATATTCTATAATATAGTATATTTTGACGAAGAATAGTACTATATATGTTAAAAGTAATATTATAGCAAACTCTGAAGAAGAACAGTATGTAATTGTATATGTATATAACTGAGGTACATAAAATATTTAAAAGTATTTGAGTGGACTGAAAATTGCATAAATAAGAAATATATAAACTTGCATGAGAAAAATAAAATTATGAATTACGGCACTTTAAGAAAATACTCAGAAATATATACGATTAGGTTACCATATTTTTAAATTCCTACATAAAAAATTTGTCTACAATATACATATTTCGAATACAATACATGACAGTAGAAAAATTGAAATCAAGGTATATAATTTTTTTTTCCTGAAATTTAAGAAATTAACGAATAATATTGCTAATTTTTGACATAATATATTTAAAATTTAAGTTTTGAAAGCGGTAAATACCTTAATTATTCAAGTATAGCCTTAGTTATTTTATAATTTTCTTAAACTATTAAATTAATTTAATTTTTTCTATTACCACGTCTCCGCATTGAGACAGTACATTTGGGACAATACCATTTACCTTTAGGCGATTGCGTAATACCAACACAAGGATAATGAAACCATTCAAACGGACACTAAATATATAAAATCAATTTTAAATAAAATATAAATAAAATGCAATAAAATATAATTTACAGCTTCATTATCACAGGCTACCATATCACCATAGGAAACTTGATTACAAATACAATATCTCGGTTCATTCGGATCATAAGACCATTCACCATCTGTTGTCTGTTCAACAACCAAACCATTTTCATTTAATCGTGGTACTATTGGATCTATTCCGGGTACACTTAATGCTGATGAATGGGATATAGAAGATGATGACGATGATGATGACGGCATTGATGCTGAAGCAGATGATGCTCCTGGTGTTAAATGAGTCATACTTCCAGTTATTTTTCTATAATAAACACACAATGATTATGATAATTACAAAAATATTTTTATAAAAAAATAATTAATTTTAAACATACTTTTTATGCCTTCTTTGACCATGTAAAGCATTTCCTTCCCTTTCTACAGCTTGAATAGCATTATGAGCAGCACCAACTAATTCCTTGCCAATCATTAATTCATGTGGTCCACTGCCACTAGTAACATGATTAATTGCCTCGTATGATGCCTTTAAACTGGCTGTACGACGACCTTGTTGCATTTGTTGAGTGGCAGCTATAGCTTGACTAGCAGCAGCTGCAATTGCATTCCCAGCACCCAAATGCTGTAAATTAAATGTTGTAACTGGCGTTTGACCACTCGTAATCCCTGTTGTTAAAACTGGATGATGAGTAATTATATTAGGTGTTGTGGATCGAACCGCTGGTGTTACTGGTGGTACTGCTGTTGTAATTACATGATTATTTGAAATATTTGGTCGTTTTTCTACTGGTGGTGCAATACTACTGCCGGTACTATCACGTCTTTTTTCTGGTTTATGACGATATCTATTATCTTTTTGCATACCTAAATTATTACTACCGATCGCACCAAAATAACGATTTTCTTTTTGATTTAATATACTAGCCATAGAGCTATTGCCATCTAATTCTAAAGAACGTTTTTCTAATATCTCTGTAATACCATTATTATCTGCTTCTAATTCACATTTAAATTTAAATAATTCACTATCCAAGCGACGTAAATATCTTTCAACCAATTCATGCATTTGTGTTGCTAAAGACACTTTTTCGTCAGCATCTTCTAAAACTTTATAATAATCCTTACGTAAATTTTGAAACTCATTTTCAGCTGCAGATCCCTGCATTTCGTTTCTTTTACATTGTGTGAAAAACATACGAGAACGTTTCTCTAAAGTATCCATACTATCTTTGTATGAAAATATTGAATAATTATAAAATCAATTAAATATAAACTTTGTTGTGTCTTACTTTGCACTGACAAATCCATTTCACGCATTTCAGTAAATCTATCTCTCAGTTCTTGAGGGAGATGTTCAATCACTACAAATATATGAAGAAAAAAATATTGTTTTGAAGCAATTTAAAACAGCTGTTCATTTTGACAGCCAATTTTAACACATTTTTTAAGTACTGTCAATTATTTTACTTAATTTAAAAATTAATTGCAATAACTTACTTTCCAAATAGTCTTCAAGGTATAACATTATTCTGCAGTTTATTACGAATGTTTTGAACAATATCTCAACTTCAACTAAAATATTTTTATTTCAAAAATTATAAAAATATTTACACAACCAAATTTTCCTTGTTACAAATCAAAGAAATTTTTAAAGCGAGTTATGAAATTGTCAATTTATTTAAGGTTGGGTTAAAAAACTATAATATCGATTTTGCTCAAATTACAAACTGGTATACCCTACAGACTATTTTCTATATGAACGAATTTAAAACTGATCAAAAAAATATGAACTCAAAATGAGGTGCAGTAAATTTCTAGAACGTATTGTTAAGTTGTAACCAGTGAACTCGTAAAAAAGCTGACAATTAGCTATCAGTTTCTAGCAAAGATAAATTATCTAGTCCTTGTAAATAAAGGTATAATTAATTTCTATAATAAGTATGTATATTTAAACAATATACTTCTTGAAAAATTACATAAAATTATAAGATAAAATGACACAATATACCTTTCAAAAAAAATATCGATGATTTACTGTTTATTAAATTCCCATAAGAATTAAAATTCATATAAGAATCTGTAAAATTATTATTATCTCTTTTCAGTGTTGAACCACACACGACATTTGAAGCCGGATATATTATCAATTTACAACTTATTTTCGAAATGGAATTCCAAAATAGTTGCTCCACTTTTTGGCGCTGCCGCTTTGAATATGGTATAGTGTTAAATGTGTATTTCAATTTCATGTTATTTATTATAAACATATTTATAATTTTTTTCTACTGTGACAAAAAAAAAGAATTACGCCATAAACCAACACAACAGGAACTGGAAATCATAAACGACATAAACGTAGCTATTGTATATTTGGTGGGATGGAGGGATTCAAACAATCACGGCGAACTCAATATTTAGAAATGTCAAATGTTAATTGTTATTTCTCGCCGCTATATTTTATATTAACAATAATATTTTTATTATATCAGATTATCGAAACATAAGCAGCAAAGTGTTTGGAATTTTATAAATTTAAAAAATGAGAAAACGAAAAATACAAAGCATTTCATTAAAATTGAGTGAACTTAAAGAATATGATGCAATTAAACAAGAACGACTAGAACAGGCACAATCACCAGATAAAGGACCTGAGAGTCCTCCAAAACCCCAACCTCATATGGTTAAAGTTGGTCCAAAAACAAAACAGGAAATTAGAGAAAGAATTGGTCTGGACTAAATAAGTTTTGAGTAATAAATAAGAATTTTCTATGTAAACTAATAAAATGTTATAGTTATTTAATTCCATGTTTTTCATTTTCTGATGCCTATAGTACTCTACTATGCTCATTCTGACTTTATAATAAGAATATATGTAGCAGTATCAAACCCCTATACATACATATTAAAACTGTAATTTATATTTTTTAATAATTAATTAGGAATTAATTGTATTAAAATATATATATATATATAATCCTGTCCATTACATTTGCATTAAGTTTTGAACTTTAGTAATAGGCTTTAATAATATCTCTCTATCGCCAAAAGATCGCATTATCTCAAAATTTATAGTTTTCAGCAAATCTATTTTGAAGTTTGTTTAATTTTTGTATGGAAATTATTAAACAGCCATTCTTTGCATTGGGTACCCTGCAATTCAAAATATAAATTTTGTATGTTGATTTTGAAAATGCTGGCCTTTTTTTTTAATTACATATTCTAATCTTTTTATTATGGGTTATTTGAAAATGCGCCAGTTTTCTCTTAATGATTTTTGGGAAAACACTAAAACTGGCAAAACTGTTTGAAATTAACCTTTAATATTTCTAATTCTCTAATTGTAAAAGGCAATATTTTTAAAAATGGCTACATAAATTAAGATTTTCAAAAATTTAATTTAAATCTATATACGGCTACATATCTACTTAGGGCGGTATAATATTAATGGTTAAACGTTATGTATTAAAACCTCTATTTATTTGCCAGATTTGTACCTACAGATACCTTTGACTGAGCAAAATGTAGAGAATTCCTAATTTAATTAACCTATGTAATATTTACATACGTAAATATAACTCAAAATTTAAGTTTTCTTATTGGCAGTGCGATATTTTATTTTATTAGCAGTGTGATATATTATTTCCAATAAGTTTCCAGTAAAAAAATTAAGCTAAAAATCTAAAGCATATTTCTAAAATTAGATTTTTATACCATGTAATCACTTTCTGTACATGCCACAACTACATTATTAAAAAAAGGACAAATTTAAAAGTATATAATATATTCAACTGAAAATTTTATTGCGTGACGTCAACTGGAGAATAATTTCAAGTTCATCTTCGGATTTTGACGTCATTTAAACCTTAAACTTCATTACTTTTTTATTAACGGTTGCAAAATTTACAGAATTCAATCTTGCGGAAAAAAATACCGATAACGAATTTATAGGTCGCCCACCAACAATATTATATATTATATTATGTATATTTTTTTCTTTTAGAATCTAGAATATATCAAAGAATTTCATTCATAAAATTGAAAATAAAACCTTTTTTTTATAAATTTGTTGACAATATAATACGTATATCCCTATCATATGCCCGTTAAATTTCTATTCATCATTGCTTAACTTGATAATTGCTAACAAATTGTCTTCAATTATGTGGTAAATACTTTGAGTAACGAAGGCAGGGTTATAACAGTTCGCATTAAAATGCAATATTTTTAATGTTTTTATGTAATTTTGATAATAACAATTTTTTTAAAACATGCTAAATTTGGTTTAGAATTCTTTATTCTATATATTTTATAAATTGTTATCCCCTCAAAAGTTCTAATCAAATTTTCCAATCAAAGTTCCCAATAATGTACATCATCTCAAGATTTCTAATCAAAGTTTCTTAAAAATTAGATTTAAGAAAAAATATTGTCAGAAATTTTTAAGTCGTACATAAATTATATTTTATTAATATTAGATAATGCTAATTTCATTACTATTATTCTTGTTTTAGAGTTCGTACTTTTCCATCTGACATCTTGTTGATAGTATAATAGAAGAATATTTTTTTCATCATCGTCTAAAATTAATTTCACTATGTGAAAGTGATCATCGAAACAGAAATTGATGAGCAGATGGTACGATAAGAAAATTTAATAGATTTTCAATAAAGAACATGAACTGTAAAATTTGATTTAGTGCTATTGTTTTTTAAGTTTTTGTAACAGTATAAAAAGCATGACAAAATTTACCAAGAGCATAGTATTCTTCAATTCCTCAAAGGAATTGAATCATATATTGCAGTTTTCTTTTAAAATAAGAAACTTCTAAGTAAAGTGAAAAATATAGAAATTTTATATATCTTTCCTAGTGTGACAATGGTACCTGGTTATTGGCAACATACAGCTATAGTATTAATATTTTTGCAGACCGTAATAGTTGCATTAATAAACAATCAGAATTGCGAACAAACTGAAAATTTTTGTTATATTTCGCAATTACCAAATGATATAGGGAGCAATCGCTTTGAAAATTCTAGAAATTTTGAAAAATCTCACATTGAGTCTATCGCTTATCGTCCAAAGAATTCCAGAAGTCTTGAAGATTCAAGAGAATATAAGAATGATGGAAAAAAACAGAGCTATGATGAAAATTCTAAGAATGGAAAAGATTACAGGAATACCATGTCTGACGAAATATCTCAAGTACGGCATGAATTACCACAATCTTTGACAAACATAGAGAGAATAAAGTCACAGAGAGTGTATAAATTGGATAGAAACAGTGGATTAATTTCTAGGCAAGTATTGCACCGAGAAGTTCAATCTTTAGAGAGACGTGGTAGACAAAATGTTGAACGATATGAAGATTCAAGGGATGATCTTACTAGTATTCCATTAGCAAATTTGAGAATTACCAATCCCGGTGAATTTCGAAATGATGGGCGTCGAATTAAAAATTCTAGAATTACTCGCGTGGCTGTAGGACATGTAAATCGAAATGTTGAAGTACGCCTCTCAAGGCAATCTTCAGATGCAGAACCCATGAAATATATTAGACCATCACGCTTGGCTACTCAGCTTAAAAATAGAAATATTGAGAGACGTGAAAACTTGAGGTTAATTCGCGATGTAGAACGAACTGAACGACATGATAAAAGAAATATGGAAAGGCATGAGGATTCAAGGCAAGTGCGTGCTGATGGCAGACTTGAAAATTTGGAAATCACAAGCCTGGGGGAACGTGAAATTCGAAGTATTGAGCCATTCGATAATTCAAGGCAACACGGAGTTGTACATGGAATAGAAAATTTCAGAACTGGTCGCTTAGCTGAACTACATATAAATCGGAATATTGAACGACGGGAAAACTCAAGAAGATCTGCTGCAGAACCAGTAGAAGATTCAAAAGCCTTCATCAATCAACGTAAAAATCAACACATTCAAGACAATTCAAGAGTATCTGATGCTGTGAATAGAATTGAAAATTTTGGAGCTAAGCGTTTCACCGAACGA
Source organism: Empis livida (assembly GCA_963932195.1). NCBI lineage: Eukaryota > Metazoa > Arthropoda > Insecta > Diptera > Empididae > Empis > Empis livida. The sequence goes on from OZ010648.1 coordinate 32,508,097, forward strand.
CATGGTGATCAAAATGTGGAAAAGCAAAATGATTTCAGCGAATCTCGTATTCCTGAACGAGTACAAAATTTAAGAAATTCATACCTCACTGAAAGACGTGAAAATCGAAATGTTGAACAACGACAAGATGAATCACGGGATATCCGTGCTGCAGACAGAACAGAAAAATCAAGAACTACTCGCCTGGCTGATCGCCATGTAAATGTAGAAAGACGAGATGATTTTAGAGAATCTCGTATTCCTGAACGAGTACAAAATTTAAGAAATTCATACCTGACTGAAAGACGTGAAAATCGAAATGTTGAACAACGACAAGATGAATCAAGGGATTTCCGTGCTGCAGACAGAACAGAAAAATCAAGAACTACTCGCCTTGCTGATCGCCATGTAAATGTTGGAAGACGAGATGATTTTAGAGAATCTCGTATTCCTGAACGAGTACAAAATTTAAGAAATTCATACCTGACTGAAAGACGTGAAAATCGAAATGTTGAACAACGACAAGATGAATCAACAGATGTCCGTGCTGCAGACAGAACAGAAAAATCAAGAACTACTCGCCTGGCTGATCGCCATGTAAATGTAGAAAGACGAGATGATGTTAGAGAATCTCGTATTCCTGAACGAGTACAAAATTTAAGAAATTCATACCTGACTGAAAGACGTGAAAATCAAAATATTGAACAACGACAAGATGAATCAAGGGATTTCCGTGCTGCAGACAGAACAGAAAAATCCAGAACTACTCGCCTGGCTGATCGCCATTTAAATGTAGAAAGACGAGATGATTTTAGAGAATCTCGTATTCCTGAACGAGTACAAATTTTAAGAAATTCATACCTAACTGAAAGACATGAAAATCGAAATGATGATTCAAGGCACTTCCGTGCTGCAGACAGAACAGAAAAATCCAGAACTACTCGCCTGGCTGATCGCCATTTAAATGTAGAAAGACGAGATGATTTTAGAGAATCTCGTATTCCTGAACGAGTACAAAATTTAAGAAATTCATACCTAACTGAAAGACATGAAAATCGAAATGATGATTCAAGGCACTTCCTTGCTGCAGACAGAACAGAAAAATCAAGAACTACTCGCCTGGCTGATCGCCATGTAACAGTAGAAAGACGAGATGATTTTAGTGAATCTCGTATTCCTGAACGAGTACAAAATTTAAGAAATTCATACCTCACTGAAAGACAAGAAAATCGAATTGTTGAACAACGACAAGATGAATCAAGGGATGTCCTTGCTGCAGATAGAACAGAAAAATCAAGAACTACTCGCCTGGCTGATCGCCATGTAAATGTAGAAAGACGAGATGATTTTAGAGAATCTCGTATTCCTGAACGAGTACAAAATTTAAGAAATTCATACCTGACTGAAAGACGTGAAAATCTAAATGTTGAAGAACGACAAGATGAGTCAAGGGATGTTCGTGATGCAGACAGCACAGAAAAATCAAGAACTACTCGCCTTGCTGATCGCCATGTAAATGTAGAAAGACGAGATGATTTTAGTGAATCTCGTATTCCTGAACGAGTACAAAATTTAAGAAATTCATACATCACTGAAAGACAAGAAAATCGAATTGTTAAACAACGACAAGATAAATCAAGGGATGTCCTTGCTGCAGATAGAACAGAAAAATCAAGAACTACTCGCCTGGCTGATCGCCATGTAAATGTAGAAAGACGAGATGATTTTAGAGAATCTCGTATTCCTGAACGAGTACAAAATTTAAGAAATTCATACCTGACTGAAAGGCGTGAAAATCGAAATGTTGAACAACGACAAGATGAATCAAGGGATGTCCGTGCTGCAGGTAGAACAGACAAATCAAGAACCACTCGCCTGGCTGATCGCCATGTAAATGTAGAAAGACGAGATGATTTTAGAGAATCTTGTATTCCTGAACGAGTACAAAATTTAAGAAATTCATACCTGACTGAAAGACATGAAAATCGAAATGTTGAACAACGACAAGATGAATCAAGGGATGTACGTGCTGCAGACAGGACAGAAAAATCAAGAACTACTCGTCTAGTAGATCGACATGAAAATATGGAGCGTTTACCAAAAAATCAAATTAGTCAACGGCGGGAGAACTGCGTAGAAACTCGTGTTCAACGAACTGAAAACTCTAGAATCATGCGCCTACCTGAAAGACGTGATATTTCAAATATTGAACAACAGGAAGATACCAGGGAATATCGTGAATATGGTCGGAACAATTTCGCCACGAAATTTAACCACGAGCGTAGAGAAAAAATTGAATCACATAACAGTCATATACGAAACGAAGCTAATAAGGATAAATTAACAGATATAGACAACTATAATTCTCCATCTAAGCATATAATTCCAAATGAAATAGAATTTTCAATATTTGCTGATAATTATGTCATCCGTTTGGTTCAAACTCTTTTGATTAGTAACATTATTTTAAAATTACTAACTAAAAATGAAGCTAAACAGCAGAAATATTGGTATAAGATATTTTCTCAATATTTTTATATAATTTAAAATTTTATATTTTACAGGAACAATTGGAGTCTTCGGTCATGGTTTATAAGGGCAACTTTTTTTTAAATTTCTGTTTTCGAAAGATCAAAATATTGCTATGCATATTTGGGTGCATATTACAAATTTAATAACTTAAATTTACTCAAACATGATAACCCTACTAGTACAAGTTAATCACTAAATATATATAATTCAATATTTACGTTATAAACTATATGTATTGGAATTAAATATATAATAATTTACCTTCTAACTTATTATATCCATAATGTGAAAAGCTTAATATATATTTATTGAAAAAAAATGTATTTATATTTAAAATATATTTGATGTTACTTATTCAAAATTCTCTAATATATAAATTTATTAAACACTGTAAGATATAATAACTATAAATTAATACATAATCACAAATCTAATATCTAATCAAGGAGGTCTAATGATCTGTAATGTATAATCAAAATCAAAGAAATCTGTTATTCTTTGATGTAAATAACTTTTAATCAATATGAAAATATACTAAAGTTAAAAACTTATATAATTTATTTTATTATTAAAAACATTTTAGTAGATACTTCAATCAAAGTTAACTAAATATAGGTTAAATTATTTTAGTTAAGGATTAGTTCTTCGTACTTGCTGCAAACACCGCCGCTTCTAATGCTTAATTTTTCTCTAATTGGTTTTGTGCTTAGGAGCCTTACGTCTTAACTGAATTGGATATTAAATCTTATATAAATTGAAAAAAAAAACTTTCGTGGTATAATCTCAAAATTTACTATCCAAATTTTATATTCTATAATTTGGCTATGATAATAATCTTTCACTATTTTAATATAATATACTTCACGGATTTAATTCATACATCACATTTAGTAAATGAACAATTCACAATTCTAACTGACTACAAGAAATAATTAGAATTCAGACTGTCATACAAAATATTAAAAAGCGAATGAATAGTTAATACCACATTAAAATACAATTTCTTTAGATATCACAACCTAGATAAAAAAATTCTAAACTACTGTAAATAGTTTTTATTCTTTCTTTATTTTTAAAAATAAATTTAACACACAAAATATCCATATACATATATCATAAATAGTTAAATTACATTTTCATCCAAGTGTATTTAAATTAAAAGAAACAATGAAATTAATAAAACTTAAATCTATTTTATAAAATCTTTTATTTTGTGCAATTTTTTGCGCATATTGAACTGGAATGGACGTTTTTCAATCACAATAATATTTTTTTTGTAATTTCTTAATTATAAAAATTTAAAACATATATTTAAAAAAATATAAAATAATTATTATATATAAAAATAATATATTCCACTACAAATTATTAAATTATCGAATTTATCTTTGGTATCAGAACTAATAAATTTAAAACTATCTGAAAAATCAACAAAACTTTTCATGCCATCTTAGTTAAAAGATGATATATTTTTGTAATAATTAAATGGTTACAACCAACATTTATAACTAAATGGCTAACATGCAAGTCAAATTTAGAAGATATTTTTTATAAGATAATATTATACTATTTCAAAGAGCTTTAAAGAACATGTAAATTTTATCATAATTAATTATTATATTTCGTATATAATATTTACTCAAATAAATTAATTATTTATTTATGAGTAGTCTTAAAAATACTATTATAGATTAAATTACGTTGTCTATCATTGTCTAATTTTGGCCACACCATTTTATAAAACAAAATTATCTACTGTAATGGCTTCAAACTGCTTAATTTTTATGGTCTTAGAATTATTAATACCATATAATACTTAACGATATAAAGTCAGTATTATTTTTATATGGTAGAATTAAACTGAATAATATAGATTTACAAAAATTGGAATATGAATAAGAACTTATTTTCTATAAAATAAGTCGTTAGTTATGATAAATAAGAAAATTATTTGGAAGTAATTTTTTTTTTTAATTTTATTTTTCTATACAGGTTGAACCCCATTAATCGATTCACCCCTATAATTCGATTTTTTTTAAGTCTGTAGAAAATTTTATACAAATAATAAAGCATCGAATTATCGGGGTTCGACCTGTAATATAAACTTAACTTGAAATAAATGAAAATTTTAAAATATTTTAAGTAATTTGTTGATATCAATTAAATAAAAATCCATAAGAACTGAAATCACACAAAGTAAAACCAATAAGGAATTAAAAAAAAAACATAAACTATTCCAATAAAGGTATAATTAATTTTCACTATTAAAATAATTATTTTAATGATCGTTATCAGTAATTATATCTTCTAGAGCACCATTTAGTCGTCCTTTACTTAACGCTTCTACAAGCATATGAAGACGTTGCTCTCTTTCCGAATGTCGTCGTTCTAATGAGGTGACCTGAATAAAATTTATTTTAACATATTGTTTCTCATAATATTTCAATTTATTTAAAGATTGTTTTTACCATATATATAAAATAATATAATTTAAATAAGTGTAATTTAGTAAGATTCAAATTGATTTTAATTTTTTGGCTAGAAGAAAACAAGAATCATTAAGTTTTCTATTTGAAATAAAATAATTAATATAAAAACAAAATTCAATTCAAATAGGTGCTACACAGCCTTAAATTTTTCATATTTTTTTTTTAACAACATTACTCTTCTGAATTTCTTATTTGTATTTTTTTGATTAATCTTAAAGAAATTAATGTGAATTAGCAACAATTTTTAGGTTTTTTTTGTGAAAGCCAATGTGATTGTGATAGCAAAGAATGTAAAGAAAATTGTGTATATTAGTTTGTGTATATTAGTAAAACAAAAATATTTTTTCAATAATGTAAAATTGTAATAAAAAATATATTAACTTACTTTGGCTTTGAGAGCATAATAATCGATTGGTACTTTTCGTCGTTTTTGATTAGCAAATGCTTCGTCCCTTTCAGTAAGGCGTTGTTGTAGGATACGTACAGTTTCATGACATGAAGCTAATTCTCTTTCATGAGCAGCTTGAAGAGTTTTTAACTTTAAAATTAAATGAAATAGAACTTTAATATGTTTTTAATTTTTAATTATACTTTTTCTTACATCTTGTAATCGTTTATCGTGTAAAGCTTTATAATCAAATTCTAATAGTTTAATTTTATTAAGAGCCTCTTTCAGTGCTTGATTATCATTGACAGATTGCTGATCAAAATATTGTGCAGGATCATAATTTTTACGAGATGTAGAAGCAAATGATGATGATTTTTCCGATTTTATAACTAAATCAAAAATATTAAAAAATCATAAATAAATTTGAAAATTATCTGATAGCTTAAAATGATATCTTAAAAATTTCAAATAACCCTAAATAATTTTAAAAATAGTATTTTTACATATAATTAATAAAAAAATAATTATATATTTTTCCTACCGTCTTTTTCTTTTTGTAACTTTTTTATTGTTTTTTTGCATTCTTCTAGTTCACGAGTAAGTCTTTGCATTGCTTTATCTTTAATAGCCAAATCAACTCTCATGCCACGTATAGTTGCCAATAAATGTGCATCTTCTTTAGCAACTGCATGATGATAATTCGATATTGTTGTTTCAGAATGTGAGGACGGTATTTTAGATGATTTTTTCTGTACACCATTTGGAGTTTGTTTAGCAGTAGCCGAATTTGGTCTACTCATATCAGTTTGGGTACCAATTGCTACAGACTTTATTTCTCTTTCGGCAATATCTTTAGTTTGTGTACTTGAACTTTGGAAATTATTATTACTTTGAGTGAAATTATTGAGCGAAATAATTTGGAATTCAATTTTTTCATTTAATTTTGTATTAATTTCTTGTAAGCTGAAGTTAAAATTCAATAAATAATTTATAATTGTACAATTCCTTATATGAAAGTAAATTTACCTTAATACTTGAGTTTCTAAATCAGCAATGTGGGTTTCATATTTTGATTGTACCGAATTGAATCTGGCTTGTACATTTGCTAATATTTTTTGGGCTTTAATATCCTGATCTTTGGCATCAGATTCAAGTTGTGCTATACGTTGTTCCAATAGTCGACGACTTGAAAAACTATCATCATGTCGATTGCCTGAATTTTTAGATGCAACTACAAGAAAAAAATTTTTAATCAAAAATTAAATAGATTTAATGAAAACGAAACGAAAATATACCAATTAAGGCTGATACCGAATCAGGATGTTTTCTCATTAATATTCTTTCCATTTCCTTGCATTGTCTTTGCAAATCTTGTATAATTTTCGAATCTCTCTCACTTTGTTCTTGCATCTTTTTTTTATCAAATTTATTGTCATCAAGCTCCAATTGAAGTTGTTTTTGTACATCCAATGATTCATTTCTATCATTACGAGCTGATTTCAATTCTGTTCTCAAAATGTTTGCACATTCAGTCAAATGTTGTACATCTAATTTCAAAAGTTCCGATTCTTCCTGAACATGAGTATGATTTTCACGTAAATCACGATGAATTTGAGACAATGAATCATGCTGAATACGTAAACTTTGCAATCGTTCTTCTGTATCTTTTAATTTTTCTTGTAACTGATCGATATCTTGTTTCAGAGAATATTCTCGGCTAATAGAACTATTTTCAATTGGAGAAATTTCTACCGATACCATTTTTGGTGTTGGCATTGCATTTGGTAATTTATTATTATGTTTTGGTGGACTGAAAGTTCGATTTCGATTGAATGATGGTGTTGTTGTTATTGATGTTCCTAATTTTGAGGGGGATTTATTTTTTACAGGCGTCAAAGATGTTTTATCCATGATTTTCCCATTAAAAGTATTAGTATTTTCAAAACTTTGTTGAGCATGTAAGAATTTTGGGTTTGAAAGTTCAACATTTTCCGTTAATAAATCGTTCATTGACGAAAATGTTGAATTTTTAGAATTCAGATTGAAGTGTTGTTTTTGCAGATGATTCGATTCAGATTGAGGTGTTGTTTTTGCAGATGATTGTAAATTATATCCATTAATTGATTTATTGTCATGATCAGTTTTGTTATTCATTTTCCCACAATTAATATTGGCATCTGGTTTTCGTACTTTATTTACAGTAACCTGAATGGTATCAATGCCCTCGACAATTTCTTCAATCTATAAAAGAGAAAATAATTTACATATTAAATGAATAAAATGCATAAATTTAATAAACTTTTATGTGTACAGCCAAGTCATTCTAAGTGGAACAATTTACATAAATAATTTAAAATATAAGGTGTTGTTTAGAACGCTAAAAGTTATAATAAAGATGCGTATACATAATATTGGCGAACATAAACCAAAAGACGATACATAAAAATAAAGAATTTCAATAATAATTGATTTGAATAAATATAAAAATTAACGAAACAGAGTCGATTTTATAGTACAGATTAATGTCCGAGATAAGTATAGAATTTTTGCCTAATACATTTAATCAAAATCAGTCAACAAATCTATTTTTCTGGCTTAAATCTATTATTTCTGGTAAGTAATTTAAATATTATTTAATTTTTCCAGTAACAAAATTTATCAAACACAGCTGACAGATATTGTTATAATGTGTATTCGTTTGATTAATTAAACACATATAATATACCATTGCACAAATAATTAGCAAAAAATTTGCCAACGGCATTTACTAAATAATAAATCAAATCCAATTGCTTTGGAGGTCGATCAGCTTTTAAACCTGTGGCTGTCGCCTCAATTGCCTCAATTTCAAACCGGCTTTTTGATAGGAACAAATTTTAAAAATAAAATAAAAATTTTTATTGAAAAACTACATTTTTTTTCAGTATTTTTATTTGCTTTTTGATTATATTTTCTATCCAGAAATTTTAACTGCTTCTGCATCTCCGACGGCGTTTTTGGTCTGAACTGGTATATAAGACTAAATTGATTTAGTGAAATTGAACCATTTCTTTGTTGACAGTCAAACTATCTTAAAGATGTTTTCAATATTTAACATTTTTATATATTTTTTAATCGGTTTTAGTTATATAAATTGTGCTTCAGTAGAAAATTTGGAACAAAAAGAAATTATAAGTGTTAATGAAGATCAAGTTTTAATAGTGCCTAAAATTTTGGATAATAATGATGATTTAATTGTAGAAAATTATGAAAATATTTCACCAAAAAGATATGATGGTTCACAAGTATGGAGAGTTTTAATTGGTGATGATAATGAAAGAAAAACTGTCAATGAACTTAGAAGTAAATTTGGTATGTTCAAAACAAAGAACAAATATATTCATAAAATATACGGAATTTTATAGTGCAATAAAAATAATAATAATTTAAAATGGAAATTAAAAATTTTTACCTGTTCCTAAACCTGTTAAAGTGAAAAATTTTTTTTTATTTTCGTATATTATAGTCTCTAATTATTTAACCGACATTTGGTTTTAAAATTTATATTAAAATTGCACCGGAGCGAGTTGATTAAAATAATTATCTGCATGAAATGAAATTTGTCAATAAATAATTGTATAATTATAAAATTTATTTGAAGATAAAACTTTTTCCGCATAAAACAATTATTATCAATTAAGTTTCCATAATTTTTAATAATATATTTATTTACTTTTAATGATGAGGTCAAGATATTATCAAGTTTTTTTTATTAGATATTTACATAAAAAACTTTTGTATATTCTTAAATTAGTAAGAGGTGAAAGAAATTGTTGATAAACAGTAAAAATTTAAATAAAATTTTGTATCAAAATTATAAACTTTAAAATGTTAAAAATACTAAGAAATATTATTAAAATAAATTTCCAATTTTAGGTTTACTAAAGCTTATATTGTAATAATATAATCTATGTTAAAAAATTTAATGCTTATAATAAGATATTCTTCTGAATATTCCCAATTAAATTAAATACACCTTACTTAAACAATTATTTATAGTTTGTTCTTATTACCATAATAGAATTAAACTGTTATGGTAATAACTATTATCCAAAAATCCAACTGAAATGGACTATTTATGTATTCGCTCTAATTAATTTATATAAAAAGGTAATTTAATTATATTTTGAAACGTTAATATGAAAAACTAATTATCATAATATTCAAATAAATTTATAATTACAGTAATACGAAGTGTTAAACGATGTTTAGGTCTGTTCTTAGTATTACATTTCATTTTATCAGAAATTCTTATGTTATTTTTAACATATGAATCACAATTAATTGGATTTCAGAAAAAAAATTGTATTTGAGTTTTTTATAGGCTTTAAATAACCTTATTTTTGTTTATCGAATCAAATAGTTTCTTCATGCAATTTGACTACTATAGAACAAATATATATAAAATTACCTCGATTACCAGCATATTAAAATTTGAACTACCATCCCTTTTGAGGTCACAATATGCTTTTATTGAAAATGAACAAATAAAAAAAACTCAATGTTTAAAAAAATATAAATCAAAAAGTTTTTAAATTATAAATCGAAAACTTTTCATTTAGTGCATATTTTCAGAAAATTATTAAAAAATTAAGATAACCGGCAGATTCGATTAGAACAATTCACACAGAGTAAAATTTTACTTATGGCATTAAACTTACGATACATTTCTACTAGGAAAGCAATAATTTAAAAAGCTGTATAGATTAATTTAATGTTTCATCAATATGACCATAAAATTTTAAATTGCACAAGTAAAATTGTAATCTAGTTTAAAAAACATTAGCACTAAAATCGACAAATACTTTTTTACGTTAATGGTATATCGGTCTATTGTGGATTGTGGTAAGACTGGGCAATAAATTATAAATAGTTTAATCATTTTTTTTAACGTCAATGCTCTAAATACCTTATCAGTAAATTATAAATAGTTATGTACTTTTGGCCATGTGGTCTTTAATGATACCAATGGTGCATTTTAGGGTTAAATTAATAAAAGGTAATTTACGATATCATTCGCATAAAATCAAATTAGATTCATGATTTACATTTTCAATTTAATTCTTTTTTGTTAATTTATCATAAAACCATATTTCATTTGATTTTATACGAAAATTTTCTTTTACATAAAACACTAAAAACCAAAAATAGAAAATCATTATTTTAATTTAAATTTATTTCAATAATAAAAAATAGAAATTCTTATAATTTATTCTCAAAATCACCTCGTAAATATTTAACTAAAATTTATGATTTTCATTTTACTGAATCGAACTAAAAAAAAATTATGTCTACTTAAAAATTTATATACTATACCTAATTTATAAAATTTCAATTCTGATTTTTTCTCTTTGAACCTAAATTTTAAATGAAGTTTGTCAATATTTTAAGAATATTTTGCAGAATATGTAGGCCATTCAAATATGAATTAATTTAGAACTTGATTTATAATTTATTTTAAAATACTTTTTTTAACTTCCTTTGAACGAAATCGAAAACTATTATAAAAAATTTTCCATGACAAGGAAAATTAAATTCGAAAGGAGTAAAAAAGTTATAAACTTTTCTTATATTATTTTTTTTAACGGATGAATAGAAAATTTTTTATGAATTGGAATTTTTAAATTTTTTGGCCCCAAAAAAATAAAAAATAAAAAATGCACAAATGTTTTAAGTAAATTCAAAGTAAAATTTTACTCTAAAATATAATAAAATATTTTTTATTTACTTAATACTTTAAATTTGATTTTGTCTAAAAACTATTTTTACTCTAAAAAAAAATAATAAAATTTTGATAAATAAACATTGGTTTCAGATGCAGAAACATGGATGGACTATGACAATAATATTGATATACTGTTGAGTTCAAGTTCATTAAGTGAAGCTGAAAATATTTTAAAATTCTCAAATCTTTCGCATGTTGTTTTAATTGATAACCTTCAAAACATAATTGATACAGAAAATCCACCAAAAGACGAAATCGAAAATTTACAAAATCGTAAAGGTAAGATTTTTTTTTAATATTATTAATATGCGTGAAGTTAATTTATATTTTAAATACGTATTATGTAAAATCACGCTATTTTATTTATTACAAAAAAATTGATATGGTTTTAATTATTTATATTAGGTTCGATTATGGGGATACGCGTAACACCCCCATACAATATTACCAATAAAAATCATGTTTTTTTTTAAATAAATTATTAAATGGTTTGTATAAGTAAAAGAAAATATTAATATACTAATATTTTTTTTTACAGGGTTATTTTATTCTCTCCAGAAACTATAGTCAGCAACAAGTTGATATTGAAATTTTCCATAATACATTTGTCATGAATTTTTGTAAATTAATCGAAAACTTTTGTTTCCAATAAGAGCTTATTGTCTTATTGATAAACAGCTTATTTTTCTCATATTGAATCTAAGCTCAATTCTGTAATCTGAAAATTTTCATTCTTAAATTCCTTCATAAAATATTTTGAAATACTAAATTTACTTTTAGTAATATATGTACAATTACAATACATCTGTATATGATATGATTCCGTCTTTAATTGCTAGGCAAAGGTTCACAGCAATACAATTTACTGAAAATTCGGTAAATAAGTTAATTTTATCCAATAAGTTCAAATCATATTTCTTTGTAAACAAATAGCCAATACTTGATTACTCGAAATGTCAGTACAGAGTCAATTCAGCAAGTATTCTATCAGAATCTTACCATTCCTATAATATAATTAACCTTTTTTGAGTTTCGGAATGAAATTTTACTGAATCTATGCCATTAGTCATCTCGTAAATAATACTTTTCGTAATTCATATTAGTGAATTTCTTAACCGAATATTTTACACCCTGTTAATTGTTCGTATTATATATTTTAAACGGATATTGATGATGTGTGAAATTTTCTCTATGATAAAATCAACCCTTTTTGAATTACAGAAAGGAAATTTTACCATTTTTAAAATTATACAATCTCTCAAGTTAATTTAATATATAATCGAAAATTTTATAGCATATATATATATTATTAAATCGATATTTTTCTACATCCTGGTATTTTATTATTGCAAAATTAATAATGTGTGGAAATGGAAAATGATTTTTAAATTTATATGTATTTAAAATGAGTTTTCACGTACGAAATTATATTTATTATAAGAAAATACAATGTTACCTAAAAAGAAATGTTAAATAAAAAGAAAAGGTTTATTAAAATTAACATTTATATATCTTTTCTATATAGGACATCGAATGACTTGGATTGCATATCATAGAACTGCCGATATTCATGGTTATTTAGATTATTTAGCAAAAACATATCCAGATATTTGTTCAACACAAACAATTGGTCAATCATCACAAAATCGACCACTTAAAATTTTAAAGTAAAGCAAAATAAAAAATACCAATAAAATGAAAATTTGATTAAATAAATTTTTCAATATTTAATTAGAATTTCAAATGGAAAACCTAGTAATAAGGCAATATGGATTGATGGTGGTATTCATGCACGAGAATGGATTAGTCCTGCATCAGTTACTTATATTATTGAAAGATTGACACAAAATTGGGATGATTTACCACCACAAATGAGAAATATTGATTGGTAATGAACTGTTAATAAATTTGTTTGTTATATTAAAACAAAAAAATCTGTTATTTTTAAAGGTACATTCATCCATTAGTTAATCCTGACGGTTATGAGTATAGTCATCAGGTTGACCGGCTGTGGCGTAAAAATCGTGCTCGAACTCGTATGTGTACTGGTGTTGATTTAAATCGTAATTTTGGTTTTAATTGGGGTGGTCAAGGAACATCTGATTATACATGTTCAGAAATATATCGAGGAACAAATGCATTTTCTGAACCAGAAACACAAGCAATTGCTAATTATATGAGAAAATATGGAAAAAGTTTCTTCAAAGCATATTTAAGTTTTCATAGTTATGGTCAATATATACTATTTCCATGGGGTCATGATAATAGAGTACTTTTACCTGATCACAAAGAAATAGATCGTGTTGGAAAAGAAGCAGCGGCAGTAAGCAACAAAAAAAAAATATAATACATTTTACAATTTTGATTTTTTATCTATCTTTTTTTTTTGTCTATAGAATATCCTTAAAGTTGGTGGTGCTAGATATACTGTTGGTTCTTCAGCAACAACTTTATATCCAGCTGCTGGTGGTTCAGATGATTGGGCTAGAGCTGTACTTGGTATTAAATATTCGTACACTGTTGAAATGAGAGATACTGGACGTTATGGATTTGTTTTACCAGCTAATCAAATTGAAATAAATGGAAAAGAAGCTATGGCATTTGTTGAGACAATCGTTAAAGCTGTATCAAGACTATAATCATTATATTATTATTTAAGAAACGTATTATAAATATATTTAAAAATTGAAGAAAGAAAGAATTAAAAAATATATTTAAACAAAATAGTCAAGTCATTCGAATGATTTTTTATTTATTTCAAACTACAGTTATTTCAGTTGGTTAGTAGAACGTTTAAGATAATTGGTGCTTACTAATGTAACGATAAAATATCAAGTACAATCTAATAGCTAATTAGATCTATTACATCAATCGATATCAGCACACAACAGTATAAATTACGATAAAAATGTCATAATTCCATATACGATAATTATCTTCCAATTCAATGCTCAAAATTCTTTATAATTTTAATAAACCTCTAGTCTAAGGCCTACATCTCTAGATCACAAAATTATGCTCGTAAAAATAAATTTTAAGTTATTCGTTCCAATTAAATTACATTAAAATCCAATAAAGATTTTATCTAAAGAATTGTTTTTTTTAAATTTTAATGGCCCCAAAGAAAAGAAATCGAATTTTAAATTCTCATAAAATTTTTTTTAGTATTTTTTTTTTATCCTTTCCATTAGTATTTTTTTTTTTACTCCTTTATAAAATATTCAAATTGTTTTATTATAAAATAATTTAAATTCCTATTTTATTATTGAATTAAGTAGTAGTAATTAAGTTAAAAATTAAGACAAAATTTCATCACCAAAAATATTTTTAATGATACGTATTAAAATAAATGCAAATTTATTTCAATTTTTAAGATTTAATTTCGGACACCAAAAAAAATTTTTATCTCTGAGAATGAAAAATAAGAAAAATTATGTTTTACACATTTTTTGTGTTTTATATTCTTATACAATATGAATGGACCAACCTAAAAAACTAAGATTAATTACTGACACAATTCTAAGAGTAAATCTTATTTGTATACCGGAAATTTATCAAAAAAAAGTCAATGCGTGAGAATTAATATTAGTCAATATTACTGCTATATTTGTAATTTTATATATTAAAAAGGAAATTATATTTATTAAAAAGACTGAATAAAATAGTATTATATACCAATAAGATTCTAAAAATATGAGGGTTCCAAGAAATTTTATCGATTGCTGAAAAAACCACATGCTTCAAGAATCATTAATTCTTGCTTATAAACAATAACAATTTAGATAGCATTAGTAATTATTAGCTACTCTGAATGTAAACTCTTTCTAGAGTCTTGGGAAGACAAAATGAATTTCGACGAAATGATGTGCTACCATTTCTAATTCGAGATATTAAAAAGGAAATAAGTCTTTATTTTTACAAAAAAAAATTATAAATTTACAATATAACTTTTTACGTCGTCAACTAAAAATGTTGTGCAATACAAAAGGAGAAACGAATGAGGTTATGAGACCAACGAATATCTAAGAACTGTTGAGTAATTTCTTATGATAATCATGGGTAATAAATGATTTTTTTGCTTTGAAGGAATACTAAACTTTACACAACAAACTATTATTATTTATAATAAGCATAATGAAACTTTAAACTACACACAAATTCATATAATCTTGGTGCCTGCAAAAGTAGAAACTGGGAAATACCCAAATTTACAATAATTACCTAAAGTTGAATTAATAATTACAGAAAATAATATTATAACTTTTTCATAATAGAATAAATTCATAAGTTTAAAAATCTAAGTTAAAATTTCTAATATTTAGCATCATTTTACACAAACACCTATATTTAGAAAAAAATTGAGGTAAACTATTAAATCAGCTAAAGATATTATTACTAAAAACCGAAAATGTTATTTTACGTACTTTTTAACAAAATATTTTTGTTCAGAATTTTATTAATAACTACTAATGTACTTCTAAAGATATGAAGACAGCATAACATATGTTCATGAAAACATAAAAAATAACATTTTCCCAATTTTTAGGCATTTTTTTACGAAATATATACTTATAACTTTACAATCTATCCGTCTGCTCAGATAACAGTCCATTTTTTTCAATTCATATTTAGCACAGTAATTGCACAAATAAAGTTTTGCTTGACAACTCGTGGGAGGTAGATCGGAAAATATTTAACAGAAAGGAAAGATGTAAAAAAATAAATTGGTTTTTTAACGCAAAATCACAATAGTAAATATACTAACGAAGCCGCTGCTACGAAAAATACATTTTCAATAACCTTTGAACATGATATATAAGAACCCTTCATTAGAAAGGTATTATTGGAAAGGTAAACGACGGTGATGTAAAATATGATGAAGTGTAGTTCCTGTCACTAGGAGCGCTGCTTTTTAAAATGTTTCTTTGAATGGTTTAGTTTTTAACATGGTTTTAATAACGATTAGCGAAACATGCAGTTATTTGATTGTATACAATTACAAATAGCCCATAAACATGAAACTAATACCCAATAGTTGTTCTACGGATCATTTTTTAATTTGACATCAATATATCTTTGTTTTTCTTTTTCTAAGTTTCGAATGAATATATTAGACAACACAAAAAAATAATTAATGTATTAATTTGCAATTCTTAATGCTCAAAAAACTTCTTCCTAATGGTAAAATTCCGTTATTCTAGCGAATTTTATTTCTGAAATTTAGGAAATAGTCACGGAATAGTTTATTATATAAAGTTTGTATTTTGTTCGGAGAGCTTTGTCCACTTTCAGATATTTATAGTAGTCGAATGGTAACATTTAAACTGTAAAGATATGTTAATCGATAATAAAATATTTTGGTTATTTTTCATATTTTTTAAATTATCAAATGCTTTGTCACCGATTATGTTATTTCGACAATATATTTTAGAACCATTATTACCTGACACAACATCATACATTTATAAACCACGAAAAAATTTTACAAAAAATGAATTAAATTCGGATGAATTATTAGAACAACAACAGCAAAACCAAAAACCAGAAGGACAATTTGTTGCATTAAATGATAAAGAATATGTATTTGTACCAGCTGGACAAATATTACAAGTTGAAGAAGATAATCCATATCTAGATAAATATGAAGGTGCACAATTATGGAAATTACATAGTACAGAAATAAATGGACCAATTATTAAAAAAATAAAAAAGCTTGGTTAGTAAATAATATTTAATTTTTTTTTGTTTTTTAATTTCAAGTTGTAATAAAATCTTAAATTTTTTCTGTGATAAATTGTGGTTTCTATTAAAAGTGATCAATAAATAAAAAATAAAAATGGATTTATATATGGAAATTTAAAGTAATTTTTGTTCAATTTTAGTTAAAGTAATTTTTGTTAAATATTATCAGTTACTTTTAATAGTGGTTCTTACATTAAAACATAGTACTATGTATTATAAATTAAATTAATTATATTACCTTTAATATATACTAAGATTGAAATTAATTGAATTCATATTTAATCCAAAATTTTCTTCGATAATAGTATTATTTATTCAATTTTATTAAATTTTTATAGGTGGTAGAGTTTGGGACATGAATCAAGATGGAATAGATGTATTTTTTGAAAATGGCAAAGTTGCTAAAGAGGCCAAACAAATTATTGATAATACTGACACAACATATAATATTATGATTGAAAATATGCAAAATGCTGTTGAAGATACAATATCAATATTTAATTTTACAAAAGACAATGTGCCCTGGTTAAAATCTGATGGTAATTTTATAAAATTCATTAATTTTTAAACAGTTTATTAATAAAAAATCTTATTTAAAGAATTAGAAATGACATGGGATCAATATCATGATTTTAATGTATTTAATGAATTCTATCATTATGTAATTAATCATTTTCCATTAATTACACAATTATTAGTTATTGGCCGAAGTCATGAAAAGAGAGATATAAACGTGCTAAAGTAATAAATATTTTATATATAGAAGTGCTAAAGTAATAAATTATTAAATTTTAGAATTTCAAATGGTAATCCAAAGAATCAAGCTATTTTTATTGATGCTGGTATGCAAGGACGAGAATGGATTGGACCGGCAGCAGTTACATTAGCAATATCAAGAATGTTGTATAATTGGAAACAGAGACCAGAATATATGAAAAATATTGATTGGTATTTTTTACCAATTATTAATCCTGATGGTTACGAATATTCTCGAAATGTTGATAGATTATGGACGAAAAATCGTCGTTTGAATGGTGTGTGTGAAGGAGTTAATATTGATAGAAATTTTGACTATCAATGGGGTAAACGTGGTAGTGTAGGTGATCCATGTTCATTATATTATCGTGGGCCAGAACGTTTTTCTGAACCAGAAAGTATTGCAATTAAAACTATTCTTAGTCAATTGGATGAAAATTTATCAGCGTATATATCAGTTGGATCATATGGCCAAATGATTACATATCCATGGGGTGATGATGATTTTGTACCAGTAAATCATAAAGAAATGCATCGAATGGGTAAACTTATTATAAAGGTATTTATTTTAATTTTGTTTATTGTTTAAATGTATTAAATGTGAATTTTGTTTATTCTTTTAAGAATATTAGAAAATCAACAGGAGGAGAATACCAAACTGGTTCATCATATTCTTTAAAATTTGCACGATCTGGAAATTCAGCTGATTGGGTTATGGACGTACTCAATCCAGATTATGTTTTTAATTTTTATCTAAGAGATCAAGGACGTTATGGTTACGTATTACCTCCAAGTTTTATTATACAATCTGGATTTGAAGTCTACGAAATGATTAGAACTATAGCTGAAGATTTAAGTATGGAAAACAAAACTAACAATAATATTAAAAAACAAAAAAAAATGAATAAAATTTGAAATTAAATTAATTAAATTAAAGTCTAAGTAGATATTTTTCGCAATAAAAATCTTATAAAGTGGTTATTCGAAGGCTATTTAATCAGAGAATTAATAATGTGTTATAATATCAATATTTTATTTTAGATCCTTGTTTATTTCTATTGATTGAAATTATGGTTAGTGAAATTGTTTTAGAAATTATTACGAACGTTTTTCTAAATTGATTTTTTGAATTAATTAAATGCATATGAAATAAAAGATGATATGTTGAATGTTGTTAAAAGAACTAAAATCGCCGTGAAAGTTTGCTTTTTTTTTAATTTAATATTTGCATTTAGTTTGAAAACAATTTCAAATTGTACAATGAACACATCAGTATGTGTTTACACATAAGCATACTTGATTATTTGAAATAATTAATGTTGCGTATTTACAAACACTATAACGACAAAAAAATTTCCGATATTATTCAAAAAACTGTTTTGATAAAATTGTGTTATTTAAGCAATATGATATTTATTGTCCTAATAATTTATATAAATTTTTAATTCGAAATACTACTTAAATTTACTTAATATGTCATATACTAATTGGCAAGATCTTAACTATCATATAAATATACCAAAATAATAAAAAAAATTTAGTTTAATTTTTAATGTAATATGTACTCACCGTATCTGTTTCTGTAGTATCATCATCATAATCTGCATTATTGTCAGTTTTTGATAAAGTTTCCATATTTTGAGGAGTTGATTCGTCGCTTATTACTGAATCTGGTTGAACAATATCAACGATATTTTCAAAATCATTAATTTTATTATTATGTTTTATTTGTTCTTGTTGTTTCTTAGAAGAACCTATGTCAATAAATGTTTTGTTGCTATTGCCATTGCTGCCAATAAATGGTTGTTGATTTGTTATTAAAAGTTCTGCTTCTCGTAATATTTCCTCTACACTTTTATCTGTGTTATCAGATAAACGATTAATTTCTTCAAAAATACTTTCAACATCAATATCAGTTGCTGCTTCATCAGTACCAAAATTACATTGTCTTTCCTTATTAAGAAAATCTAATATTGAACTACTAGTGAACTCATCAATATCAGCTCGATTAGACACATCTTCGAAAAAGTCCTGTTTTGTTTTTGCAGCAATTGTAGACATAACTATTTTTTTTTTTAAACACTAATATTTTAAATATTAAATACAAATTCAGATAATTAGGAATTTTAGTTTTTAATTTTTTTTGGAAAACATGAAAAATTTGACTTTATCCCTGCGCTCCTTGTAGAAACAAATTAATATAATAATTTTTTTGTTTTTCTTTAAACTGGTGTTGCCAAGATGAAAATAATTTGACAGATTAAAGTAAAAATAAATGATATATTGATTATTCAAAATTTCCCGAAAAAAAGGGTGGTAAAATATTTCTAAAAGTCTTCAAATTGGAAAACAAGTTATAAACTTTTGTCAAATACTTTTATTTTTATTACGTTTATTTTTTGGTACTTCGTTTAGGAAGTTTGATCAATTTTTCGAAATCTAGCCTTCTTAAAAATGCAAATTCAACCTATAAACCATAATCGAAATTCCACCTCAAAACCATAATCGAAAATCATCCAATGTTTGGACTCTTGAAAAACTTGAAGAAGATCCACTGGTTTCGTCCAAAATTTTCTTTAGCAATGAGGCTTAATGGATAAACCAAATTGTTCTGAAGAGCAACCCCAAGAAGTTCAAGTGCTGCCATGACAGCTAGACAAAACAACGGTTTAGTGTGGTTTATGGGCTGGTGGAATAATCGGTCCATCTTTTTTTAAATGGATCCCGTTATCTCAACTACATTTGTTTCCAACAGGATGGCTTTATTGCGAGAACAATTTGGTGAACTGTTAACTTCTCGCTTCGAACCGGTAAATAACCGCCTAGATTTCGCGATATCAGACCCCTAGATATTTTTTAGCCAAACACCACTGGAAATGTTCGAACGCGTCATCCAAAATTGGAACTGCAGAATAGACCATGTTATGCGCAGTTACGGCCAATATTTGAAAGAAATAATCTTTAAAAAATTAATGTAAAGAATGGTTCTGTTTTTCTTTCTGAAATAAGTACATCTAAATGAATCTTTTTGAAATAAGTATATCTAATTGATTATTCTATCACTAGCATGTCGTCGATATGAGGTTTGTTGGGCATCGGTTAAATTATAGAACTTATAAAAATGTACTAGATCTCGAATAGTTTCTGTAGTAAAGTAAAATAAAAACCACTTTATTTTTTGATTTTTGTTACTTGTTTTAAACTTAATTTCCATTTTAGAAGATGAAATATGTGCATTTTAGTTAATTACAAAGATTATGAGCACTTTTAGCGGGTTATTTGCTGATATACCGCTAATATCAGCAGATCGTTTTGAATCTCATAATTTAACATCAAAACTATATTTTTTATCTCATTGTCATGCTGATCATATGTACGGTTTATCCGATACAATAATTAGCTTGCCAGGACCACTTTATACAACTAAAATTTCCGCGCTTTTTTTACGTAAACAATTTCCATGTCTACAAAACATTGAAACATTAGAAATTGATTGTAAGTAGTACCTTTAAATATATTCCTACGTCAGTATATAATACATTTTTAAAAAAAATTTTATACTTAATTATAGGTCCAACGGAATTGTGTTATTCTGATGAAAATAATTCGTATAAGCTAATAGTTACTGCTATACCAGCATACCATTGTCCTGGATCGGTTATGTTCGTTTTTGAAAATTCAGTAACAAAAATCCTTTATACTGGGGACTTTAGGTATATACTAAAAAAATTTAGTATATTTAGTTACTAAATAACACACATCTTCTAGGCTCTCAAAAGAAACGTTGATGAGAAATGAATTACTTAAATGTGAACAATTCGACAAGATATATTTAGATTCAACTTTTCTAAATGATAAATATTCCGAATTTCCAGATCAAATTGAAAGTATTAATATAATTTGTAAATTAGTTCAAAAGTGGATAGAAAAGGGGAAAAATTACAAAGTCATATTGGTAATTGGTAATCGAAATATTTTTATTGGTACTAAAATTTTTATTTTAGGAGTTGCCTGCACAATATGGATATGAGTATTTATTTATGGAATTAAATAGAAAATTAAACGAACAAATTTATGTTGCAGACAGACAATTAGAAAAATATGCATATTTTCCTTCAATGGATTATTGTTTTAGTCAGTCGGAAGATGAAAGTAAAATTATAGTAACACAAAAAAAATGTTATAACAACAATAAACATTGTAACGAAATTAAAGATTCAAATAAAAATTACCTATATAGAGTTATAAAACCGACAGCAATTTACTGGACAAATTGGAAAAAGAAAGAACCTTTTTATATGCATGAAAGTAATGAAGTGTATCGGGTAGCATATTCTAATCACAGTAGTTTAAATGAAATTATAGATTTTTTAGACATTGTGAAAGGAAAATCAATAGAACTAAATGTAATTCCGAATAATTCTAAAGCTAGATATGCAATGAAAGAATTATTACAACAAATAAAACCTGCCGAAAAATTTGATCACAAAACAGATAATAAAAAAGTTATGTTTAATAATATTTTTAAACCTAATAAAGTCTTATCAACACCTGAATTTGAAAAGAAGAGTGCAATTTTGCCAGCAAAAAGAATAAAATTTAATTAAAAAGTGCCTTGTCTTGAAGTGATAAATAATTAAAATTATTTGCTAATATATTTATAATCAATTCTGAAATAAATATTTTCTAATTCTCAATATTTAAGATTCATCGCACGATTTGAGAATTAAAAGTAAAGGAATAGACCTAATTATAAAAATATTGTATGAATAAATTAAGGTAACAAATAAAAATAATAAAAAATGTAAATTAGAAGGAAAATTTGTTATGTACATTATATATTTTTAAAACATATTAATTTTCTAAACTTAAGTAATTTCATTTTCTAAAACTGATCATTTCTCATCCTCTTTTAACTTAATCTTTTCTTCCAATTTGTCAAATTCTTGGTTGGTTATTTTATCTACTGCATCATAAACTTGTTCCACCGCAGTAACTTCTGGAATATAAAATTGCAACATATTTTGTACACCATTCTTCAATGTAACAATTGAACTTGGACATGATGAACATGATCCCTAGAATATTAATTTTGATTGCGAATACTGAATATTACAAATATATTAATTTGCGATTACCTGCATTTTCAATTTAACAACACCATTATCATAGCCCATAAATAATATATCACCACCGTCTTCTTGTACAGTTGGTCTAATTTTACTGTCCAGTAACTCTTTAATCATCATTACTGTCTCGTCATCATCATCATTGATTTCTAAGTCATTTAAATTATATTTAATATTTCATTCCAAAATATTAATATAATATTTACTCACGAGTATCAGAATTTGGTTTGGTATCTGTCAGAATTGGTAAACCACTAGCAAAGAAGTCCATAACAACTGCAAACACTTCAGGTTTGATAACATTCCATTCAGCATCTTCTTGTTTTGAAATGGTTATAAAATCTCCACCAAAAAATACACCTTTAACACCTTCCACTCTAAACAGAAGTTTCGCTAAAATCATATTTATAAAATATTTCAGGTTTCAGAAGTTTTACATTAAATTTGTATTATACCTAATGGACTACAAAATGCACTTTGTCCAGTTGGGAAATCCATGGTATTACCAGTACCAAGAACATCAATTCCAGGTAAAAACTTCAAACTATCAGGATTTGGTGTATCTTGTGTTTGAATAAACATTGAACGTTTGTTGTCAAATAGCACTTGCGCCGGTCTCAAAAGTTTAATGTTTTTATAATTACCATTATGTAAATGTACAACGCATTTATTATTTGAACTGTGGAAAATACCAGAATATAACCAATATTATTTTCTATAAATTTTTCGCTAGTTACAATTTTTTCAATCCTTTGCCACATTGAAATAGTATTCTTCGATTTCGAATTATTGTCGTCAAAAAATTGGACATCTTTCTAATTTTTATTAATTTTTTTATAAGCACTCTTCCTTAATTTTGAAAATATTTACAATAATATCACTCGTTCGAATATCAATACATTGTAATCGTAAATATTTATTAGATATGTCAAAAACAGATGTTTGTCCCATTAAGCAACTTTTCGTTTAAAATAGAAATTTTCAATTCTGATATAAATTTGTTAGGAAATATTTGGTTCAAGCTAATTTTTGATATGCTCTGCAATTGTCCTGGACGGGGGCCAGGCTTTAGATAAGGTATAATACATAATCTGAATAAATTATTACCAAATTAATTTGGTTCAATTTCTAATCTATTTAGTAACTAACCGAGAGATATTTTTACGAATACTCAGAGCTAAAAGAAATAAAACCGGGCATAATAAGTATTTTGGGACCAATATTGTACCTGCTATACAGCAAAGTATACTGGCTTCTAAGCAGAAATTATAATTTTTTAATATGGAACAAAAAATGCTAGTATGCAATCAAAATATTAAAACCAATAAGGTAACATCTTATACGTTATTCAAATATTGGGCTTTGTCAACGAATGCAACGTAAACAAAGTACATCGTTTCCAAAAAAATTCGTAACCTGGTCAACACTCGCTGGTACACCTCAAATAACCGATCCATACATAGGCCTCAAAATAAATCAAAAACGAAATTAAGTAATATCCTATAAAACATCAACAAAGACTCCGAACTCACACTAATATTGAAGCTTAATGGTGGAATGTAGATCCAGAAGATTAAATCGGAAAAACCTTTTGGGATATAAGAATTCATTTTATTAAACGAACCAAGCTATAAGATATACAACAGCAACAGTTGAGAATTCATCAGTTTTGATTTTTATTCCCATCCTACACGATTTAAAAAAAGTAAATTTCTATAAATTTTAGAAGATTATTTATAGATTGGTGATTTTTATTCTATTCTGGCCTGCACTACATTATATACTACATTCAATACATAATTATGCTATTAGTATGTTTCTTCTGAGAAGATATATATATATAATATATGTGTACATACTTACGAATTCGGAACTTCGATTTTATTTTGTTTATAAATGTTCATGTCAACCTAAAATTTCTGAAATACTCTTTTCTGAAATTTTGTTATTTTTAGAGCGTTTTGTGGCTAATTGAAAAAAATGCCAAATAACAAAATTTGCAAATAAGTGCTTCAAAAATAACAGAATTTGAGAAATTTTAGGTTGACAAGAACAGGCTTATTATGTCATAAAATAAAAAATCAATGACTTTGTAGGTTTATTTAATATATTTAATGTATACAGACAAAACTCAGGAATATGACACTGTTATGATATCAACAACTTCCAGTTTAGATGAAATGCCATTTTATGGTTCAGTTTTCAGGGTTCTATCTTAACTACAAAAAAACTTATAGGACATTTTCAGGTATTCTCAGTACTCTTTTCGCTGTGATTTTGTAAAAAGTGCTCTGGAACTTTAGAAGTAATCGACATCGTGTTTAAAAATAAATGTATTTATGCTATAAAATGTACAAAAAAAACCAATCAATAAAAAAATTGTTTGCGTGTCCTGTAAAATTTTGAAAATGTCGTTTAATACATTTTCACGATAATTGGCAATTCAAATAAGAAAAATGCATATTAAACAAAGTATCAATAATGATAATTGTTATTTAAATATTTTTTTCTGTTATTGCTGTAAATTGATCATTAGATTCCTTTACACATTTTACTTCCTTGTAACTAAAATCATTTTACATGTAGTTTACACGTAAAGGGATATATAGTAAAATTAATTAAATCTGATTTTTATGACTATCCCAAAATATGTTGATGGCTTTTAAGTTATGTCAAGATCATATAGAACAGATCAGTTCTCAAAGCCGTTTGCACTGAAATCAGTTCTCAAAGCCTTTTGCACTGAACGTAAGTGTAGTTAGTTACAATTAAAGTTCAAATACACTATTTTTAAATCTTTGGAAATTAAACGTACCTTGGAGGTTAAAGTAATATATTTTTAAAAAAAATAAGAAGACTGCAGATAAGCCAGACATTACTATAATCATTTTAATGGAAACGAGCAATTTAAATATCAAACAAAATAAATATGATTACACAAGTACGTTAAGACTTTTAAAGATCTAATTTGAAGTACCATGCTTGGTCTAGCTTTCTGAAAACTTTTCCATCTAGATAAAAATTTAAAATTGTAGAAAACTAGATTGAATCGACCAATGAATGACCATAAAATTGAAATATGTACTTAGATCATCATCAAATATTAATAATACTTGAAAATATTATGATGGAATTTTTATGCTTCAACAATCCTTAATATAATTAAATCAAATATGAATTATCCACTTTGACTATTTATAATCATAAACACAAACAATTACTATGAGCTCTGCTAAAATTATGTAACCGTTAATTTATAATTTCGAGAATATCTTTACAACAAATAATTAATCTATAATACGGACTCCTTCACAGCTTTATAAATTTATATTTTTCATATTAGTCAGAATTCTAAATATTTACTTTAATTTTTTTTTTATATACATATTACATATATATATATACAAAAAAATAAAAAAATTCGTTTTAGTACGATTGTATATTTCTTCTCGAAAAATTTATATACGCAGCATTAAAAAGATATATTTTGTATCAAAATTTATATAAATTTAGAAATAAATATAGTAATTTTAATTTTAATATCTATAAACTTTTTAACGTTTTTTTCTCTTTTTTTTTGACCACAAAAAGTCATAACTGTATTATAGAAATCATATTTCATATAAATAAAATAATATCTAGTTGTTTCTAAATTATCATCATAAATAAACATATATATTTTAAATATACAAGAGTATAATATCTAAAGTTTCTTGTTATAAATTTCTTATTATTCTTAAATATCAGCAATCTTTATGTTTGTGTTTCGTCATCATAATTTCAGCTATAAAGGAACATTTTTTTTTGATTTTATAATATCAATATAGTATATATGTACAAAAAAAAAATATATCTTGTAGATATATTTATGCTATATAATATCTAACAGATATAAAGATATTTAAACGCATATATTTTTTTTTTTGGTAATTTTATTTTTCGTTCAAAGAAAAAGTAGGAAAGACGCGCGAGGTTTTTTTTTTTTTGGTATTACTAACACTATTAAATCTAGATATACAAATAGACTGTAGTTAGTTAGTAGTGTAGTAGTGGTATAGAGTTGTTGTTTTTTTAGTCAAAAAATATATATATTTTTTTTTAAAGCATAAAGCCGAGCAAAGAGGAAGAGTGTGGAAAAAGTATATATAGTGTTGTTGGGTTGAAAAAAAAAAACAAAAAAAAAAAAAGGCCTGGTAAAGGCAACATTTTTTTACTTTTAGATATATTTTTTTCTGATTTTTTATTTCATTCTAACTTAATTCAAATTTTATAATAAAGAATGAGATAAAAAATCTTTTATAAACCAAACGATATTTATGTATTGTATGTATATATATATATATGTTTATATGATTGTATATTCATTATAAAAAGTATCTATAACTTAATATATATATTTAGTTTTTTTGGATTTTGCGAATTGTATGTTTTTGTAAAAGTACAAAATAGAAAAAAAAATATAAATATATAAATATATATATATTTTTTTATATATATATATACAAAAAATAATAATAATAAAAAAAAAAAATATATTTACAATAAAACCAACTAAAAATTTTCACTTGTATTGTGTGTAGTGTGAATTTCCATTTAAAAAGGTTATTCTTCGTATACATGGAGCATATTCAGGTAAGTTTTTATTATTTAGTATTTTTTTTTTCCTTTTTTTTTTTTCACTTCTTATTATTATTTTTTGTGATTTTACTTTTTTGTCGATTTTCCGCTCGAATTTTTCTGTTCTACAAAAAAAAAATTTTTTTATATAAACATTTAATAAAAATAAATAAATAAATAAAATATTAAATTAATTAATTAATAAAAAAAACACTTTACTGACACACCTTAAACATAAAAAAAATAGAAAGTGATTTTAATTTTTTTTTTGTTTATTAAACAAAAAATTTTTTAAATAAATTTTTTCATTACAAAAAAATAATTTTCATTTTTCTTGTGTTGTTTTTTTTTTTTACTGAGTTTGCGTCTGCAAATATAGACACCATAAAAAAAATAAAGTAGTAGAAAAAGGAACAGAAAAATAGCATAAAAAAATTTACAAAAAAATAATAATAATAATAAAAAATAATTAAAAATCATATTTTTTTTTAAAAAAAAAAATCATAGAAAAAAGTGTTCTTTTATTTTTTGTTTATTTAAAAGTGTTTTTTTTTTTTAAAAAAAATTTTAATTTAAAAAAAAAATTAAATTAAAAAAAAAATATGAATTTTGTGAGTGCAAGCGATTATAAAAAATAAATGGCCACCCGGCGGTAAAACCACCAAAAATATATTCGATTTTTTTCCATATTTTTTTTTTGGCTTTTCAAAAAAAAAATTATGTTTTTTTTTGTTTTTTTTTTAAAAAATAAAATAAAAAATGTTTTTAAATTTTTGAAAAAATATTTCCAAAATAAAATAAAAATTGTGATGTTTTGAAACATAAAAAAAATATTCACGGTGATTTAATAAATATTTTTAAATATTCTACATAAAATATTCTCTCTTTTATTAGAAATCTCCAAAAAAAAAAAAATAATAAAATAATAAAAAATGTTGTATGTCTCTCTCTCACTCTCTCTCTCTTTTTTTTTTTGGATATGGTGTGTTGTTGTTGTTGGATTTGTAAATCAAAACAAAAATGAGAAAAAAAAAAAACTTTCACAAACACAAAATAAATGGCGGAAAAACATCGAATTTATATTTATTTTTTTTTAAATGAAGTTTGTGTTTTGTCAATTAAAATTTTCACAATTTTCACGTTTATTGTGTTTTGTTTATTGTTTTTGGTGGTGGAAAATTTAACCAGAATTTATGTCATATAGAAAATTTTTTGTTTATTAATTCGTGAAAAGATATATCATGAAATATTTTCTATGTTTTGTTTGTTTGTGTGAGTGAATGTGGTGTTGTTTAGTATGTGAATGGGAAAAAAATAAAACATCGAATTCGATATTTATTTTTGACGATTGCGCTTTAATTTTGTTTATTGTTTACATGTGTGCATTGTTTTTTTGTGAAATTTGATGTGTCATGTGAATGAGAGCGACAGTATAGCATGAGAGAGAAAGATTATGCGACGAAAAATTTACAAAAAAAAAATATTTGTAAAATTAAAGCGTAATTTTTTTTTAAATTAAAATAAAAAAATTATAATTTTTATTAATTAAATTAATTTATATTTTTTTCTTAATTTAATCTGAATATTTATCTTAATTCTAAAATCTATTGATTGTTTCTTGATTCAAAAAAACAAGAATTTGGTTATGTATGATTTGTGTTGTTTTTCAAAATGGATGTCCTATTTCTTTTTTTCATATGCTATGGCGTCATTTTGCCATCTTTTTTTGTCGCATTATATTCCCAGGGTTGCATTCACATATAAAATTTCGCGCCAAAAATATCATCTGTATATTTTTTTTTTTGTCAACTAGAATATATTATTTATTGACAGATAATGTGTGCTCTTTTTTTTTTTGTTATTGCATTGCATATAAAAGTGCAGCTGAAATATTGTAACTTTTTTTATCATAAAATATTTTGTTATTGCAGCCCTTAATGTTTTGAGGAATAATTTTATATAAAAAAAAAGTATCTTATATACTTTTAGTATAGATTAGTTAAGATTTTGAGTATAAATTTAATATAGGAACTCCCCTGCCTGATTTATGAGATTCTTATTTCTTAAATGTGTTTTATTTTTTTATATGCTAAGAAGTAAAAAACTGTTTTTAGTGTCCATTTATAGTTGTCCGATTCCCCTAATTTAACTATATACATAAATAAATAAAACCGACATTGCCAAGTTAAAATTTGGAATTGTTGACAATTACAATTGATTACATTAATTGATTACATGTAACAAATAAAAATATTTAGTAATTCTAAACTAGAGACGATAAATTTGTAAAATAATAGTAAAATAATGTTTATCGCTATTTCTCGCATGCGGTTTATAACTAATCGTTTTGATTGAAATATATATTGACCGTTTTTGTGAACTATCTATGTTCTATGAGATAATTGTAATACTAATATCTTATATAGATTTATATTTTTGAATTTTGCTTTAAAATCCGGCCGGTTCAAGGATTTCAATCCGGCCGATTCGAGGCTTTTAAATCTTAATTGCTTTATAATCCGGCCGGTTATGGGTTTATAATCCGGCCGGTTCGAGGCTTTCAAATCATAATTTTAATGCGGCACCGCAAAAAAACGTTAATCACGTAGTAAACTTATATAAAAAAATTATTAATATATTAATTATATAGAATGAGATGACAATAATCTTCCAAATTGGAAGGAAAAGTATAACACAATAACAACTGATTCTCATTTTTCAACAACGAAGAGGTGCGTCCTCCGAAGTAAATTTATAAACATCAGTCTTTGTACTAATAAATAGAAGTTAATTCCGAGAGTACCATCCTCACAAATATGGGTGTTCAAATATAATTAACACAAGCCCATTTGAACACTAATTTTAATTGGATAATTTCAAATAATTACAGCGCATAGCTGAAACAAATGTGTTTCTTTTCCTAACAGTTAGTCACACAAGCGACTTGCAAAGTGTTCTTTTTCTAACAGTTAGCCAGTCAAAGAGAACAATAAACGGTTACATCAATTATGAAATATTTAAACCCAAAGAATTCAATATTGCTATAGTTTCACAGCAATTGCACCCATTTACCCACCATGGGAACATCGATTGAGTTCACTTTTCGTTAAATCCATCCCAATTCGATTTAACTCAATCCCACCTGCCAGACATATGGTAACCCTAATCCCAACTTAACCATTACTGTTCTACTGGTGATATTGAAATAAATCGAATTAACGGAATATGAACTCAATCACTGTTTCCATGGTCATGATCGCTTCGCATAGATTCCACTCGCCTCTGAATCTCATGGAAATAATTCATATATATGAGATTATCAGGCCCATCAATATAACTTGAACAGTGTTTTTTAAAAAAAAAAAAAATTAATTTTTCTATTCTGGCAATACTATAACAAAGTTGCAATTAAATACAAGCCGGTTATTTGATTATATCTTATATCGTTCTACCAATTATATACAAAAAAAAATACATATTTTTCCAAAAAAAAAAACATTTTCCATGAATGTGTGTGTGTTCGTATTTAAAAATCTATCTACATAATTTCCCTTCGTTGAAATTCGTTCACCCCAAACAAAATCGTGTATATTTGAAAAAAAAAAATATTTACATAGAAAAAAGAGGTGAAGAGATGAAAAACTAAAACAAATTTTTTTTTTATTTAATTGAAAAATTGTTTGGTATTATTTCTTCTTTTGCAATAAAACGCACACACACACAACACAACGAAAAAATTATATATAAAAAAAAAATGTCAGTTGAGAAATTTGAATGTTTGTATGAGTAAAATTTAGAAATTGAAATTTGTGTTGGTTTGTACAGATAGAGGATGGCGCGCTCGTTTTTTAACCATTTGTAAATGTATATATGCGCGTCCCTCTTGTTCGTACACACAGCAGTACAGAAACCGGTCGAATAATTTAATAGTGTGTATGTAAGAAGTCTTTTTTTTCCACTAGATACAAAATGAAAGCCATCACTTCTTATATACTCAAAAAAAAAAAAATAAGGAACGAATGTGTTTGTAAAAAAAAAAAAAAAACAAATTAATAAAATAATTGCGATGTTGTCAATTTTCTAAATAACGCGCAATAAAAGAAAAAAAAAATAATATCCGTCCACTTCTCTTCCACCAAAAAAACCTAGAATTGGAAAAAAAAACATACAATTTGTTTTTTTTTTTTTTTGTTGTCTTCTCCAAAATACATCAGAACACATTACACATTTTTATCGCGCGCACTTTTAAAATTATATCTTCTTCGAGTTTGTAAAATAAAAAAAAAAAATAAATAACCGCGTGCCGTATTTTTCCACACAATGTTTACAATTAAAAAATATATAATATTTAATTTTTTTTTTTGTTAAATAAATAAAAAATTTTCCACAAGAAAATTTGTTGTCAACTTTTTTGTGTGAAGAATTTCGAAAAGAAAAAAAAATCGATTCGGTATTTTCTCGATTTTTTTTTTTGTGTTTCTCGTTGACGTTAATGGTGCGGTTCCTAATATTTTTTTAATATAAATAAGCAAATTAATATAGAAAAGGATTTGTGTCCTTTTTGGGGATATTTAAGTTAAAAAAAATAAAATAAAAATCTTAATTAAATTTTTGGTTTTTTTTTTACAACAGAAACACACACTGTGTCAAAATCACGTAAATAAGAAATTTGAGAATTCAAAAATAAAAAAAAAATAATAATAAAGTGACTTAAGTGTTGCCTTCTATTAATTTTAATTTAAAAGAAATTATTTTAAAAAATTAAATTAAATTAAATTTAAAAATTAAAAAAAAAGTACAATACGTTATCTTCCTTGTATGTGCATATAAAATAACGCGAAACCAAAAAATTTTCTACTTGGATGAGAGTGTGTGTTTGTGTTTGTTGCCCTGTGCGTTCCTGCTAATTTACAAGAAATATATAAACCGTCTTTTTTTTATTAGCAAAAGTATATAAATAAATACAAAAAAAAAAAAAAAAAATATAAAAGAGAGAGAGAAGTGTTGAGAAGAGAAGAGAAGAGTGGTGTGTGTGCATGTCAAATTTAATATTTTGGTATATAAGAAAATCTTCATACACATTAAAATAATTCCTTTTCGTTTTTTTTTTTATAATAGTGTTAGTAGCCAAGGGCTAGCGTCTCTTTTGTTTCAAATATAATTAAAAAAACAACAAAAATTTTCCACAAAGAAAGCATGTCCAACGACATTTTGTTTTTAAAAAAAAAAACTGTGTTTCTTTGGCAAATTTTTTTTGACAGATGTTTTTCGGCAATTTATTAATTTTTTTTATTTGTCAAAATTTGTCTGATAAAACTTAAGAAAATCTTGGAAAACGAAAAAAAAGGGGATCTTAAAAACTGTGGAAATTATTAACTTTGAAAAAAACTTCTTCTATTTATTCCTTATTTTTTTTTTGGTTAATAAATAAATGTGGCAACTATTTTGGCAAATTTTTACGTGAAAGTGTGAGTGAATAAGAGATATAACCAAAAAAAAAAAAAATATAATTTTTTTTTTATTTGGTATGTACTCTTCTTTCCTTTCATTTCCAAAAAAATAAATAATACGCTTTGAATATCGTGTAGTAGTTAAGCTTACGAGTTGCTGGTTAGAGAAGAGCGCGCGTTCATAAAAGGAACAAAAAAAAAAAGTATTTTTATTATTTTTTTTTTTTTGTTTAAAAGTAAATTTTTTTTATTATTGCGAAAAAGTTTTTTCCCCCCAAATGTAACCAAAAAAAAAAAAAAAAGGAAAAACAGTGGTGATTATTAAATTCTACTCAGTTTAATAAGAAATAAAACAACAAACAAGCTAAAAAAAATTTTCTAACATAAATTTTTGTTATTTTTTTTTAATTTGTTGTTTCTTTTTTTTTGTTTAATAATTTTTTACGGAAAAGTTTTAATAATTTTTTTTTTTTGGAAAAAGTTCAGTGGCGCGGCGGTAGTAAATAAAAGACTAAAAAAAACTGTGCTATAAACTCAATTTATTAAATATTTATTTGGAATTCCTTTTGTTATTTAAGTTCGTTTTTTTTTTTTTTTTCGTACTACAAATTTTGATAAATTTGTGTCAAATTTAATTTTCATTAAAAAAAAATTAAAATTAAATTCTAATTAAAAAAAAAAAGGAAATTAATTAACAAAAAGTATTTTTTTTGTAGAAATTTAAAAGAAACTTCCTTAAAAAAAAACATTAAAAAAATTTGAGCTTCCTTTAATTTTTTTACCCAGTAAAAAGTTTAATATTAAAGAAGCGGTTTTATTTTTGTGATTTAAGACGAAATCATTTTTTAAACGTTTTTTTGCACACCAAAAAGAGAGTATCGTTAAATATTATTATTTTTTTTTTAGATAAGACAAAAAGAAAATCTATTTTTATAAAAAAAAAATTAATTAATATTTTTTTTTGTTGCATAATTAAAAAGTAGTGTTTATTAAAAAAGCATATTTTATTTTACTAATAATAAAAAATAATAATTCCTTGTGGTGAGAATTTTTAATTTAAGAAAAAAAATTCGAAAAGAGAGAATATTTTTTTTTTAGTTTTTTTTTAGTTTTTGTTTTTTTTTATACAAAAAAATTAGTAAATTTTTTTTTTGATTCTTTTAAAAATAATTTTAAAAAAAAAAAAACCTTAAAAATAAAAATGTCAGAGCACCATCGTGGTGCTTGGGCAGGAGATACGCGTGGTGGTGGTGGTGGTGATGCCGTATGGTGGCCAGGATCACTTGCAACACAAGATCAACAAACTCTTCATCATCAGCATTTAATTAATCAACATCATCAACAGCAATTAGCTGCACAACAGCAGCAACAACAACAACAGCAAGTACAACAACAACAGCAGCTGCAACAACAGCAACATCAAGTTGTTGTACAACAACAACAGCAGACACAGCAAGCCCAACAAGCACATAATAATGATTCACGTAATAATTGTGCAACATCTGGAGTAGCTACACAACAATTATTTTCATATAAAATGGCTAGTAGTTTTCAAAATCCAGCAACAACAATTGGACAGGTTGTTGCAACATCAAATTCAAGTGGTGGTGGTACTGTATCTGGTTATGATTATCGCACATTAAATATGGCAACTGCACAAGCAGCAGCAGCTGCTGCTGCACCTGGTACACAATGGTGGTATGCTGCAGCTGCGAATCAGGGTCAAATAGATGCAAATGCATTACAACAGCATCAACAGAATCAACAGCAACAACAACAACAGCAGCAACAACAACAACAACAGCAACAACAACAGCAGCAGCAACAGCAAGCACAACAACAACAGCAGCAACAGCAACCACAACAGAATGTCCATACAGTAAATACAACAACGGTATGTAAAAAAAAAAAAAAATGATAAAAACCTTAAAAATTAGTATTAAAAAAAAAAAGTGGCTTTTCCAATGAATGACCCATTCTAAATTTGTATTTGAAATTTCAAAAATATAATACTGGACCTATTATTTATTATCTGCATTCAGATCCACAAATTGGCTTATTTTGTAATAAGAGTACTGTGATAATTGCTGTCAGCATAAAAAAAACTAATACGATTTTCAGCAGATAATTTACAAATCTTGATAATTTGAAATAGTCTAATCAGGTTTTTCAAAATAATCAAAAATTAACATCTCATCTTGCGTTTTTAAAAACTAAATAATTAATCTGCCATTTTTTTTACAAATTTAAAAATAATTTGAAAATTTAAACTCTTATTTCTGCTGACTGGGATTTTTCTTATAATTTTTCCTGAAGGTTAATTGTTACTCAAAAATGACATTTTTTTCCACACATAAATTAAGATAAAGTCTGCAATATTTTAATCATATTTTTGCTCATTAATTAGTTTCATAAACTAATTAAATTATTAAATATATTTAATTTTATGTTTTGTTTGTGTTAAATTATGCGAAAATGTTGGCAGACATGTTTTTTTTTTTTTTAACTTGTTTTTTCGCCCTCCCTGTTATTGCCTTCCAGAGGTTTTTCATGTATAAAAAAAAAAAAGATATATATCTTTTTTTTTTTTTTTATGTTAGGGGGAAAAGCAATAACCAAGGGGTAACAGAAGGGAGGTCAAATATTAAATATAAATTTTTTTTTTTTTGTAGAGGCACCAGAAAAGAGGTAGAACACAAAAAAATAAAATAAAATACATATACCCAACGAACAAACGACGATTATGAACCACCAAAGACCTCGAAAATAAAAAAAAAAATAAAAATTCCTCTTCTCTCTTTTTGGTTCTTGGAATTTTTGTGATGGTTTTTATGTTTTTTTAAAAAAAAAACAATCTACGAAAAATTATTTAACGTAACACCCCGACGACTTTACTTGTTTTTTCTCTATAAAATAAACTTGCGCGCAGGGTATGAATTTTTTTTTAATATATGCAATCAAAAAAAAAAAAAAATTCCAAAACCAACCCTCTTCTTTACCAGAAGAAAATTATTGAATTTCCTATATACAACAACAACAAAAAGGAATTATAAATATTTTCTAAAAAAAATTATCTTTTAAAAAAATTTTCCAATCAAAATTAAACCAAAAAAAAATTTACCTAAAATTAAAATATTGTAAATTTTAAACATTTTTTTTTTCTAGTACTAATTGAAAATTATTACGTTTGTACAAAAAAAAGCTTTAAAAATCTTTATTTGCGTAATAAAATATGTAAAAAAAAAACATCATATATTATGCAATAAATTCGTTTAAATACGAAGAAATTAAATTTTATAGTCGAATATCTTAAAAAATAATAATGAATGAATGAAAAAACATACTCTGTATACACCTTTATCACCATCAAAAATAGTTTAAAAGGGGGAGAATTTCAAAAACTTTATTAAAATTTTCAACTACTACGCAGATTTTCTATTCTCTTGAATAATAAAAAAAATATTCGTAAATTTTCACGTTTATTAGATTTTGTTTTAATCTTGTTTTACAAAAAATTTTTTTACAAATATTGATTTATGTTCGTTATCTAGATTCTAGAATAATAATCATAAAAAAAAAAAACTTAATTTTTTTAATTAAATTTATTTTAATCTAAAAATAGTTTTACACAACATTTTTTTTTTTAATAGTAAATTTTAACAAAATTTTCAATGAAATACTCTTTGTAGCTTTTCAAAGCTAATTAAATAAAAATGGTTAATGAAAATTATTTGATATGCTTTGAAAATTGTAAATTAGTTTTCGTTGATTTACACAACATAAAAATTAAAATATTGTACATACTTCAAGATAAATAGTACTTCAAGATCTTATAATAATTAAATATTTTTATCACTTTAAAATGTGTAATATAAATAGTTATAGCCATTATTATAATGTCTTTTAAACCGTCGTAAATTATGTTGTATATAGAATTTTCTAAATTGTATTCCAGATGTGATATTTTTATGCTCAAGTGACAGTAAAGAGATCATATTATTTAAATAAATCCTGGCATTTGATAGCTTTTTAGTAGAATCTTTATAAATTTTGTCTGACATTCGAAAATTGAATTAAATTTTTCTTTTAATTATTTTTCAATCTCATAAATTAATATTGTAAATTTCCAAAAATAAGTATTTGGGAAAAAAAATCACGAAAATCCTTTAAAGCAAAATTAAAAAGTTAATAAAAAAATGACTTTCATAAATTTTTTTTTCAAATTTTAATTAACTTTATCAAATTGGTCAAAAATCAATACAAAATTTCTAATTTTCACAAGCAATTTCTAATTTTGACAAGCAATTTCCAATTTTGACATCTAAATTCTTCAATTTTATAAATATATGCCCCCCCAAGTTTAATTATTATGTAAAAAATTTGAACATCCGAGACTAATTCCAATTTAATTTAACAAAATTCAATTTCTAATTAGTCAATTTCTAATTAACATATTTCTAGAATATGAATTATTGATTTAAAAAAAGCTCCATTAATGACATTTAAAATATTTTCTTTTAATACCTCGTTTAATATGTCATTGCCTTGAAGTTCTGATTTTGCAATATTTTATTAAAAAATAATTAAATAGAAAATTTCTGTATTTGCTATTGTTTTTAAATTGGGTATAGTGAACTGTCAAAAGTCTTAGTCAGCTCAGCCATTATTAATTTAAGAAAATTACTTTTAAATTTATTAAATTTTAACCATATGGTTTTAAAATTTAAATTAAAATTAATTTATGTCACTTTATTTTAAACTACAAACTACTTTTTAAAAGATATTTCCACATAAAAGTTTTAATGTATTAATCTTTCTTAAAAAAGATGGGAAAAAAGAATCTGTATGTTTTTTTTTTTCTTGTACACTGAAATTAAAATTATAATTGTGTATAAGAAAATTTTCCAATACTATTTTACTGATAAATTTTTTTACTATGTACACAAAAACAACAACAAAAACGTATCTACTATAACAAAAAATTATCTATCTTTCTTAAATGTAAACATTCGTCATCGTCATCACATTCGTTTCCGTAATAAATAAAATTTTATTTATATATAAATCATAGAAATTATTGAAATATGTATTTTTGTTTTTATTATATTTTTTATCAGACAAAAGACCACGTGGATTTTTGGCTTTTCCCTAAAAAAAAAAAATGTATATAAATACATAAAAAAAAAAGATAAATAACATTGTACTACTATTTTATACATAATTTTTTTTATGATTTTCCGATTTGAAATTGTATTTTTATATAAATTTTATTTATTATTATTATTATTGAGGTTGTCTCCTGTGTTTATTTTTTTTTTTCGGTACACATAATCGGTAACTGATACATAAAACATAAAAATGTGTTAAACTTTTTGTTTTTATCATAAAAAATTTTTATTTATGAATTGTTTTTATTATTTTTTTCGATATATACTTTTTTTTGGATACTCTCAATCAGGAAAATTAAAAATCTAGAGAGTAAATGCCACAGCAATATTGGTATTTTTCGCTTGCAAAATTTTTTTTTTGAATTCATCTAACCCACCACCACCCAAACAAATAAATATAATATTTTATTGAATAAAAAGTTCCTCATTGATTATAGAAAACTGTGACGAATTAAAATTTTCATTCAATTTTTTTTTTTATATTTATTTTTCTCGTATAATTTTTCTCGTGAATAAATTTTTCTTTTCACTTTTTTTATTTTTAGTTGCTTCTGTGTAAATTGAATTTTAAGAACGAAGAAAAATATGTGCAATTAATTAGAATAAAAGTATATAAATAATACTTTTGAAAATATCAATGCTCTTTTAATTTAATTCTTGAACCAACAACAACAAAAAAAAAAGATTGAAATTGAATTTGTTAAATTCAATTTAAAATTATATTTGAGACACAAACAGAGTGTAACAGATAAAATAAAAAAATTGTGCGGGAAATTGTCTTAATTAAATTTCATGACGGATCACATAATTTTTTTGTTTGTTTCAATATGGTTTAGAGACTACATTTTGATGTGAATCCAAGGGTTGCCAAATTTATTAAAGTTTTTGTTTCAAATTGTAGTTTAAAATATTTTTGTAATATGTTTAACTGCTAAATAAAATATGAAAATGATGTTTTGAGCATTTTGAGCAAATGGAATTTTCTGAAAAAATAAATAAAGTAAAATAACTTTTTAAAAGGAGGATGATAAAGCCCACTTAAAGATGGTTCGAACAAGCGCACTTTGGACTACTTTAAACATTTAGACTAAAATTTCGAAAGGACTTTATTTACACTGTGCTTCAGTGAGTATTGAAAATAAACGTTTATGTGATGTTAAAATTTTTGAAAAGTTTCTATTTGCCATCACTACCTACTTTTTTTTTTTTGTTAAAAATTGACAATCTGCGTTTTGGAAATATAATCCTGATTCAGGGCAAAAGCCTATACATAAATATTTACGGCACTCGTAGCCAATTTGTGAGTCCTTGAGTTTATTATACATATTTTAAAATCTCACCTCAGATAAAAATTATTTATATTGTCTCTCTAGTATATCAGAAATTGAATTATGCTAATTACGTAATTTAAAGGAGGGTTACGATTTAAATCCCTACAAAACACTAAAGAAAAATTAACTTGGTTACAATCGTATAACACATTACATTTTTCGATAATATTGCTTACATTAATTCTACGTCGTTATGTAAAAACCACCTATGCCAAGCCGCCTTTAACAGACATTTTCTGTCCACTTTGCCATTAATATTTAAGTCAGTTTGTTTAAAATTTATTCCACAACAGCAAATTAACCATAATCCATACAAAGTTCATTATGCGTTTTGTAATAAAAATGTGTCCTGAAAAGTTGTCAAAATTGAGTTATGGGTCAGACGCCACATAGAATTAAGAAAGTTAAAAATTATACATTAAATCTTTTTAATCCCTTCACCACCATTTTGTTTTACATTCCACACAATTCCAAAAAAAAAAATGTAGATTTTAATGTAGATTGTTTTACATTCCACACAATCCCAAAAAAAATTGTAGATTTCATTGATAAAAATTTTATTAAAATATATTTGTTTTTTTTTTTCTTTTTTTGCAATTTATGTTAATCAAACTAAATAAAAAATATAAACAAAACATAAAAACATTTATTAATGAAACAAACAACAACAAAAGATAAAAAAAAAACTGTCTAATATAAACAAATATTAAAAACAACTTTCCATTAAAAATTCCCATAAAAAAAAAAAATCTGAAAACACTATTATTATTTATTTAAAAAAAAACTCTCCCGCCATTTAAAAAAACCATAAAAAGCATAAATTTCTTAAATAATATATTAAGTAATTTTCTTTTTTTTTTTGTATTTAGATACAAAAAAAAAGTATGAATGAATTTTTTTTTTTATGTTTATAAAAAAAAATCATAATAATAATTCTCTACAATTTCAATGTCAGCAGTCAGTTTTTTTATAGGTGCTTGTTTTGGATTTATTCAAAAAAAAAAATCTTTTATTGTGTTTGTTATGTTTTATTATTATGTTGCCATTTATGTTTTATATTATTTTAAATGCATACTTTTTTTTTCAGATATTTTTTATGTTGTTTATATAAATAAACTAAAAAAAAAATTTGTATAAAAATAGCACAGCGCGGCTTCTTATAAAAAAAAATATATTTAAAAAAAATACTACTATAAATACTACTACTTTTTTTTTTTACCTATATACAATCTTTTTTTTTGGTATTTCTACCTAAATATATTTTTATTATAGTTAATGGACTACTCTGAGCCTCTTCTTCTCCTCTTCAAAAAGTTTTTTTTTTTTTTTTTGAGTCACAAAATGTATATAATAAAAAATCATCAACACAGCAGCGCAACAGCCAGCACACATGTTATGTCATTATTATTATAAATGAATACGTCACCCAAAGGTATAAAGAACCACAAACAAACAAAAAAAAAGACGTAAATTGATAAATTCTCATTGTGTATAAGTCTTTATAAATGTCGATATCGTAAGGTCGCGCGTCATCATCATCATAATAGTTGTCGCCGACGTCGTGGTTGTCAATATAATATGTAAAAATAAAAAAAAATAAAACAATCTTTAAGATATACTTTTGAAAATATATCATATAATAAATGTATTGTGCTTGTTGCGAGCAAAATTAGAATTGGGTAAAAACGCCGGCAGATGATGAATTTTAAATGTCTATACACGGTGTTTTACTCTCTTTTTTTTTATGGAAGCGCTCCAAATAAACTTAAATTCTTTATTTGACAGTAATATTAGGTCTAAATTAAATGATTCAAATTCAAATACAAGCAACATCCAGTTGTAATATGTAAATATTATTTTTTGAAATTTTTTTTTTGGTTCATGTGTGGTGAATTTGCGGTCTGTCTGTTCGTCCATCCATAAACTTTTATATTTATGGATTAACATAGTAAATTTACAAATGGATTGTTGCTAGATCTGTTTTTAAAAAATAGCAAATATCCGCCAAAAGTGATCTAGATCTAATAGTTCATATTCCCTCCGGTGGCAGGTCATCAGCATCTTAACATTTACTCTGGGTCGCGACTAAAAACATCAATTGTGGTGATGTTATACTATTCTTTCCAAAATTGTTGGTCGAGAACTATCAATCTGACTTGTACCAACTATTTTACCTTGTACAGATAATTGCAGAATTCTATACTTTTCACCCCCGACTATTATCTGAGGTTTCTCATCTTTATGATGTTAATTAATTCTTTTAATTTTGTCATTCTGGATAGAAACTTCCTCATTGGTTATTCTATTAATAGAGTTTTTGTTAGAACCATCTGAATTCACTTCAATTGGAAACTTGTCCAATTGTGCTTAATTCAAATTTCTGTTTCTGCCTTGAAAAATTAGTAAATAATATAATAAATATTTATGCTGATTTATGTCGCTTAATTGCTTACATTGCTAAATTTCTTCAGAAGTTCTTAGTAAACTCAAATTTTAATTAATTTTAGAGCGACAAACTTCTGTGTACACCAAATGTCATATATAAATATGAAACTATTGTAAAATAAATTATCTGCGCGAAATTTTTATTTATATGCAGATCGCTCTTAAAGCTTTTCAAGAGTTTTTTTTTTTTATAATTAATGAAAATCGATGTGGTTATAATTTTTTTATTGTTGTTGATTGTAATCCCCTATTTTTGGTACGTTGTGTGATAATAATGAGGGAATTGTAAACAACATATACTAAAAAAATGTCGAAATGGAAAAATATAAAGAATAAACATTTATACTTCAAATTATTTTATTTTTTGTAAAAACAATTTGTTAAATACAATACTATACATAAAAAATATTGCAGGTGTAAAATAATTTTTTTTGATTCGAACACTGACCTCCTCACTAACACTAATTTTTTTTTTTTTGGTTGTATATTGTAGACCCGTAGATATTTGTTGGAACAAAAGACTTGAAAACATTTTTTTTTTGTTATAAGAGTTTATCTCTTTTTATTATTTATTTAAACATTTTTTTATGCTGGACATCGAACTTTTGTGAAAGAAAGACGCACGTGGATATTTTTTATTTAAATATTGTTGAATATAAAATGAATTTTTATGTTTATTTTATCAATAATATTTTTTTTAGTTAAAATTCTTTTAGTTTTGTGCTAATTTTTCCATCATTTTTATTATGAGAAAAAAAAACATTTATGTTGAAATTATTTTAGTTAGTAGCTTTAATGTTGTGACTGAAAAATTGATAGGTTTTTGCTTGTAGAATGTTTTTGTTGATTTTCAATTACAATTTTCAAATGAAGGATTTTTGGAATCATTATTTTATTATGTTTAGTACTAGTCATGTTAATTAATTGAATTACAGAGAGAAATATTAGAAATTTGATAAAATTAAAACCAAAAATAAGGAATTATATTGAGAAGAATTTAAATTTCCTTAACCTATTCAATCAGAAAAACTATTCTCTGATTGAGTGCAGTCGAATCTGTTGTTTTGTTTGTTTTGTAGACATTTGAACTTTTGAACTTTCCAATTGAATATCTAAAAATCGTTTAG
Source organism: Empis livida (assembly GCA_963932195.1). Taxonomy (NCBI): domain Eukaryota; kingdom Metazoa; phylum Arthropoda; class Insecta; order Diptera; family Empididae; genus Empis; species Empis livida. The sequence goes on from OZ010648.1 coordinate 32,551,014, forward strand.
TCACAATAATCTATTTTTTTTTATATTAAAATGTGGAAATATTATTGCTGACAAATTCAACATAAATATAAATGTTAATATTAAATTATGGTTAATTTAAAATACTTTATTTAATTTAATTTATATTTTAATTGCTTTATTAATAATAGTCTGTTAAATTTATGATTTGTCATAAAACTAATAAAAGTTTTTATTTTTATTTTTGCAACTAGAATCTATGATTGATAAATTGAAAATAGAAAAGTAATTAATAAGAAAATTTTACTTAATTTAACAAGAAAAGAATAATTAATGTTGAATCTGGAGTCAAGAATCTAATTTTATCGAGTTTTGTCTAATATGGTGTTAAGAGATCTAAGATCCGGTAGTGACTTAAGTGGTAATGTACTAAGCTGTGGTGCAAAAGAGATACTGGGTTCAACTCAACTTTAAATAACTACCAGTTGTAAAATTACAATTGTTATTTAAGACTGGGGGAAAAAATGCTAAAGGGTCTAAAACCATTTGCTAACAACAAATGTCTCATTAATAAAAAAAACCATCAGTATGTTGCAATTAAAGTTTCTTCACTATAAAGAAATTTATGGTCTAAATTGCAATAGAATATTATGAGATCCTTTAAGGGATGCCCAGGCTCTTGTGCTGAGAAAGCGAAAGAACTAAAACTTTAATTCAGCTTTGAAATATGATTGTGGAACTCTACAGAAATAAATTTGCGCTAACTTAGTCAAAATAAATTTTATTTTTGGCAGATATTTATTATGTTATTTTGCATTATCTTGTGTTTAAACAAATTCGGTTCGGAGCATTTCGAGGCAAATTTAAGGAATGTGCCGTGGTAATTATCTGAAATTTCACCAAATTACTCTTTAATATATATTTCAAAAAATTTTCTCGTAAAAAGAAATTAACGACACATATTTGAGTCATGTGAACCGACGATTCGAAGATTTGGCTACTTCGAATAGTCGGTTTGTTCGCACGACTTAAATATGTGTTAAAATAACTCATAATTTTAGTACACTTAAAAAAAAACTAATTAATTTAATGTAATTTCAATGCATTTTATACTTTCTTGTTTTTTTTGAATAAATCATTTTGTAAAATGATTTATTCAAAAAAAAACTAATTAAAATATAAATTTCTAATAAAATTGAAAATTAATGCAAAACTATAAAAGTTAAATTTTAATTTAGAAATAAAATCAATTTTTTTTTTAAGTTTTATAATAAAACTTTCTTCTGTATTTATAAGTTTTGTCAATTGCATTAATTCTCGCAGTAAAATTTTACTATTAACTGAATTTGAATATTGTTGAGAAAAAAAAACTCCACATAATTTTTCCACAAAATCATAAATTTTATTATACTATAAAAATATATTTTAATTTAATTTTAATGCGAATTGAAAATTAATTAGAAAATAAATAATTTTCGAAATTTATTAGTAGTCCTCCTCTCTATTTTCCAGTTTTTTAGAAAAACCATTATTTTTTTTTTGAAAATCAATAAATTTTTATTAAGTTTGACCTTAATTTTCTTCTTTTCTTTGTTTTTAAAAAAAAAATAATTCCTCCTCCATAAAGTTTGTAATTAACCTTTTGTTTTTTTTTCGGTTCATACCTGGCTGTCCAAAAACAAAAAAAAATTCCAATGAAAATCTACGGTGTACGGTTGACAACAAACAAAAGAAAGAAAAAAAAATTCCATTTTTATTGAGGTGACGGTGCGTTAAATAAAATAATAAAAATGGAAAAATAATCCGAAAAAAAAAGAACATTTTATAAAAATTTTTACCTACAAAAAAAAAATATCTATCCTCATCTCAGATTGTCGGCGGCAACCCAGCAGTAAAACATAATTTAGAAAAATTTATTTTTTTTCCTCTACAAAAATTCAAAGAAAAACTGCCAGCATTTTAATTTTTTTTTTGTCGTTTTTCTCCTTTTTTTTCCCATTTTTATTTCAAGCGCACGATTTTTTTTTTGTTTTATCTTGTAGTAAGAAAAAAACCGGTTTTATTTTTTTTGTATACAACATAAAAAAAAACATAGTTTTATGTATATTTTTTTTTTATGTACAATACATATTTTTTATGATGCTTTGCCACTTCATTTGTTTGCTACTTTACTGTTGTCGTTCTTGAATAGAAAAAATATCTCTGTCGCCTTGTAAGCTACAAAATTTGTCGTCTTCCTTTTCACAGAGCTACAAAGCTTCAAAAAAAAAAAAATTCTTTTTTTTTTTTTTCCTGTAGCTGAATGTACTTCATTGTGCTGTGCTATTTTTGCACTTCTAAAAATTTGTGGAAAAGTTACACAACAACAACAATTACAACAACACATAACCAACGAACCAAAATTTTTCCAACTAAACACACCAACAACAACAAAAAAATTATGGTTTCTTCATTTCATGTCCAATTTTTTTCCTTCACTTTTTTGGATATTTTAATTTTTTTTTTTTGTACAAAAATTTTTATAGAAAAAAAGGAATCATAAAAAAAATTAATCAGCATAGTTTTTTTTTTTTATGTTGGTTAGAAGAGATTATGTTGTGTGAAATCTGGGATTGTGTAGGGGGGGATTGGAATGAAAAAAAAAATAAAGCAAAATATGTATTTTATGGTTTTGCTTGAATGATGAGGCTGTTTCTCATAGAAAAAGTTTATGTATACCAAAAAAAAAAAAATATTCTCTAGTACATAAAAAATATCTAAAAGAACAAAAAATTGTACAGGAAAAAAAGATTGTTTTTTTTTATAGGGAAAAAAATGTGTGTGATTGGGACGGTTTTTTTTTTATAGACTTTATGAGGTTGATATTTTTTTTTTTTGATATATATTTATTGAAATTTGCATGACAACTTGTTGGATTTTTATGTTGTTATATGTAACACACAAAAAAAAAAAAATGTATATAGATACTTCTTTTATTCTCAGATTAGATTTTTTTTTTTCAACATAAAAAAAAAATATAATATCAACATTTCCAGATGTGCACGTGATAATTTTCTTTTGTAGTGTACTTATTGAGTGGTAAAAAAAAATAAATAAATAAATAAAAACAGTTTATATTTTATCTTATGTTGTTTGGACAAAAAATTAATTGATACAAATTTTCGCGCTTTTTTTTTTTCCTTTGGTTTTCTTTTTTTAGGTGATTTTATTTGATTTGGAAAAAAAATAGGGTAAACAATTTTCAATAGTGTCATGAAAACAATATTATTATTGAATCTTTTATGATTCATTAATATTTTTAACATATTAAGAGTTAATATTTAATTAGCTGTTTTCATAATTAATTAGATGGAATTAGTAATCATATTTTGTCTCATATTAAGATTTAGAAAATCATGTTTATTTTGTGCTTGAAATAATTTATATACAATATTTACAAATCGATTTAAAATAAATAAAGTCTGTAGAAAATAGGGCACTGCTGTAAAATAGAATATGCCAAGAAAAATAAGAGCTGTTACGCTAAAATATGGAAGTTTCAAAGTCTAAAGAAAGCGTATTATTTTTGGCGAAATAAATGAGATAAAAACTGCTTCCATCCTCAATTTCTCACAGTAGGTTAAGGAATTTAATAAATTCGGATTTTATTAAATTCCTTTAACCTACTGTGAGAAATTGAGGATGGAAATAATTGGGAATAATTTGTCTAACTCGAAAGCAAACTACTAAATTCTGTGATAGTGTTATTTCAATACAAATAGCTCGATAAATGGATCTACTTAAGTTAAAAAAAAAAAATGTAAAAAATTTAAGCTGTTTTAAAAAATTATTAACATTGACTTTTACAATTGTCTCATATAAAATTAAAGTAATGACACTAATTTAAATTGGCAAAATTCAAGAAAATGAATTTTGCCAATTTTTTATTTAATTCGAAATAACCCGAAGTTAATTCGGTAAAATAATCAGTATGTACTTTTGAATACTTATATTGTCAAAAACCAGGTTATTTTTATAGCACAATTTAAAGATTTAAAATCTTTAATGCTTCTCTGCTCTTTAATATGTTTAATCGTAGAAAACAAAAATTAATAAATATTAAAATATCGTAAAAGAAAAAAGTGTAAATGTTAAAAAAAATATTTGTGGAAAATTGCCAATAACTCACCACAAAAATTATACTAAATTATTATTTATACAATTAACGCGATTAGGAATTTAAGCTGTAAAAGTTTATAGCATGTCTCTACAAATTATTTTTAATTATATTAAAATAACAACCAAAAAAAAAAAACAATATGTTGACAATTTTAAATATCACAGTTAATTACATCAGCTGTGACACAAAAATATACAATTATTCAAAATATATTTATCTATATACTATTTTGTTGTTATGAATCACATTTTATTTGAATTTCATCACATTTTTCTACAATAGTCACAAGGTGGTGTATTAAATATGGGGTTTTTTCCCACAATAAATTTTTAATATTTCATTCATATTTTTGTTGAAAAACATTAATAAAAAAAATACAACATAAAAAAGAAACATAATTAATAAATAAATATTAAAAATGTTAAAAAAAATTTTAAATTAATTGGTAAAAAAAAATGTCAATTTTGGGGAAGGTAGAATAATTTTGGGGAGGTAGAATAATTCGCAACATAAAAATAAAAAAAACATATTTATTTGATTATAAAATTTATTCATTTTTTTTTATTGATTATTTTAATTTTTTGTTGGTTGAAAAAAAAATTACAAATTAAAATAATACACACAAGACTCCACGATTTTCTGCGACCAAGAGAAAGTTTATTTTTATAGTTTTTTTGTGGTGTTGTTGTTATGAGTCAACAGAATAATATGTTTTTTTTTTTATTATTTATTAGAGGTTGTTGTTAGCTGAAGAAGGAGGAGGACAGTATTGAGTCCAACTAAAAGGGGGCAGTAGAGGTGGAAGTGAGTTATTTAATTGATCGAAAAGGCCTTGGAGTTATTTATGTCCAATTTTTTTTTTTTTTTTGAATTTGCAAATATTTTTTTTAAGGAATTTTATAAAAATGAAAATTTTTTGTTGCGAATTAAAAAAAAATTATTATTAGTTTAATTTTTTTTTAAATTAATTTTATTTTTAAATGTAATTAAAAAAAAAAAGTTAAAATCAAATTTTTCTAGAAACTTCTTGGGTCCAACAATAAAATATGGTATCACTAGCAAATGTATCGAGATATGGTGTCACTAGCAAATCTAAGGGATGTATCGAGATAATTTTCTGAAAATCGGCTATGTTTTCTAATTAGGCTATGTTCAAAAATATTTCTATAAGGTTTTGACTGCTTCATAAATATTTGATAAAAAGGTTTGTCCGTTTTGTGAATATTCGCAGAACGGGTAAAAAATAGTCCGGGTGTTTTTCCGGTAATTTGAAAAGAAAGACGTATATATTTGAGTTTCCGAATCAAATGTGTTTAAAATATAGAACGTTTATGAAATTTTTTAATTATTTAACTATCGTAAGTTTTTTTCAAAAAAACCAATTCACATTTGTTAAAATCTCGTTCTAAATTTCTTGTTTTCAAATTCTTAAAATGTGAAAATTATCTCCTTTTGGTGTAATAAAATGTTTTACTAATAAAAATAAGCAACAAAAATCGTTTAGGGACGACAACCACTGATTTATTACTGTAATTTATTATCCTCACTGGTAACATTTTTTTTAATGGTTATTCTTCTAATTTGTCCAAATTTGTAAAAGTTCACAAAAAAAAAAAATTATTCATGTATAAATAAATTTTGGATAACACCGTACTGTGTTGACCTCAATTATTAAAATTTGCATAAGAATCTCACAAAAAAAAAAACATAAAAGTATTTCTTGGTGTCACCATTAATTTAAAGAATAATTTATGAAATCGCCAAAAGCAATTAGATTGAATTTTTTTTCTGTTTGTCAATAATTTATTTTTGAAGAATTAATTAGCACTGTTTTGATATTTTTGATTTTGATAGATTACAATTAGAGAGAAATCGATACCACCCCGTGTAGCATTACATTTTAGTATGCGGTAGTTTCATATTTTTGGCGGTTTTTTGAGCCGACTTTTTTTAATATGGATTCTACAAATACGCGTCGAGTAGAAATAAATTTTACAGCGCACTTCTAGCGGCGGGATAATTAGAATAAACTAGCATTATGATAGTTTTACTCTTTATTATCTTTCCTAGCAGAAGTCGAAATTAAATTCAATTTTGAATAAAACACGTGAATCTGCGACGTGGTCCCCCTTTAAGTAAAATTTCAATTAAGAAAACAAAATTGGTATTTCATTCTAGTCGTTAACCACTCCTCTAATGTTGAGTGTATTTTCAATTTTCGAATTTATCTTAAATTACAATTTTCCAAACTAGTTTTTTGGCAAAACATGATGAAAAATTTGCTAAAGATGTTTAATTATTATTATTTTTGTATTTTCAGATAGAAAATTCTTCATTTCCAAAAGAGTGGTCTAATACTGTGTATTAAATGATAATTTTTAAATCTTAAAAAAGATTTTCCTTTTTAGATTTTATTTCTTGCGACTGAAATAATAATTTTCACAAATTAAAAAAAAAAAAAAATGAATATAGTACACCCGTGAGGAAAATCCGTTTATATGTATATTTTTTGAAATATGTTTCCTCTGGGAAATATTTACAGAACAACTACAAAAATCAATAAGAACGAAGGGTGTTTTCTGTTTTTATTTTTCATCTCTCTTTCACTCACTCTCTTGCACTCATTCTCTCAGTATGGTGAAAAATAAATATAAATATTTAAAATTGAAAATCCTTAGAAAATTGTTTTTAATTTTCGAAATATTTTATTTATTATTCAAAAAAAATAAAAAAATTACATAAATTTTTGCGTAATTGAAAAAAAATATTGTAATAAATTTTTTAAATTTAAATATGATGACAAAGATGATTTGTGTTGTGATTCATAATTAAAATATCGCCAAAAAAATAGGGGAAAATTTTTTCATAAAATTTAGGTATATTTTTAAAGATAAAGACACAACATATATTTTAAAATATTTAATTTTTTCCTTGACTCTGACGCATCTAAATTATTTTAATAAAACTAACAAAAATCAGTCAGCATAATTTAAATGTGGATCTAATAATTTTGATGAATCAGTATTATTTGACAAAAATTAATTTGCCAAAAAATTTCGAAATACATATTTTTTTCAAGGTTTTCGATTAATCTGACAAAAAAATGTGTTGAGAGAATACACTATTTTAGAATCCATATTGTAATTAGGTTCGTATTCCCAATATAAACTTTCAAAATCATTTATTATCATTCTTCATTTTCAATACGTTTTTTTTTTTGCCATCGAAATTAATTAATTTCGAAATATAATTGCTTATTAATTTTGAAATATGTAATTGTGAAAAATATTAAATATAATTTTCTCCATGTTCGATAGAAAATTTTGGTCTAAATTATTAATTTATGTTTACAACATAATATCACATTTCAATTATATTTTATATTAAATTTAATATAAATTTTTAATCGAATTGAATAAATTTAAAAATCCAATAAATGATTAAATAAAAATAATTTCAAAATTTTTCTTTGGTTGGTCCCCGCATTGTTGTGTGTATGCCATTCTAAAAAAATTCTCTAGTTTATAAAACTCGATTATAATATTTGCAAAGAATTTAGGAGAAGAGATTGAAATTTCAAATAAAACGAAGAGGAAGAATTATAATGGTGTAATGAACTGAGAAATGTTTTAGGAGCATGAATTTTAGGGGGATAGGTGGGTTTTTTTTGGTAGATGTAGAAATTGGCTCTGATGGTGTTTGCTGGTTTTTATGTGCAAATCGATTTCTATATGAAAAAAGAAAAAAAAAATAGTTGTTGAAGCATGAAAATAGTTGTTTTTTTCATGTACACAAATCTTTTTTTTTTTGTATATTACCAAACAGCAAATGAAAAAAAAAAACCTGCTGGTACCTTTGCCAGACTTCCCAATTATCAATTTATTAGTTTTTAATTAAGAAAATGTCTAATTGAGAAATTATATTATAATGAATGAGGTTTTTTGTTTTTCAAATTTATTAATTTCGAAAATTATTAATTTCGGAAAAGTAGGTAAAATAATAATGAAGATTTAGTAATATTTTGTACATTAAATAAATTTTATTTTCAAATTAAATAAATAAATAATGTAATTTTCTTTTTTTTTTTTACAGAAACAACATAGCACAATGATTCGGGGTGCAAAAGTAGATGCTAAACCAAGAGGCCGAATGACAGCGTATGCATTTTTTGTACAAACGTGTAGAGAGGAGCACAAGAAAAAACATCCTGAAGAATCAGTTATATTTGCTGAATTTTCAAGAAAATGTGCAGATAGGTGGAAAGTAAGTTTTCAAAATAATATTTTTTTTTTTTTGTTTTAAGAGAATGTTGTTAGCTGTATTTGACCTCAAAACAAGCAATTTTTTTGTTGTTGAAAAACACTTAAAATGGATTTTTGAACTACAGAAAGGTTAAATTTAATTCGATATTAAATTTTTTTAAAAGTAGTATGTACCACTATTAAAAAAAAAATAATTATTATTTTTTTTTAGATCGTTCTGTTTATGATTTTAGAATTTTCTGTGACACAGTTAAAAAACTAGAAGAATTATCTACTGTTTGACTGATTAATTAACATTTTTCTTCAGATTGTGTATAAAAATATTTCTTGAACCTTATCCGACAACTGAACTTATTTCTAATTTTTGTTGAACTACATTCCAGGCGCACCTCAACAAAATAGTGGAAATATGCCATGTTTACTAATTTACTTATTATAATTAATTTAAATTGAACTACGAATACTTATGGAAATGTTCTAAAAAAATTAAAAAGAGTGAATATAAAATTTTCTAAGGCACTGAAGTAGTGTTCACAAACATATTAAATTTTCCTTAAGTTATTTGTTCCCTAAATCTAATAAGTTTTTATTTCAAAGTAATGCTAACTAAATCTATAAAATTATAGTAATTGATCAATTAATTTATATTAATTCAACTTACTGCAAGTAATATAAATCATGGTTGTAAAGTTCGTGTTAACTTTTGATAAAAAAATTGAAATTTAATTTATACGAGGGGAAAAAAAATTAAAATAAATAAATTTATTTAATACTAATTGTAAAATTGAATTAAATTTTTAATCATTTTTTATTATAATTCATATGTTTTTTTCTGCATGATATAAAATTAATGATCTTATTGGATTATCTGGCATTTCTTAAAAAAATCCATTCAAAATTTGTAGGTCATTAATATATTTTTTTTTTGGATCCCTTTCTATGTTTATTATAAATTATGTATTTATGTAACATTTCCAAAATTATTCCTCAACAACTGTTGTTTAAAAAAAAAATATATTCAGCTACTAGTAAACTCCTCTACATTTTAAAATAATTTAAAAATTAGTTTTTCAAATTACTTTATTAACCGGAAAATTAAAAGGGTTTTTTTTTTTATATAAATTAAAAAGGATTAAAGTTTTATTCCATTGGCTTACAAAAAAAAAAGGGTTTTATTATATTTCCTAATTTTTAAATATTGTAAAAAAGGGGTTACTAGATATAAACAGCTGGAATGCGGCTTTTGCCATTATGAAAAAAAAAAAATGGTTGTAAAGTGGAATTATTGTACAGTAGTTTTATACTTACGGGCTATTTTTGCATGACAATAATGCTAATAATTCAACTGTGGAATTAATGTCACTTTGAAAAATCTGTATTAAAAAAAATTAATATAAATTTATTTTACAATACAACAAGGCGCTTTGTTGGGACAATCATTTTCAGTGAAGATTAAATATAAAATATTTTTCGAGGAAGAGGAGACAGTAACTATTTTTATGTTATGTTTTATTACTTTTCCGATTTTGGATGAAGTATATTATTATCAGTAGTGATATTTACATTTTGAAATTGAAATTTTTAATTAAAAATCGTTTTTAAACAATTAAGTTGTCTGCCAAAACAATTTATGTGTTAATTTACTATGGTAAATAATAATTTTATAAAGGACGCACGAATACTGAAAACTAGTCGGAAGGGACGGACTTTATCAAATTATTAAAATAAAGAATTTTTTATTTGCCATAAAAAAAAACACAGATTGAAAAACACCAGCAAACATGATGTTAGAAATAAAATTTATTATTTATTATGAACATTTTTATAACCAGAAATAAATTTCAATGTCATTAAATTGAAAACATTTTTTAAAGTAAGTGATTACGCAAATTGCAAAAAAAAAATACTAAAAAAGTAGAAAATATTTAAACGTTTGTAACACTTCTATAAAGTTTTCTCTTTTTTTTAGTAAATTTTCCTAATGTTTAACCGACTTTTTCCAAATATCAAACAAACAAAAAGATAAAGAAAAAAAAAGGAATTTCGAAACTTTTCCTTGTAAAAATATGATAAATTTTTTTAATTTTTCTACAAGAAGAAAAAAAACGACGACAACTATGCAAATACATAGTTTGTAGAGTGTACTCTACACAATTTTATATAAAACGAATAATTTCTTCTCTGCACATAATCGCATGTTTTATATAATAAAAAATTTTCCATTCCATCCTCCTTTCTACCCAAAATAAAATATAATTTTTTTTTTCCTTTTGTATGTGTTTGTATAAGAAAATCAGCAAGCAAGCCAAAAAAAAAAAAATCAATGGTGAACATTCGCGCGCGCGAGCTTTAAAATTTGTGGAAAATTTTTACCTACCACCAAAAAAAAAAATTATCTTTCGTCTGTTGTTTCATAGACCCGCTCCCAAAAAAAACACTATTATGGTTTATATTACATACGTCCCTTTTGAGGACGACGACGATCATAATATATACAAAAAAAATTGTTGTTGTATATCTGCTGTTCTTGATGCTATGCTGTGTACATATTTTAATCGACCCTACCCAAAAAAAAAAAAACGAGCACATACATCTAAACATATTCTTATATAAAATGTTTGTTAAATTAGGATTGGAGAAAATATATGAGGAGGGGAGAGTAAAGGGAAATAAAATATAGTTGAAAATTTTTTGCTGGTTTCTCCGGTACAACGAAGCATGAACAAAAATGTAATTTTAAGTAAGGAGAGGGAGAGGTAAAAGTGAAGTAAATGAGTGAAAAAAAAACTACCCTTATTTGGTTTTTCCCTATAAAAGGTTTAATATTTTTCGGTAAAAGGCAAAATTTTGCCTTTTACCGGAAAAATGGGGTTAGGTGTATAAGGCGTCAGACACACAACAAAAAATATAGTCGATCGCAGCAACAATAACTGAATGCAAGGGTAGAGAAGGGTTCTAACTCTGTATTCCTATAAAATATCAATAAAAGTACTAATTAAAGAAGGGTTTGAGAATTATATTATTGACTCATTCCTCCCCAAAAAAGAAATAACTAGAAATTATTTTTGCTATGTTGTAGACTGCGAAGGGAGTTTTTTTTTATTGGGGGCGACGTATTTGGTTGTTGAACAAAATTCTAGAGTCTCCAGTAGTTATGAGGTTTAAATGTTTTTAGAGATATACAATAAAGTGGCGGGAGCAGAAGGAGGTGTGTTTAGTTTTTAGGAATATAATTTAAATAATCCTAACAATTTTTTAGGTGATGAAATGGGGGGATATATGTGAAGAAAAATATAATGTAATTTTATTTTCTCTAAAACTTTTAGGTGTAGAGTATATTAAACAAAATGTGTGTGTAACCTGACCAGAATCCTTGTATTTTTATTCATCAGAAGATAGTATGTAGAATGTAAAAGGTATAGAGGCAAAGGCAAAATTCGAGTGATAAAAAATTAATTTAGGTATATGGTTCTCTCTAAAATATTGAATAAAATTTTTGGGCAAATGTGGCAGTCGTTATCACATGCCCAAGCATATATAAATATATATATGCTCTTTTATAAGTTGAAAACTTAGCTGAAAATGAATTTCAATAGAAAAATATACCTAGTTATAAAATTCTATTTTTATTTTACGCACGTAATATCCTCCAAACAACCTCCAAAATTTAGTGTTCAATATTACCATGCTTATAAGGGATGATGGAAAGAATTATATTGAAATATTTTGTTGTTACCGGTTTTTGTAGAATTTTGTCTGGTGAATTTTTCTGAGAATTCTGCTTTTTTCGCCCTGCCTTTACGTTTTCTTCTTGTTTCATTTTTTGATGAATTTTTAGAATGCTGACGTCTATTTTTTTTTCAAATTTTTGTAACCACTTCAAATTTTCATTAAAACAATTTTTCGTCTTTCCTCTGATGCTCTCCTAAAATTATTGATATTTTTTAGTTAAATTTTTGTTTGTATTTGTAGTTCTCCCTGAATTTTATATACGGGGTACTATATACAAGATTCTAAATATTTTTTTTTTTGCTGACATACTTTCTTCCCTTGAAATTTCTTTTAACATTTTACATATTAAATTTTCTAATTTCCTTTGTTTTCTCTCACACCCCAAAAATTTATTACAAAAATTGTTAATAGAATTTTTATAGTTTTTTTACTTGTGTTTTGCGATATTTATAATTAAAAATTATAATTAACTTTCTAAACAACAAATAATTAATGTATAATTAATTAAAATTATAATATTCTATTTTTGCAGACAATGTTAGACAAAGAAAAGAAACGATTCCATGAAATGGCTGAAAAGGACAAACAAAGATATGACCTGGAAATGCAAAATTATGTACCACCAAAAGGTGTTGTTATTGGTAGAGGCAAAAAACGAAAGCAAATCAAAGATCCAAATGCACCAAAAAGATCATTGTGAGTTCGTAATTGAATTTTTTTCTTATGAAATTAGTTGAAATTGAAATTATCTTTAGTATTTTTTTATATAATGGTATTTTTTTTTACAATTTTAGATCAGCATTTTTTTGGTTTTGTAATGATGAACGTAATAAAGTGAAAGCATTAAATCCAGAATATGGTGTTGGTGATATTGCTAAAGAACTTGGTAGAAAGTGGTCAGATGTTGATCCAGAAGTTAAACAAAAATATGAATTGATGGCTGAAAAAGACAAAGCCCGATATGAAAAAGTAAGTGTTAAGTTTTTTTAAATTTCGAATCAAATATTTTAAAAATACAAATTCAAAACACTGGTATTAGTAAATATTAGTCACATGAAGAGATATTCAAATCTATATTATGACTTAAGTCGATGTCCCCAACTATCCAACCAATTAATTTAAACTATAAAAAATCTAATTGGCACTTATCTCACTTCTTTTAAATGATTTATCATTACAAATCGTCATATTATTCTGCAAAAAGTGTTCCAAGTCCAAAATAAAAATACATATTCAAATATTAATTTTGAGATTACAAAAAAAAAAAGGAAAAGTAATTTTGCGAATTCTGCAAAAATAAATAAAAATCAATAATTTTAAACTGAGATAACAAATGTTTATTTTAAATCAGTTTTGGAATTAAAATTAACTTCTTGATCACTTTTACCGACTAAATTATTTTTGGTTTTTTTGATTATCGAAAATAATGCATCATCAATTTTTTTTTAATATTTTTTTTTAGGAAATGACAGAATATAAAACAAGTGGGAAAATTCCAATGTCTGCACCATCAATGCAAGCCCAAGTTCAAGCGCAAGCGGCTGCACAATTAGCTGCACAAGCAGCGGCACAACAACAGCAATTAAATGCAGAAAATGATGATGACGATGATGGCGAGGACGATGATCATTAGATTTTAAGTAAAAATTTAAAACGCTCGTTTAAATAAAAGTTAATAAAAATAAACAATAAACAAAAAAACACCTTATTTTTTGTAAAATATAAAAATATACTTGGTAATTAATTGTACTATAAGTAAACAAAAAAGAAGATACATAAAAACATAAAAAAAAAAAAAAAAAAAAAAAACAGATTAAAAAATCATAAATTTAGTTTTATTTTTAAAGAAAGAAAATACTACTTAGAACGCGCATCCTTCCTCCCGAAAAAATTATGTTTTTCAAGTTATTAGTATATATATATATATCTCGGAAAAACTTAAGAAATACGTTTAAAAAAATTTTTAACCCGAAATAGAAAAACAAATATTTTTAAAAACTACAAAATAAATTCCATCAAAATTTTATATTTATTTTTTTTTTTATTTTTTTACAAAAATATTAAAAGTTGATTATGTTATTTCTAATTATTATTAATTATTAAAATAAAAAGGAACATTTTTAAAAAATTAACAAAATATAATTTTTTTTTTATTATTATTATTTTTTATATAAATAATTATTATATAAATTTATAAAGATAAAAAAAAAAAACTAAAAGCTATTATTATCATTAAGATTTAATAATAATAAAAGTCAAAACACAACAATAGCTAAAACATAAAAATATCTTCAATTGTATATATTTATATATTAAAAAAAAAAACAAAACAAAATAACTAAAAACTATAAAACTAAAAAGCAAATTTGAAGAAAAAAATAATAAAAATAAGAAAAAAATTTAAATAAATAAAATAATAATTAAAAACTATAAAATTGTAGAAAAATTTAACTAATAAAAAAAAACAACATTGAAAAAGTCAAAAACAATAAATGAAGGAAAACAAAAAAAAGGATTCACGTATTTTAAAACAAAAAAAAAAAAGTTAATATTTTAAAACAATAAAATTAAAAAGAAAATGTTGTGTAAATAATTTTTAAACATAAAATCACTATTTGAATTATAGTGAAAATTTAATATTCAACAAAATAAAAAACTTTTTTTTAAAAAATATATATAAAAATAGAACTTAACATTAAATATTTAAAAATGAAAATTGATCGGACACAGAAAAGCGCCTGCATTAATTTTACAGCATAAAAAAAATAATGTTACTTATTCATATATCTTTAATATGAATTTCTTAAATACTTAAATACATTTTTTTTTTTTAAATTTAATTTAACATTATTTCATTTTTTTTTTTAATTTAAGAAATTGTTTTTTTTTATGTTGATATACAAAAATGTTGATATACAAAAAGTTAATATTTTAGACATCATTAATTAAATTAGAAATTTAATTTTATATTATTTACAATTAGAAGAACACCAATATACAGTTTTTTTTTTATTAGATAAATTTCGAAACGAAAAGTTAAGTTAAAGTAAATTATAATGGGTTAACAATATAATTTGGCTTAATAAAACTAAGAAAAAACCAATCATTAAAATTTTTATTGCATGCAATAAAATAAATTCACATACAAAAATCTTTGAAAACATAAATTTTCTCATTTATAAAATTAATTTACTGTGAGTCCCATTATACATAGTTTTTGGAAAATCAATCTCAAGTTCATGTTTTCATATAACAATTTAGTTTTTTTTTTTTTAAATCGTATAACTCCATTATTATGGTTAACCTTTAGAATAATTTAATTTTCTTACAAACTTTTTTTTTATCAATAAACCATAAATTTTCATCTCCTGAAATTATAGCAGACTTTGAAATTGAAAATTCGAATATTAATTTTACAATTTAATAAATTTACAAATATAACATTCTACTATTTATTTTGAAAATTCCAAAAATTTTATTGTTAAATCTCGAAAATATTGTTTTTTTTTTTAATTTAATATTTTATTTATTATTTTTTTCTTTAAATTTCCTTTTTGTTTAAAATCTTAATTTTTAAAATTTAAGTTTTTACAAAATATTGTAATTTTAAAAACTCGTATCTCATCTGACAAAAAAAAAAAAAATAATTTTTTTTTTAAGATTATTTATATAAAAAGCATAAAAAATATATAAAAAAAAAAAGCTCAGCATAGTTTATAGGAAATAATAGACGTTTTCATAAATTAAGAATTTGTTAAAATAATTCAAAGGTTTTTAAGTAACTTGACGACGAAATTAATAATAAAAAAATTCTATTCTGAAAAAAAATATATAAATTATTAAATATGAGGCTTTGATATTATCGTAAGAACATATAAATGTTTCATAATTTGATTGATTACAAATAATCAAGGAATTTAGTTTTACAATTTATTATTTGATAATTTTAGTACATTAAATCATTTTATTAAATAATTTTTTTGTTTTTTTCAAAACGAAAAAATTTAATTTAAATTATTTTTCAACAATTTTCGAATTTACGAAAACGTCTAATAATCTCTATAATATTTAAAAAAATATATATTTTTTTTTTTTTTTTAGATTATAGATTTCAAAAATAACATAATAATAATAAAAAAAAAAGTGCAAACAAATAAAAAAAACTATACATATTTTAAAATTATTGAGAATTTTCTTCAATTTTCTTCATTTCATATTTTCCTCCTTATATTTTTAAATTTAATGACTAGACAATATAAATTATAAAAATTTGTTTTACGTGTTTTTTTTAAATAATTGTAAATACTGAATATAAACAGTATTTTTTTTTTTTTTTTGAATATATTAAAAAATATCTTAAAATTACATTTGTTTTTAGTGAGTAACATAAAAAAAAAAAAAACTTATTTTAATTTAAAGAAAACTTGAAAATAATTTTAAGGAAATTAAGAAGAAAACTTTTTACACAGACAAACAAAAACAAACAAACTCAAAAACTTACGATATAAAATTTACGATATTTTTTTTTTTACACAATTTTATCTCGTTTTTGTTTTATTTTTATTTTATTAACGCTAAAAAAAATGATGGTAGAAAATGATTGATTGATTGATTGATTGGGAGGGAGATTTTTTTAAAAATTATCTTAATAAATCTTTTTTTTTTTTTTTTAGTTATAACAAAAACTTTTCAAAAAATGAAAATAATAAATAAATTAAGTGAAAAATAATTATGCAAAAACAACAACAAATTATAAATATAGTTACAAAAAAAAAAAGAAAAAAAAAACATGAAAAATTAAGAAAAAGTTTTAATTAAAAGAAAAGAAACATAAGAAACATGAAAAAAATAGAAAATAATAAAATACATTTAATAATTATAAATTAAATTAAAATATATATAAAAAAAAAAAATGAAACCGTATGAGATTTTAGACAGAAGATGATTTTTACTCAAAAATATTGTATTTCTGTTTTTTTTTTTTTTTTTTATTGCTAAAAAATAAATTTTTTATTTTGTGAAATAATTTAAAAAAAAAATTGTATAAAAAAAAAAAGAAATAAAAAAATGAAGAAAATCTGTCTTAGAAAACTTAAAAATTATTAAAAAAATAAAAAAAAATGAAAATTTATTTTTGTTTTTGTTTATTTAATTTAATTTTGTTTTTTTTTGGTAAAATGAAGAAATTTGAAAAGAAAAGAAAAACTTAAATAAAAAACAACAACAAAGAAGAAAATAATTTAAATCATTAAAAAAATCTTATTAATAAATGTCATTCTTAATCTGTAATGATTTTAGAGCTAAAAAAATAATAATATTGAATTTTGTTTTTATTATTCATCGTATTTATTTATAAAACACAAGTAATTGAATAATTTCGTAGTGTAAGTAAAGATTTTGAATTTTTATCAAATTTACAAGAAATATGATTTTAACATAATTTCAAATATTTGATGATAAAAAGTCCTTAAATTTATTCAAATTATTTAAACCACAAGTAAACAACGAATTAATTCCTGTCATTGATACAGTCTTGTTTGGGAATTGTAATCTTGTCGTAGAGCATAAAGCTGTTAATGGTTGTAAAATGAAATATTGTTGCACATATGAATCGGTTGGTTATAGCAAAATGTATGGTTATATTTAAGAAAATAATATTTCGAAATATCTATAGGTGTTAAGTTCTTGTAGTAAATTTCACCTACTTAATCTGGAAAGATCAATTAAAATGCCATAATATAATAGTTATTCTCTAAACTTTTCAATTATACTTCTCATATATTTAAATTGTTGTAACTTGCAGAATTCAAAAGTATGAAAATTTGAATTTGATGTAATCGTGTCAAATACTCAACATTTAAGCAATTGTAAATTTCGTTTCGTTAAATGGAACATTTTAGTTGCCTCGGAAGAGGGAAGTTTGTTTGCTGTTTACTGGTGTGATCGATAATACATTTTAACAGTTATAGAAGACGCAAACCATTGGAAAGCATTGGCGCAATTTTGTATATTATTATTTTCAAATGGGTTGTAGGCTGATTCTTCTCGCACAATTCGCTCGAACAATTCTTGCCAGAAAATTTTTCTTCTACTATTATTCTCAGGGAATTCTTCTGTATCAAATTTATTCATGATTATGATTAGAGATTGTGCTCGAGAATTTCTGTCTCAAAAATACTCCAGATTTTTTTTTTATATGGCTTCGCTTTTCTAGAGAAAATTAATTTGACTTACTCTGTAGATACGTTGTAAGAGATTTGAAACATTTTTCCAAAAAAATTACTACATTTTCCAAAACATTACAACGTTGTAATTAATTGGAAAAATGTTGTAAGAGATTTGAAACATGTTTCCAAAAAAATTACAACATTTTCCAAAACATAAGAACGTTTTAATTGTTTTCAAAAACGTTGTAAAAGTTTTGAGAAATGTTTCCAAAGAAATTACAACGTTTATCAAGCCATTACAACGTTGTTATTAATTGGAAAAATGTTGTAAGAGATTTGACACATGTTTCCAAAAAAATTACAACATTTTCCAAAACATTACAACGTTGTAATTGTTTTCAAAAAGGCTGCAAAAGTTTTGAAAAATGTTTCCAAATAAATTACAATGTTTTTAAAATCATTACAACAATGTAATTGCTTTGAAAAACATTGTAAATGTTTTGAAAAATGTTTCCAAATAATTTACAACGTTTTTCAAACCATTACAACGTTGTAATTGTTTTGAAAAATGTTGTAAGAGCTTTGAAATATGTTTCCAAAACAATTACAACATTTTTCAAACCATTACGACGTTGTAATTAATTGGAAAATGTTGTAAGAGATTTGAAACATGTTTCCAAAAAAATAAAATTACAACATTTTCCAAAATATTACAACGTTGTAATTGTTTTCAAAAAGGTTGCAAAAGTTTTGAAAAATGTTTCCAAAGAAATTACAATGTTTTTAAAATCATTACAACATTGTAATTGCTTTGAAAAACATTGTAAATGTTTTGAAAAATGTTTCCAAATAATTTACAACGTTTTTCAAACCATTACAACGTTGTAATTGTTTTGAAAAATGTTTTAAGAGTTTTGAAATATGTTTCCAAAACAATTACAACATTTTTCAAACCATTACGACGTTGTAATTAATTGGAAAATGTTGTAAGAGATTTGAAACATGTTTCCAAAAAAATAAAATTACAACATTTTCCAAAATATTACAACGTTGTAATTGTTTTCAAAAAGGTTGCAAAAGTTTTGAAAAATGTTTCCAAAGAAATTACAATGTTTTTAAAATCATTACAACATTGTAATTGCTTTGAAAAACATTGTAAATGTTTTGAAAAATGTTTCCAAATAATTTACAACGTTTTTCAAACCATTACAACGTTGTAATTGTTTTGAAAAATGTTTTAAGAGTTTTGAAATATGTTTCCAAAACAATTACAACATTTTTCAAACAACTACAACGTTGTAATTAATTGAAAAAATTTTGTAAGAAATTTGAAACATGTTTCCAAAAAAAATTACAACATTTTCCAAAACATTACAACGTTGTAATTGTTTTCAAAAACGTTGTAAAAGTTTTGAAAAATGTAATTGCTTTGAAAAACATTGTAAATATTTTGAAAAATGTTTCCAAATAATTTACAACATTTTTCAAACTATTACAACGTTGCAATTGTTTTGAAAAATATTTTAAGAGTTTTGAAATATGTTTCCAAAACAATTACAACATTTTTCCAACCATTACAACGTTGTAATTAATTGGAAAATATTGTAAGAGATTTGAAACATGTTTCCACAAAAATTACAACATTTTCCAAAACATTTCCACGTTTTAATTATTTTAAAAAACGTTGTAAAAGTTTTGAAAAATGTTTCCAAAGAAATTTCAACGTTTATCAAACCATTACAACGTTGTAATTAATTGGAAAAACGTTGTAAGAGATTTGAAACATGTTTCCAAAAAAAAAATTTCCACATTTTCCAAAACATTACAACGTTGTAATTGTTTTCAAAAGGTTGCAAAAGTTTTGAAAAATGTTTCCAAAGAAATTACAATTTTTTAAAATCATTGCAACATTGTAATTGCTTTGAAAAACATTGTAAATGTTTTGAAAAATGTTTCCAAATAATTCACAACGTTTTTCAAACCATTAAAACGTTGTAATTGTTTTGAAAAATGTTGTAAGAGTTTTGAAAAATGTTTCCAAAGAAATTACAACGTTTATCAAACCATTACAACGTTGTAATTATTTGGAAAAACGTTGTAAGAGATTTGAAACATGTTTCCCAAAAAATTGCAACATTTTACATAACATTACAACGTTGTAATTGTTTCAAAAAGGTTGCAAAAGTTTTGAAAAATGTTTCCAAAGAAATTACAATTTTTTTAAAATCATTACAACATTGTAATTGCTTTGAAAAACATTGTAAATCTTTTGAAAAATGTTTCCAAAATAACTTACAACGTTTTTCAAACCATTACAACGTTGTAATTGTTTTGAAAAATGTTGTAAGAGTTTTGAAATATGTTTCCAAAACAATTACAACATTTTTCAAACCATTACAACATTGTAATTAATTGGAAAAACGTTGTAAGAGATTTGAAACATGTTTCCAAAAAAATTACAACATTTTCCAAAACATTACAACGTTGTAATTGTTTTCAAAAAGGTTGCAAAAGTTTTGAAAAATGTTTCCAAAAAAATTACAATGTTTTGAAAATCATTACAACATTGTAATTGCTTTGAAAAACATTGTAAATGTTTTGAAAAATGTTTCCAAATAATTTACAGCGTTTTCCAAACCATTACAACGTTGTAATTGTTTTGAAAAATGTTGTAAGAGTTTTGAAATATGTTTCCAAAACAATTACAACATTTTTCCAACCATTACAACGTTGTAATTAATTGGAAGAATGTTCTAAGAGATTTGAAACATGTTTCCAAAAAAATTACAATATTTTCCAAAACATTACAACGTTTTAATTATTTTCAAAAACGTTGTAAGAGATTTGAAAGATGTTCCCAAAAAATTGCAACATTTTACAAAACATTACAACGTTGTAATTGTTTTCAAAAAGATTGCAAAAGTTTTGAAAAATGTTTCCAAAGAAATTACAATGTTTTTAAAATCATTACAACATTGTAATTGCTTTGAAAAACATTGTAAATGTTTTGAAAAATGTTTCCAAAATAATTTACAACGTTTTTCAAACCATTACAACGTTGTAATTGTTTTGAAAAATGTTGTAAGAGTTTTGAAATATGTTTCCAAAATAATTACAACATTTTTCAAACCATTACAACGTTGTAATTAATTGGAAAAACGTTGTAAGAGATTTGAAACATGTTTCCAAAAAAATTACAACATTTTCCAAAACATTACAACGTTGTAATTGTTTTCAAAAGGTTGCAAAAGTTTTGAAAAATGTTTCCAAAAAAATTACAATGTTTTTAAAATCATTACAACATTGTAATTGCTTTGAAAAACATTGTAAATGTTTTGAAAAATGTTTCCAAAATAATTTACAACGTTTTTCAAACCATTACAACGTTGTCATTGTTTTGAAAAATGTTGTAAGAGTTTTGAAATATGTTTCCAAAGCAATTACATCATTTTTCAAACCATTACAACGTTCTAATTAATTGGAAAAACGTTGTAAGAGATTTGAAACATGTTTCCAAAAAAATTACATTTTCCAAAACATTACAACATTGTAATTGTTTTCAAAAACGTTGTAAAAGTTTTGAAAAATGTTTCCAAAGAAATTACAACGTTTATCAAACCATTACAACGTAGTAATTATTTGGAAAAACGTTGTAAGAGATTTGAAACATGTTCCCAAAAAAATTACAACATTTTCCAAAACATTACAACGTTGTAATTGTTTTCAAAAAGGTTGCAAAAGTTTTGAAAAATGTTTCCAAAGAAATTACAATGTTTTTAAAATCATTACAACGTTGTAATTGCTTTGAAAAACATTGTAAATGTTTTGAAAAATGTTTCCAAATAATTTACAGCGTTTTCCAAACCATTACAACGTTATAATTGTTTTGAAAAATGTTGTAAGAGTTTTGAAATATGTTCCAAAACAATTACAACATTTTTCCAACCATTACAACGTTGTAATTAATTGGAAAAATGTTGTAAGAGATTTGAAACATGTTTCCAAAAAAATTACAACATTTTCCAAAACATTACAACGTTTTAATTATTTTGAAAAACGTTGTAAAAGTTTTGAAAAATGTTTCCAAAGAAATTACAACGTTTATCAAACCATTACAACGTTGTAATTATTTGGAAAAACGTTGTAAGAGATTTGAAACATGTTTCCCAAAAAATTACAACATTTTCCAAAACATTACAACGTTGTAATTGTTTTCAAAAAGGTTGCAAAAGTTTTGAAAAATGTTTCCAAAGAAATTACAATGTTTTTAATATCATTATAAAATTGTAATTGAAATTACAATGTTTTTAATATCATTATAAAATTGTAATTGCTTTGAAAAACAATGTAACTGTTTTGAAAAATGTTTCCAAATAATTTACAACGTTTTTCAAACCATTACAATGTTGTAATTGTTTTGAAAAATGTTGTAAGAGTTTTGAAATTTGTTTCCAAAACAATTATGACATTTTTCAAACCATTACAACGTTGTAATTAATTGAAAAAATGTTGTAAAATATTTGAAACATGTTTCCAAAAAAAATGACAACATTTTCCAAAACATTACAACGTTGTAATCGTTTTCAAAAAATTTGTAAATGTTTTGAAAAATGTAATTGCTTTGAAAAACATTGTAAATGTTTTGAAAAATGTTTCCAAATAATTTACAACCTTTTTCAAACCATTAAAACGTTGTAATTGTTTTGAAAAATGTTGTAAGAGCTTTGAAATATGTTTCCAAAAGAATTACAACATTTTTCAAACCATTACAACGTTGTAATTAATTGGAAAATGTTGTAAGAGATTTGAAATATGTTTCCAAAAAAATAAAATTACAACATTTTCCAAAACATTACAACGTTGCAATTGTTTTCAAAAACGTTGTAAAAGTTTTGCAAAATGTTTCCAAAGAAATTACAATGTTTTTAAAATCATTATAACTTTGTAATTGCTTTGAAAAACATTGTAAATGTTTTGAAAAATGTTTCCAAATAATTTACAACATTTTTCAAACCATTACAACGTTGTAATTGTTTTAAAAAATGTTGTAAGAGTTTTGAAATATGTTTCCAAAACAATTACAACATTTTTCAAACCATTACAACGTTGTAATTAATTGGGAAAATGTTGTAAGAGATTTGAAACATGTTTCCAAAAAAATTATAAAATTTTCCAAAACATTACAACGTTTTAATTATTTTCAAAAACGTTGTAAAAGTCTTTAAAAATGTTTCCAAAAAAATTACAACATTTATCAAACCATTACAACGTTGTAATTATTTGGAAAAACGTTGTAAGAGATTTGAAACATGTTTCCCAAAAAATTACAACATTTTCCAAAACATTACAACGTTGTAATTGTTTTCAAAAAGGTTGCAAAAGTTTTGAAAAATGTTTCAAAAGAAATTACAATGTTTTTAAAATCATTACAAAATTGTAATTGCTTTGAAAAACATTGTAAATGTTTTGAAAAATGTTTCCAAAATAATTTACAACGTTTTTCAAACCATTACAACGTTGTAATTGTTTTGAAAAATGTTGTAAGAGTTTTGAAATATCTTTCCAAAATAATTACAACATTTTTCAAACCATTACAACGTTGTAATTAATTGGAAAAACGTTGTAAGAGATTTGAAACATGTTTCCAAAAAAATTACAATATTTTCCAAAACATTACAACGTTTTAATTATTTTCAAAAATGTTGTAAGAGATTTGAAACATGTTCCCAAAAAATTGCAACATTTTACAAAACATTACAACGTTGTAATTGTTTTCAAAAAGATTGCAAAAGTTTTGAAAAATGTTTCCAAAGAAATTACAATGTTTTTAAAATCATTACAACATTGTAATTGCTTTGAAAAACATTGTAAATGTTTTGAAAAATGTTTCCAAAATAATTTACAACGTTTTTCAAACCATTACAACGTTGTAATTGTTTTGAAAAATGTTGTAAGAGTTTTGAAATATGTTTCCAAAATAATTACAACATTTTTCAGACCATTACAACGTTGTAATTAATTGGAAAAACGTTGTAAGAGATTTGAAACATGTTTCCAAAAAAATTACAACATTTTCCAAAACATTACAACGTTGTAATTGTTTTCAAAAGGTTGCAAAAGTTTTGAAAAATGTTTCCAAAAAAATTACAATGTTTTTAAAATCATTACAACATTGTAATTGCTTTGAAAAACATTGTAAATGTTTTGAAAAATGTATCCAAAATAATTTACAACGTTTTTCAAACCATTACAACGTTGTAATTGTTTTGAAAAATGTTGTAAGAGTTTTGAAATATGTTTCCAAAGCAATTACAACATTTTTCAAACCATTACAACGTTCTAATTAATTGGAAAAACGTTGTAAGAGATTTGAAACATGTTTCCAAAAAAATTACAACATTTTCCAAAACATTACAACATTGTAATTGTTTTCAAAAACGTTGTAAAAGTTTTGAAAAATGTTTCCAAAGAAATTACAACGTTTATCAAACCATTACAACGTTGTAATTATTTGGAAAAACGTTGTAAGAGATTTGAAACATGTTCCCAAAAAAATTACAACATTTTCCAAAACATTACTACGTTGTAATTGTTTTCAAAAAGGTTGCAAAAGTTTTGAAAAATGTTTCCAAAGAAATTACAATGTTTTTAAAATCATTACAACGTTGTAATTGCTTTGAAAAACATTGTAAATGTTTTGAAAAATGTTTCCAAATAATTTACAGCGTTTTCCAAACCATTACAACGTTATAATTGTTTTGAAAAATGTTGTAAGAGTTTTGAAATATGTTTCCAAAACAATTACAACATTTTTCCAACCATCACAACGTTGTAATTAATTGGAAAAATGTTGTAAGAGATTTGAAACATGTTTCCAAAAAAATTACAACATTTTCCAAAACATTACAACGTTTTAATTATTTTGAAAAACGTTGTAAAAGTTTTGAAAAATGTTTCCAAAGAAATTACAACGTTTATCAAACCATTACAACGTTGTAATTATTTGGAAAAACGTTGTAAGAGATTTGAAACATGTTTCCCAAAAAATTACAACATTTTCCAAAACATTACAACGTTGTAATTGTTTTCAAAAAGGTTGCAAAAGTTTTGAACAATGTTTCCAAAGAAATTACAATGTTTTTAATATCATTACAAAATTGTAATTGCTTTAAAAAACAATGTAACTGTTTTGAAAAATGTTTCCAAATAATTTACAACGTTTTTCAAACCATTACAATGTTGTAATTGTTTTGAAAAATGTTGTAAGAGTTTTGAAATAAGTTTCCAAAACAATTATGACATTTTTCAAACCATTACAACGTTGTAATTAATTGAAAAAATGTTGTAAGATATTTGAAACATGTTTCCAAAAAAAATGACAACATTTTCCAAAACATTACAACGTTGTAATTGTTTTCAAAAAATTTGTAAATGTTTTGAAAAATGTAATTGCTTTGAAAAACATTGTAAATGTTTTGAAAAATGTTTCCAAATAATTTACAACCTTTTTCAAACCATTAAAACGTTGTAATTGTTTTGAAAAATGTTGTAAGAGCTTTGAAATATGTTTCCAAAAGAATTACAACATTTTTCAAACCATTACAACGTTGTAATTAATTGGAAAATGTTGTAAGAGATTTGAAACATGTTTCCAAAAAAATAAAATTACAACATTTTCCAAAACATTACAACGTTGCAATTGTTTTCAAAAACGTTGTAAAAGTTTTGCAAAATGTTTCCAAAGAAATTACAATGTTTTTAAAATCATTATAACTTTGTAATTGCTTTGAAAAACATTGTAAATGTTTTGAAAAATGTTTCCAAATAATTTACAACGTTTTTCAAACCATTACAACGTTGTAATTGCTTTGAAAAATGTTGTAAGAGTTTTGAAATATGTTTCCAAAACAATTACAACATTTTTCAAACCATTACAACGTTGTAATTAATTGGGAAAATGTTGTAAGAGATTTGAAACATGTTTCCAAAAAAATTACAAAATTTTCCAAAACATTACAACGTTTTAATTATTTTCAAAAACGTTGTAAAAGTCTTGAAAGATGTTTCCCAAAAAATTACAACATTTATCAAACCATTACAACGTTGTAATTATTTGGAAAAACGTTGTAAGAGATTTGAAACATGTTTCCCAAAAAATTGCAACATTTTCCAAAACATTACAACGTTGTAATTGTTTTCAAAAAGGTTGCAAAAGTTTTGAAAAATGTTTCAAAAGAAATTACAATGTTTTTAAAATCATTACAAAATTGTAATTGCTTTGAAAAACATTGTAAATGTTTTGAAAAATGTTTCCAAATAATTTACAACGTTTTTCAAACCATTACAATGTTGTAATTGTTTTGAAAAATGTTGTAAGAGTTTTGAAATATGTTTCCAAAACAATTACAACATTTTTCAAACCATTACAACGTTGTAATTAATTGAAAAAATGTTGTAAGATATTTGAAACATGTTTCCAAAAAAAATTACAACATTTTCCAAAACATTACAACGTTGTAATTGTTTTAAAAAAATTTGTAAAAGTTTTGAGAAATGTAATTGCTTTGAAAAACATTGTAAATGTTTTGAAAAATGTTTCCAAATAATTTACAACGTTTTTCAAACCATTAAAACGTTGTAATTATTTTGAAAAATGTTGTAAGAGCTTTGAAATATGTTTCCAAAAGAATTACAACATTTTTCAAACCATCACAACGTTGTAATTAATTGGAAAATGTTGTAAGAGATTTGAAACATGTTTCCAAAAAAATAAAATTACAACATTTTCCAAAACATTACAACGTTTTAATTGTTTTCAAAAACGTTGTAAAAGTTTTGAAAAATGTTTCCAAAGAAATAACAATGTTTTTAAAATCATTATAAAATTGTAATTGCTTTGAAAAACATTGTAAATATTTTGAAAAATGTTTGCAAATAATTTACAACGTTTTTCAAACCATTACAACGTTGTAATTGTTTTGAAAAATGTTGTAAGAGTTTTGAAATATGTTTCCAAACAATTACAACATTTTTCAAAACATTACAACGTTTTAATTATTTTCAAAAACGTTGTAAAAGTCTTGAAAAATGTTTCCAAAAAAATTACAACGTTTATCAAACCATTACAACGTTGTAATTATTTGGAAAAACGTTGTAAGAGATTTCAAACATGTTTCCAAAAAAATTACAACATTTTCCAAAACATTACAACGTTGTAATTGTTTTCAAAAAGGTTGCAAAAGTTTTGAAAAATGTTTCCAAAGAAATTACAATGTTTTTAAAATCATTACAACATTGTAATTGCTTTGAAAAACATTGTAAATGTTTTGAAAAATGTTTCAAAATAATTTACAACGTTTTTCAAACCATTACAACTTTGTAATTGTTTTGAAAAATGTTTTAAGAGTTTTGAAATATGTTTCCAAAACAATTACAACATTTTTCCTACCATTACAACGTTGTAATTAATTGGAAAAATGTTGTAAGAGATTTTAATCATGTTTCCAAAAAAATTACTACATTTTCCCAAACATTACAACGTTGTAATTGTTTTCAAAAAGGTTGCAAAAGTTTTGAAAAATGTTTCCAAAGAAATTACAGCGTATATCAAACCATTACAACGTTGTAAGTATTTGAAAAAAGTTGTAAGAGATTTGAAACATGTTTCCAATAAAATTACAACATTTTCCAAAACATTACAACGTTATAATAGTTTTCAAAAAGGTTGCAAAAGTTTTGAAAAATGTTTCCAAAGAAATTACAATGTTTTTAAAATCATTACAACATTGTAATTGTTTTGAAAACATTGTAAATGATTTGAAAAATGTTTCCAAATAATTTACAACGTTTTTCAAACCATTACAACGTTGTAATTGTTTTGAAAAATGTTGTAAGAGTTTTGAACTATGTTTGCAAAACAATTACAAGATTTTTGAAACCATTGCACCGTTGTAATTCATTGGAAAACGTTGTAAGAGATTTGAAACATGTTTCCAAAAAAATTACAACATTTTCCAAAACATTACAACGTTGTAATTGTTTTCAAAAAGGTTGCAAAAGTTTTGAAAAATATTTCCAAAGAAATTACAATGTTTTTAAAATCATTACAACGTTGTAATTAATTGGAAAAACGTTGTAAGAGATTTGAAACATGTTTCCAAAAAAATTACAACATTTTCCAAAACATTACAACGTTGTAATTGTTTTCAAAAAGGTTGCAAAAGTTTTGAAAAATATTTCCAAAAAAATTACAATGTTTTAAAATCATTACAACATTGTAATTGCTTTGAAAAACATTGTAAATGTTTTGAAAAATGTTTCCAAATAACTTACAACGTTTTTCAAACCATTACAACGTTGTAATTGTTTTGAAAAAATACAACATTTTCCAAAACATTACAACGTTGTAATTGTTTTCAAAAAGGTTGCAAAAGTTTTGAAAAATGTTTCCAAAAAAATTACAACGTTTTTAAAATCATTACAACATTGTAATTGCTTTGAAAAACATTGTAAATGTATTGAAAAATGTTTCCAAATAATTTACAACGTTTTTCAAACCATTACAACGTTGTAATTGTGTTGAAAAATGTTGTAAGAGTTTTGAACTATGTTTGCAAAACAATTACAAGATTTTTCAAACCATTGCACCGTTGTAATTCATTGGAAAACGTTGAAAGAGATTTGAAACATGTTTCCAAAAAAATTACAACATTTTCCAAAACATTACAACTTTGTAATTGTTTTCAAAAACGTTGTAAAAGTTTTGAAAAATGTTTCCAAAGAAATTACAACGTTTATCAAACCATTACAACGTTGTAATTATTTGGAAAAACGTTGTAAGAGATTTGAAATATGTTACCAAAAAAATTACAACATTTTCCAAAACATTACGACGTTGTAATTGTTTTCAAAAAGGTTGCAAAAGTTTTGAAAAATGTTTCCAAAGAAATTACAATGTTTTTGAAATCATTACAACGTTGTAATTGCGTTAAAAAACATTGTAAATGATTTGAAAAATGTTTCCAAATAATTTACAGCGTTTTCCAAACCATTACAACGTAGTAATTGTTTTGAAAAATGTTGTAAGAGATTTGAAACATGTTTCCAAAAAAATTACAACATTTTCCAATACATTACAACGTTGTAATTGTTTTCAAAAACGTTGTAAAAGGCTTGCAAATTGTTTCCAAAGAAATTACAACGTTTATCAAACCATTACCACGTTGTAATTATTTGGAAAAACGTTGTAAGTGATTTGAAACATGTTTCCAAAAAAATTACAACATTTTCCAAAACATAACAACGTTGTAATTGTTTTCAAAAAGGTTGCAAAAGTTTTGAAAAATGTTTCCAAAGAAATTACAATGTTTTTAAAATCATTACAACGTTGTAATTAATTGGAAAAACGTTGTAAGAGATTTAAAACATGTTTCCAAAAAAATTACAACATTTTCCAAAACATTACAACGTTGTAATTGTTTTCAAAAACGTTGTAAAAGTTTTGAAAAATGTTTCCAAAAAAATTATAATGTTTTAAAATCATTACAACATTGTAATTGCTTTGAAAAACATTGTAAATGTTTTGAAAAATGTTTCCAAATAACTTACAACGTTTTTCAAACCATTACAACGTTGTAATTGTATTGAAAAATGTTGTAAGAGTTTTGAAATATGTTTCCAAAACAATTACAACATTTTTCAAACCATTACAATGTTGTAATTAATTGGAAAAACGTTGTAAGAGATTTGAAACATGTTTCCAAAAAAATTACAACATTTTCCAAAACATTACAACGTTGTAATTGTTTTCAAAAAGGTTGCAAAAGTTTTGAAAAATGTTTCCAAAAAAATTACAGTGTTTTTAAAATCATTACAACAGTGTAATTGCTTTGAAAAACATTGTAAATGTTTTGAAAAATGCTTCCAAAAAACTTACAATGTTTTAAAATCATTACAACATTGTAATTGCTTTGAAAAACATTGTAAATGTTTTGAAAAATGTTTCCAAATAATTTACAGCGTTTTCCAAACCATTACAATGTTGTAATTGTTTTGAAAAATGTTGTAAGAGTTTTGAAATATGTTTCCAAAACAATTACAACATTTTTTAAACCATTTCAACGTTGTAATTAATTGGAAAAATGTTGTAAGAGTTTTGAAATATGTTTCCAAAACAATTACAACATTTTTCAAACCATTACAACGTTGTAATTAATTGGAAAAACGTTGTAAGAGATTTGGAACATGTTTCCAAAAAAATTACAACATTTTCCAAAACATTACAACGTTGTAATTGTTTTCAAAAACGTTGAAAAAGTTTTGAAAAATGTTTGCAAAAAAATTACAATGTTTTAAAATCATTACAACATTGTAATTGCTTTGAAGAACATTGTAAATGTTTTGAAAAATGTTTCCAAATAATTTACAACGTTTTTCAAACCATTACAACATTGTAATTGTTTTGAAAAATATTGTAAGAGTTTTGAAATATGTTTCAAAAACAATTACAACATTTTTCAAACCATTACAACGTTGTAATTAATTGGAAAAAAATTGTAAGAGATTTGAAACATGTTTCCAAATAAATTACAACATTTTCCAAAACATTATAACGTTGTAATTGTTTTCAAAAATGTTGTAACAGTTTTGAAGTATATTTCCAAAACAATTACTTTTCAAACCATTATTTTTCAAACCATTACAACGTTGTAATTAATCGGAAAAATGTTGTAAGAGATTTGAAACATGTTTCCAAAACTATTACAACATTTTTCAAACCATTACAACGTTGTAATTATTTGGAAAAACGTTGTAAGAGATTTGAAACATGTTTCCAAAAAAATTACTACATCTTCCAAAACATTACAACGTTGTAATTGTTTTTAAAAAGGTTGCAAAAGTTTTGAAAAATGTTTCCAAATAACTTACAACGTTTTTCAAACCATTACAACGTTGTAATTGTATTGAAAAATGTTGTAAGAGTTTTGAAATATGTTTCCAAAACAATTACAACATTTTTCAAACCATTACAATGTTGTAATTAATTGGAAAAACGTTGTAAGAGATTTGAAACATGTTTCCAAAAAAATTACAACATTTTCCAAAACATTACAACGTTGTAATTGTTTTCAAAAAGGTTGCAAAAGTTTTGAAAAATGTTTCCAAAGAAATTACAATGTTTTTAAAATCATTACAACATTGTAATTGCTTTGAAAAACATTGTAAATGTTTTGAAAAATGTTTCCAAATAATTGACAACGTTTTTCAAACCATTAAAACGTTGTAATTGTTTTGAACAATGTTGTAAGAGTTTTGAAAAATGTTTCCAAAGAAATTACAACGTTTATCAAACCGTTGTAATTATTTGGAAAAACGTTGTAAGAGATTTGAAACATGTTTCCAAAGCATTACAACGTTGTAATTGTTTTCAAAAACGTTGTAACAGTTTTGAAGTATATTTCCAAAACAATTGCAACATTTTTCAAACCATTACAACGTTGTAATTAATCGGAAAAATGTTGTAAGAGATTTGAAACATGTTTCCAAAAAAATTACAACATTTTGCAAAACATTACAACGTTGTAATTGTTTTCAAAAATGTGTTAAGAGTTTTGAAATATGTTTCCAAAACAATTACAACATTTTTCAAACCATTACAACGTTGTTATTCATTGGAAAAATGTTGTAAGAGATTTGAAACATGTTTCCAAAAAAATTACAACATTTTCCAAAACATACCACGGTTGTAACTGTTTTCAAAAACGTTGTAAAAGTTTTGAAAAATGTTTCCAAAAAAATTACAACGTTTATCACACCATTACAACGTTGTAATTATTTGGAAAAACGTTGTAAGGGATTTGAAACATGTTTCCAAAAAAATTACAACATTTTTCAAAACATTACAACGTTGTAATTGTTTTCAAAAAGGTTGAAAAAGTTTTGAAAAATGTTTCCAAAGAAATTACAATGTTTTTAAAATCATTACAACATTGTAACTGCTTTGAAAAACATTGTAAATGTTTTGCAAAATGTTTCCAAATAATTTACAACATTTTTCAAACCATTACAACGTTGTATGTAATTGCTTTGAAAAATGTTGTAAGAGTTTTGAAATATGTTTCCAAAACAATTACAACATTTTTCAAACCATTACAACGTTGTAATTATTTGGAAAAATGTTGTAAGAGATTTGAAACATGTTTCCAAAACATTACAACGTTGTAATTGTTTTCAAAAACGTTGTAACAGTTTTGAAGTATATTTCCAAAACAATTACAACATTTTTCAAACCATTACAACGTTGTAATTAATCGGAAAAATGTTGTAAGAGATTTGAAACATGTTTCCAAAAAAATTACAACATTTTGCAAAACATTACAACGTTGTAATTGTTTTCAAATATGTGGTAAGAGTTTTGAAATATATTTCCAAAACAATTACAACATTTTTCAAACCATTACAACGTTGTTATTAATTGGAAAAATGTTGTAAGAGATTTGAAACATGTTTCCAAAAAAATTACAACATTTTCCAAAACATACCAACGTTGTAACTGTTTTCAAAAACGTTGTAAAAGTTTTGAAAAATGTTTCCAAAAAAATTACAACGTTTTCCAAAACATTACAACGTTGTAATTGTTTTCAAAAAGGTTGCAAATGTTTTGAAAAATGTTTCCAAATAATTTACAACGTTCTTCAAACCATTACAACGTTGTAATTGCTTTGAAAAATGTTGTAAGAGTTTTGAAATATGTTTCCAAAACAATTACAACATTTTTCAAACCATTACAACGTTGTAATTATTTGGAAAAATGTTGTAAGAGATTTGAAACATGTTTCCAAAAAAATTACAACATTTTCCAAAACATTACAACGTTGTAATTGTTTTCAAAAACGTTGTAACAGTTTTGGAGTATATTTCCAAAACAATTACAACATTTTTCAAACCATTACAACGTTGTAATTAATCGGAAAAATGTTGTAAGAGATTTGAAACATGTTTCCAAAAAAATTACAACATTTTGCAAAACATTACAACGTTGTAATTGTTTTCAAAAATGTGGTAAGACTTTTGAAATATGTTTCCAAAACAATTACAACATTTTTCAAACCATTACAACGTTGTTATTAATTGGAAAAATGTTGTAAGAGATTTGAAACATGTTTCCAAAAAAATTACAACATTTTTCAAACCATTACAACGTTGTAATTAATTGGAAAAACGTTGTAAGAGATTTGGAACATGTTTCCAAAAAAAATTACAACATTTTCCAAAACATTACAACGTTGTAATTGTTTTCAAAAACGTTGTAACAGTTTTGAAGTATATTTCCAAAACAATTACAACATTTTTCAAACCATTACAACGTTGTAATTAATTGGAAAAATGTTGTTAGAGATTTGAAACATGTTTCCAAAAAAATTACAACATTTTGCAAAACATTACAACGTTGTAATTGTTTTCAAAAATGTGGTAAGAGTTTTGAAATATGTTTCCAAAACAATTACAACATTTTTCAAACCATTACAACGTTGTTATTAATTGGAAAAATGTTGTAAGAGATTTGAAACATGTTTCCAAAAAAGTTACAACATTTTCCAAAACATACCAACGTTGTAACTGTTTTCAAAAATGTTGTAAAAGTTTTGAAAACTGTTTCCAAAGAAATTACAACGTTTATCAAATCATTACAACGTTGTAATTGTTTTCAAAAAGGTTGCAAAAGTTTTGAAAAATGTTTTCAAATAAATTACAATGTTTTTAAAATCATTACAACATTGTAATTGCTTTGAAAAACATTGTAAATGTTTTGAAAAATGTTTCCAAAATAATTTACAACGTTTTTCAAACCATTACAACGTTGTAATTGCTTTGAAAAATGTTGTAAGAGTTTTGAAATATGTTTCCAAAACAATTACAATATTTTTCAAACCATTACAACGTTGTAATTATTTGGATAAATGTTGTAAGAGATTTGAAACATGTTTCCAAAAAAATTACAACATTTTCCAAAACATAACGTTGTAATTGCTTTCAAAAACGTTGTAAAAGTTTTGAAAAATGTTTCCAAAGAAATTACAACGTTTATTAAACCATTACAACGGTGTAATTATTTGGAAAAACGTTGTAAGAGATTTGAAACATGTTTCCAAAAAAATTACAACATTTTCCAAAACATTACAACGTTGTAATTGTTTTCAAAAAGGTTGCAAAAGTTTTGAAAAATGTTTCCAAAGAAATTACAATATTTTTTTAAAATCATTACAACATTGTAATTGCTTTGAAAAACATTGTAAATGTTTTGAAAAATGTTTCCAAATCATTTACAACGTTTTTCAAACCATTACAACGTTGTAATTGTTTTGGAAAATGTTGTAAGAGTTTTGAAATATGTTTCAAAACTATTACAACATTTTTCAAACCATTACAACGTTGTAATTAATTGGAAAAATGTTGTA
Source organism: Empis livida (assembly GCA_963932195.1). Taxonomy (NCBI): domain Eukaryota; kingdom Metazoa; phylum Arthropoda; class Insecta; order Diptera; family Empididae; genus Empis; species Empis livida. The sequence goes on from OZ010648.1 coordinate 32,585,749, forward strand.
AGAGATTTGAAACATGTTTCCCAAAAAATTACAATATTTTCCAAAACATTACAACGTTCTAATTACAATATTTTCCAAAACATTACAACGTTCTAACAGTTTTGGAGTATATTTCCAAAACAATTACAACATTTTTCAAACCATTACAACGTTGTAATTAATCGGAAAAATGTTGTAAGAGATTTGAAACATGTTCCCAAAAAGATTACAACATTTACCAAAACATTACAACGTTGTAATTGTTTTCAAAAAGGTTGCAAAACTTTTGAAAAATGTTTCCAAAGAAATTACAATGTTTTTAAAATCATTACAACATTGTAATTGCTTTGAAAAACATTGTAAATATTTTGAAAAATTTTCCAAATAATTTACTGCGTTTGTTGTAAGAGATTTGATGTTGTAAGAGATTTGAAACATGTTTCCAAAAAAATTCCAACATTTTCCAAAACATTACAACGTTGTAATTGTTTTCAAAAACGTTGTAAAATAATTTACAAACGTTGTAATTTCTTTGGAAAAATTTTTAAAATTTTTTACAACGTTTTTCAAACCATTACAACGTTGTAATTGTTTTGAAAAATGTTGTAAGAATTTTGAAATATATTTCCAAAACAATTACAACATTTTTCAAACCATTACAACGTTGTGATTAATTGGAAAAATGTTGTAAGAGATTTGAAACATGTTTCCAAAACATTACAACGTTGTAATTGTTTTCAAAAACGTTGTAACAGTTTTGAAGTATATTTCCAAAACAATTACAACATTTTTCAAACCATTACAACGTTGTAATTAATCGGAAAAATGTTGTAAGAGATTTGAAACATGTTTCCAAAAAAATTACAACATTTTGCAAAACATTACAACGTTGTAATTGTTTTCAAATATGTGGTAAGAGTTTTGAAATATGTTTCCAAAACAATTACAACATTTTTCAAACCATTACAACGTTGTTATTAATTGGAAAAATGTTGTAAGAGATTTGAAACATGTTTCCAAAAAAATTACAACATTTTCCAAAACATACCAACGTTGTAACTGTTTTCAAAAACGTTGTAAAAGTTTTGAAAAATGTTTCCAAAAAAATTACAACGTTTATCAAATCATTACAACGTTGTAATTGTTTCCAAAAAGGTTGCAAAAGTTTTGAAAAATGTTTCCAAAGAAATTACAATGTTTTTAAAATCATTACAACATTGTAATTTCTTTGAAAAACATTGTAAATGTTTTGAAAAATGTTTCCAAATAATTTACAACGTTCTTTAAATCATTACAACGTTGTAATTGCTTTGAAAAATGTTGTAAGAGTTTTGAAACATGTTTCCAAAAAAATTACAACATTTTGCAAAACATTACAACGTTGTAATTGTTTTCAAAAATGTGGTAAGACTTTTGAAATATGTTTCCAAAACAATTACAACATTTTTCAAACCATTACAACGTTGTTATTAATTGGAAAAATGTTGTAAGAGATTTGAAACATGTTTCCAAAAAAATTACAACATTTTTCAAACCATTACAACGTTGTAATTAATTGGAAAAACGTTGTAAGAGATTTGGAACATGTTTCCAAAAAAAATTACAACATTTTCCAAAACATTACAACGTTGTAATTGTTTTCAAAAACGTTGTAACAGCTTTGGAGTATATTTCCAAAACAATTACAACATTTTTCAAACCATTACAACGTTGTAATTAATCGGAAAAATGTTGTAAGAGATTTGAAACATGTTTCCAAAAAAATTACAACATTTTGCAAAACATTACAACGTTGTAATTGTTTTCAAAAATGTGGTAAGACTTTTGAAATATGTTTCCAAAACAATTACAACATTTTTCAAACCATTACAACGTTGTTATTAATTGGAAAAATGTTGTAAGAGATTTGAAACATGTTTCCAAAAAAATTACAACATTTTTCAAACCATTACAACGTTGTAATTAATTGGAAAAACGTTGTAAGAGATTTGGAACATGTTTCCAAAAACAATTACAACATTTTCCAAAACATTACAACGTTGTAATTGTTTTCAAAAACGTTGTAACAGTTTTGAAGTATATTTCCAAAACAATTACAACATTTTTCAAACCATTACAACGTTGTAATTAATCGGAAAAATGTTGTAAGAGATTTGAAACATGTTTCCAAAAAAATTACAACATTTTGCAAAACATTACAACGTTGTAATTGTTTTCAAAAATGTGGTAAGAGTTTTGAAATATGTTTCCAAAACAATTACAACATTTTTCAAACCATTACAAGGTTGTTATTAATTGGAAAAATGTTGTAAGAGATTTGAAACATGTTTCCAAAAAAATTACAACATTTTTCAAACCATTACAACGTTGTAATTAATTGGAAAAACGTTGTAAGAGATTTGGAACATGTTCCAAAAAAAATTACAACATTTTCCAAAACATTACAACGTTGTAATTGTTTTCAAAAACGTTGTAACAGTTTTGAAGTATATTTCCAAAACAATTACAACATTTTTCAAACCATTACAACGTTGTAATTAATTGGAAAAATGTTGTTAGAGATTTGAAACATGTTTCCAAAAAAATTACAACATTTTGCAAAACATTACAACGTTGTAATTGTTTTCAAAAATGTGGTAAGAGTTTTGAAATATGTTTCCAAAACAATTACAACATTTTTCAAACCATTACAACGTTGTTATTAATTGGAAAAATGTTGTAAGAGATTTGAAACATGTTTCCAAAAAAATTACAACATTTTCCAAAACATACCAACGTTGTAACTGTTTTCAAAAATGTTGTAAAAGTTTTGAAAACTGTTTCCAAAGAAATTACAACGTTTATCAAATCATTACAACGTTGTAATTGTTTTCAAAAAGGTTGCAAAAGTTTTGAAAAATGTTTCCAAATAAATTACAATGTTTTTAAAATCATTACAACATTGTAATTGCTTTGAAAAACATTGTAAATGTTTTGAAAAATGTTTCCAAAATAATTTACAACGTTTTTCAAACCATTACAACGTTGTAATTGCTTTGAAAAATGTTGTAAGAGTTTTGAAATATGTTTCCAAAACAATTACAACATTTTTCAAACCATTACAACGTTGTAATTATTTGGATAAATGTTGTAAGAGATTTGAAACATGTTTCCAAAAAAATTACAACATTTTCCAAAACATAACGTTGTAATTGCTTTCAAAAACGTTGTAAAAGTTTTGAAAAATGTTTCCAAAGAAATTACAACGTTTATTAAACCATTACAACGGTGTAATTATTTGGAAAAACGTTGTAAGAGATTTGAAACATGTTTCCAAAAAAATTACAACATTTTCCAAAACATTACAACGTTGTAATTGTTTTCAAAAAGGTTGCAAAAGTTTTGAAAAATGTTTCCAAAGAAATTACAATATTTTTTTAAAATCATTACAACATTGTAATTGCTTTGAAAAACATTGTAAATGTTTTGAAAAATGTTTCCAAATCATTTACAACGTTTTTCAAACCATTACAACGTTGTAATTGTTTTGGAAAATGTTGTAAGAGTTTTGAAATATGTTTCAAAACTATTACAACATTTTTCAAACCATTACAACGTTGTAATTAATTGGAAAAATGTTGTAAGAGATTTGAAACATGTTTCCAAAAAAATTACAATATTTTCCAAAACATTACAACGTTCTAATTGTTTTGAAAAACGTTGTAACAGTTTTGGAGTATATTTCCAAAACAATTACAACATTTTTCAAACCATTACAACGTTGTAATTAATCGGAAAAATGTTGTAAGAGATTTGAAACATGTTCCCAAAAAGATTACAACATTTACCAAAACATTACAACGTTGTAATTGTTTTCAAAAAGGTTGCAAAACTTTTGAAAAATGTTTCCAAAGAAATTACAATGTTTTTAAAATCATTACAACATTGTAATTGCTTTGAAAAACATTGTAAATGTTTTGAAAAATTTTCCAAATAATTTACTGCGTTTGTTGTAAGAGATTTGATGTTGTAAGAGATTTGAAACATGTTTCCAAAAAAATTCCAACATTTTCCAAAACATTACAACGTTGTAATTGTTTTCAAAAACGTTGTAAAATAATTTACAAACGTTGTAATTTCTTTGGAAAAATTTTTAAAATTTTTTACAACGTTTTTCAAACCATTACAACGTTGTAATTGTTTTGAAAAATGTTGTAAGAATTTTGAAATATATTTCCAAAACAATTACAACATTTTTCAAACCATTACAACGTTGTGATTAATTGGAAAAATGTTGTAAGAGATTTGAAACATGTTTCCAAAACATTACAACGTTGTAATTGTTTTCAAAAACGTTGTAACAGTTTTGAAGTATATTTCCAAAACAATTACAACATTTTTCAAACCATTACAACGTTGTAATTAATCGGAAAAATGTTGTAAGAGATTTGAAACATGTTTCCAAAAAAATTACAACATTTTGCAAAACATTACAACGTTGTAATTGTTTTCAAATATGTGGTAAGAGTTTTGAAATATGTTTCCAAAACAATTACAACATTTTTCAAACCATTACAACGTTGTTATTAATTGGAAAAATGTTGTAAGAGATTTGAAACATGTTTCCAAAAAAATTACAACATTTTCCAAAACATACCAACGTTGTAACTGTTTTCAAAAACGTTGTAAAAGTTTTGAAAAATGTTTCCAAAAAAATTACAACGTTTATCAAATCATTACAACGTTGTAATTGTTTCCAAAAAGGTTGCAAAAGTTTTGAAAAATGTTTCCAAAGAAATTACAATGTTTTTAAAATCATTACAACATTGTTATTTCTTTGAAAAACATTGTAAATGTTTTGAAAAATGTTTCCAAATAATTTACAAAGTTCTTCAAACCATTACAACGTTGTAATTGCTTTGAAAAATGTTGTAAGAGTTTTGAAACATGTTTCCAAAAAAATTACAACATTTTGCAAAACATTACAACGTTGTAATTGTTTTCAAAAATGTGGTAAGACTTTTGAAATATGTTTCCAAAACAATTACAACATTTTTCAAACCATTACAACGTTGTTATTAATTGGAAAAATGTTGTAAGAGATTTGAAACATGTTTCCAAAAAAATTACAACATTTTTCAAACCATTACAACGTTGTAATTAATTGGAAAAACGTTGTAAGAGATTTGGAACATGTTTCCAAAAAAAATTACAACATTTTCCAAAACATTACAACGTTGTAATTGTTTTCAAAAACGTTGTAACAGTTTTGGAGTATATTTCCAAAACAATTACAACATTTTTCAAACCATTACAACGTTGTAATTAATCGGAAAAATGTTGTAAGAGATTTGAAACATGTTTCCAAAAAAATTACAACATTTTGCAAAACATTACAACGTTGTAATTGTTTTCAAAAATGTGGTAAGACTTTTGAAATATGTTTCCAAAACAATTACAACATTTTTCAAACCATTACAACGTTGTTATTAATTGGAAAAATGTTGTAAGAGATTTGAAACATGTTTCCAAAAAAATTACAACATTTTTCAAACCATTACAACGTTGTAATTAATTGGAAAAACGTTGTAAGAGATTTGGAACATGTTTCCAAAAACAATTACAACATTTTCCAAAACATTACAACGTTGTAATTGTTTTCAAAAACGTTGTAACAGTTTTGAAGTATATTTCCAAAACAATTACAACATTTTTCAAACCATTACAACGTTGTAATTAATCGGAAAAATGCTGTAAGAGATTTGAAACATGTTTCCAAAAAAATTACAACATTTTGCAAAACATTACAACGTTGTAATTGTTTTCAAAAATGTGGTAAGACTTTTGAAATATGTTTCCAAAACAATTACAACATTTTTCAAACCATTACAAGGTTGTTATTAATTGGAAAAATGTTGTAAGAGATTTGAAACATGTTTCCAAAAAAATTACAACATTTTCCAAAACATACCAACGTTGTAACTGTTTTCAAAAATGTTGTAAAAGTTTTGAAAAATGTTTCCAAAGAAATTACAACGTTTATCAAATCATTACAACGTTGTAATTGTTTTCAAAAAGGTTGCAAAAGTTTTGAAAAATGTTTCCAAATAAATTACAATGTTTTTAAAATCATTACAACATTGTAATTGCTTTGAAAAACATTGTAAATGTTTTGAAAAATGTTTCCAAAATAATTTACAACGTTTTTCAAACCATTACAACGTTGTAATTGCTTTGAAAAATGTTGTAAGAGTTTTGAAATATGTTTCCAAAACAATTACAACATTTTTCAAACCATTACAACGTTGTAATTATTTGGATAAATGTTGTAAGTGATTTGAAACATGTTTCCGAAAAAATTACAACATTTTCCAAAACATAACGTTGTAATTGTTTTCAAAAACGTTGTAAAAGTTTTGAAAAATGTTTCCAAAGAAATGACAACGTTTATCAAACCATTACAACGGTGTAATTATTTGGAAAAATGTTGTAAGAGATTGGAAACATGTTTCCAAAAAAATTACAACATTTTCCAAAACATTACAACGTTGTAATTGTTTTCAAAAAGGTTGCAAAAGTTTTGAAAAATGTTTCCAAAGAAATTACAATATTTTTTTAAAATCATTACAACATTGTAATTGCTTTGAAAAACATTGTAAATGTTTTGAAAAATGTTTCCAATTCATTTACAACGTTTTTCAAACCATTACAACGTTGTAATTGTTTTGGAAAATGTTGTAAGAGTTTTGAAATATGTTTCAAAACTATTACAACATTTTTCAAACCATTAAAACGTTGTAATTAATTGGAAAAATGTTGTAAGAGATTTGAAACATGTTTCCAAAAAAATTACAATATTTTCCAAAACATTACAACGTTCTAATTGTTTTGAAAAACGTTGTAACAGTTTTGGAGTATATTTCCAAAACAATTACAACATTTTTCAAACCATTACAACGTTGTAATTAATCGGAAAAATGTTGTAAGAGATTTGAAACATGTTCCCAAAAAGATTACAACATTTTCCAAAACATTACAACGTTGTAATTGTTTTCAAAAAGGTTGCAAAACTTTTGAAAAATGTTTCCAAAGAAATTACAATGTTTTTAAAATCATTACAACATTGTAATTGCTTTGAAAAACATTGTAAATGTTTTGAAAAATTTTCCAAATAATTTACTGCGTTTGTTGTAAGAGATTTGATGTTGTAAGAGATTTGAAACATGTTTCCAAAAAAATTCCAACATTTTCCAAAACATTACAACGTTGTAATTGTTTTCAAAAACGTTGTAAAATTATTTACAAACGTTGTAATTTCTTTGGAAAAATTTTTAAAATTTTTCACAACGTTTTTCAAACCATTACAACGTTGTAATTGTTTTGAAAAATGTTGTAAGAATTTTGAAATATATTTCCAAAACAATTACAACATTTTTCAAACCATTACAACGTTGTGATTAATTGGAAAAATGTTGTAAGAGATTTGAAACATGTTTCCAAAAAAATTAAAACATGTTGCAAAACATTACAACGTTGTAATTGTTTTAAAAAATGTGGTAAGAGTTTGAAAAATGTTGTAAGAGTTTTGAAATATGTTTCCAAAACAATTACAACATTTTTCAAACCATTACAACGTTGTAATTATTTGGAAAAATGTTGTAAGAGATTTGAAACATGTTTCCAAAAAAATTACAACATCTTCCAAAACATAACGTTGTAATTGTTTTCAAAAACGTTGTAAAAGTTTTGAAAAATGTTTCCAAAGAAATTACAACGTTTATCAAACCATTACAACTGTGTAATTATTTGGAAAAACGTTGTAAGAGATTTGAAACATGTTTCCAAAAAAATTACAACATTTTCCAAAACATTACAACGTTGTAATTGTTTTCAAAAAGGTTGCAAAAGTTTTGAAAAATATTTCCAAAGAAATTACAATATTTTTAAAATCATTACAACATTGTAATTGCTTTGAAAAACATTGTAAATGTTTTGAAAAATGTTTCCAAATCATTTACAACGTTTTTCAAACCATTACAACGTTGTAATTGTTTTGAAAAATGTTGTAAGAGTTTTGAAATATGTTTCAAAACTATTACAACATTTTTCAAACCATTACAACGTTGTAATTAATTGGAAAAATGTTGTAAGCGATTTGAAACATGTTTCCAAAAAAATTACAACATTTTCCAAAACATTACAACATTTTAATTGTTTTGAAAAACGTTGTAAAATTTTTGAAAAATGTTTCCAAAGAAATTACAACGTTTATGAAACCATTACCACGTTGTAATTATTTGGAAAGACGTTGTAAGATATTTGAAACATGTTCCCAAAAATATTACAACATTTTCCAAAACATTACAACGTTTTTCAAACCATTGGAACGTTGTAATTATTTGAAAAAACGTTCTAACAGTTTTGAAAAATGATTCCGAAAAAATTACAAAGTTTTTTACATCGTAGGAATTGTTTTGAAAAATGCTCTAAAAGATTTGAAAAACGTTTCCAAAGAAATTACAACGTTTTTCAAACATTACAACTTTGTAATTGTTTTGAAAAACTTTGTAAAAATTTTAAAAAGTGTTTCCAAAGAAATTATAAAGTTTTTGAAAACATTATAACGTTGTAATTGTTTTGAAAAACATTGTAAAAGATTCTAAAGAAAGTAAATTGTGTTTCGTAACTTTACAATGTTGTAATTATTTAGAAAAACGTTGTAATAGTTTTGAAAAATTTTTCCAAAAAAATTACAACGTTTTCAAACGTTGTAATTGTTTGAATAAACGTTTTAAACATTTTTACGTTGCAATTCTTTATAAAAACGTCCTAAAAATGATATTTTTTTCCAAAGCAATTACAATGTTATTCAAACCATTACAACGTAGTAATTGTTTAAAAAACGATGCAATTGTGTTGAATAACATTTCCAAGACACTTACAATGATTTCCAAACCTTTACAACGTTGTAATTGTTTTAAAAAACGTTTTAATAGTGTTGAAAAACATTTCAAAGACACTTGCAACGTTTTTCAAACCATTACATGGAAAAATGTTGTAAGAGTTTTGAAAAATGTTTCCAAAAAATCCCAATGTTTTTACAAGTCATTACAACGTTGTAATTGTTTTTTAAAAGTTTTGAAAAACGTTTCCAAAGAAATTACAACGTTTTTAAAACCATTACAATGTCGTAATTGGTTTGAAAAACGTTGTAAAACTTTTGAAAAATGTTTCCAAAGAAAATCTTGCAAATACAGTGGACCCAAAAATATTCAATAATAATTGGTAAGGTAAACATATTAAGAACTCCACTCGGTTCTTTCGAAAATAAAAATCTTTCAACCTATCATCAGCTTACTGGGAGATTTCCAACAGCGCAATCCAAAAGATATTGAAAGATTGAAATATCTGTTGATTTTGTATCCGACCTTTAATCAAGGGCAAGTTAAGTTCGGCGATATATTAGCTCCAACAATTACTCGAAATGAGATAAATTTCGCAATATCAAGCAATTTTACTTTAAACTGTTTATGCTTTTCTGCTTTAAACTGATTATAAATCTTTGAACTGTTTATGATATTTAAAGCCACATTTCCTAAAATATGACTGATTTTTTTTCCTTAATTTGTTAAATTTATTTTTAAAAATAAATTTTTTTGTTGAGTTTAGTGTTATTTTATTAAATTAATAAAAAAAAATATAAAATATGTAGTTGCAATGTATTTTTTACTTTTCTCGGAAATTCTCGAGAATTCAATAAAAGGCCAAAATCACAATCTCGTTTTCTGGTTAATTCAACGTTTTTGGAACCAAACTGGTCATAAAGTTAAAGTTAAATTTTATTGAAAAATTTCCTGATTCGTATTGCGTAGACATATCATTATAACGTAATGAGAAGAGTTTTCGAAGAATTTGAGACAAATTGTGCGGGAAGAATTGTGGTGGGAAGAATTGTTTGAGAATATATGTGGAAGAAGTATTATCCGAAAAGAATCAGACGGTTGTCCTTCAAATTACTACCCTTTAAGAAAGCTTAGAAAAAATATGTGGAACAGTAAGTAGGAAGAAAGCAAAAAATTTTACGGTATACGAACTGAATTTATCTAATTGTAAATTTACATGACTGAATTTCGTCGTTCATATTTATAAAAATATTATTTACTTACTTATTACTATTATAAAAAAACTACTATATCCAAAAAAAGCGAATTCGTTTTATGTCCTTAGAGGTTACTCAGTGAAATTTTCGATTCTTGGATATAATAGGTTCCAGGTCCTTAGAGGTTACTCAGTGAAATTTTCGATACTTGGTATAATAGGTTCCATGATTGAAATTGAAATTGTATCACTTTTCAACTGTGATATTTTCCTTTGTATAATGAAATTTTGTTCGTTAAACCTGGGGATATTCAGAGAATTTTGATTTTAAGGTTATTTTAAATTTTAAAAATGGTACAAATTAAAAATTTTTTAAAATTCTTCAAAATTATGTATCACTACACATTTCTAGAAAGTATATTTTGTTTCACTGTAAAATGTAAACAGTAAACAAGAAATATTACTAGAATCATCAATTATTGTGAAATTTCCTTCATTGACTTGACAAATAGTTTAGAACTGCAAATGAATAATTTAAAAGTTTTGTTTTTTGGGGAAAGATAAGCGCTGGCTGATAAATGAAAAAACCCGGCACAGTAAATAAAATAACAAACAAATAAAATAATAAAATATTATGAGTAGTTCTTATCACTATCGTTAGATAAGAAGTATCGGAATTTAATATGCGATGCCCTATAAGAAAAACGAGTTAAGTTTTAATTTTATGGGGACATTTTTATAATAAAAAGGATATTCAGATTATTTTTTAAAAATAGTCCAATTATTTGTGACAACCTAATGCGTTTTTGGAATTAATAAATAATAAAATTGATTGGTAATACAGATTTGATATATTTACATTTATAAATTAATTCAATCACCATTTTCATTCTAAATTTATGAGATCCAGCCAGTATTATTCATAATTACTTTAATTAATTAATTATTGCATGTCACAACATATTATTATATAATTAAAATGTATGTAAGTAATACATTGTCATAGTTACTTAAGTTTGGTAATATTTTTTTTTAACTTATCATAAAAATACTGTTTTGATGATGCGTAAAACAGAGCTTTCTTGAACTTTGTGCAGCAAAGTAATCTTAAGCCGAAAACAACAAATATAAAAATTGATATTGTAAAAAATCATGAATATTTTTTTCATTTGGCGGCAATTATTTTTATCATAAATTAAATGATAGCGCTTTATATTTATCAGCACTACTTATAAATGGCAAACAGTATAGAAAGTTTCCTTAATACAGATAGTTAACAAATACTACAAACATAACCATAATCATATACACTATTCTTCAAATTGAATACCTTAAAATCCAATGATCTGATTCTTACCTACTGGCGTTTTTTTTTATTTAGATACAATCCTAGATATTCCAGTTAGTAGTATGCCGAAGCCGGAAGTTTTCAATGATAGACCAAATCATATTAACCGAGTTCGAACATAATTAAGATAAAATGTATGTTTTTTTTTCTTTATCACTTGGATTACTTAATTGCATATAAAGTCATTTAGAAGAAGAGTTATAAAAGTGTTTAACTGCAGCATAAAGTATTCAAGCTTTTACTTCTATAATATATATGTAAATGAATATCGGTCGTAGTTGATAGACAAAGCATATTTAGAGAAGAAATTTACGGTGGATTTTAATTTTGTAATTTCTTTGTTTTCAATATTTATGTAGTTAAGAAAAGTACAATCTGTTTTATATTTTATCGTCACTATTGCGATGAAAGTGGGTCAACAACAAAATTATATTTATGTATATACGAGTATATATTGTTTCTTTCAGGCTATAATGGAAAGTGGGCAATAATTTTAAGAAGAAAATATTTTGTACTTGTTTTTTTTTTGTACAGAGTCTTTCAAGTTAAAATATCATGATTTATTCTGTGATAATATTTCATTGATTATCTGGACTTTTCTTTTTGCCAAACTAAAATAATAGTTTTCAGATTTTTTTGTTTTTATGTAATTAAAAAAAAGAAATTGATTGATTTATAGCAACTAAGATTAATTTTAATCTTTAAACTGAGTACAATATTAATCAGTCATAATTGTATTTATAATTTTTATAGAATTTCTACAAAATGATTGAAATCTAAAATATTATTAATAACCAAAAAAATACTATATTTCAATAAATTGTTAGTAATATTTTATATAAATACATGTATGTACATTATTTTCATATTTACATACCATTAAATTATATACATATATATATATTTTTTTGTATCATATTATAATTTATTTAATAGCTCAGTTTTCTTGGCTCATTAACGCGGGAAATTATTTGATTCGTTAATTCTGATCAAAATATAAAATAATCAGAAAGTATTTTAGAAATCGAAAGTGTAACAATTTTAGGTTACTGACCGTGAAATAATAATATCAATATGTTTATAAAATATAGATACATAATAATGTATTTGTAAATAAATTTTATTTTAGGTAATTATATACATTTTTGCTGAAAAATTAAAACACTTAATAAATTAGGTGATATTTTTAGACTGAATAAAAAAAGGTCAGTAATATTTTATTATTCAAATAAAACGTTAATTAAAGGACTAAAATATTGAAAAGAAATTCAAAGTTTTAATGCAGAAGCATTAAAATAATTGTAGTCTAATACTACAAAAAAAATAGGAAGAATAAGTTAATCAATTTATTCTTCCGATGTAAAGAATTTTTGGTTTGAATAATCTAATAATATTGTTAAAAGGACTTATAACATTTTATTAGATTATTAGGTTGTGTACGTATAAATTAATTTCTGCACGCGACTACATTTAAAAATAAAATATACAATTGTGGTAGATTAGTATAAGAGTGGGCAAATCTATTCAAAATTGCAGTTGTTCTTTATTAAATTTAAGTGCTTATTACAATTAGAATTTAATGATACGATTCATAGCTGTCAAAAAAAAATTATTTTAATATTATTGATTAAAGGATTTTTATTTTTGGTCAATAAAAATATACTTTGGTAGCTTCACGTGTAGTTTATTCGTGTTGTATTTTTTTTAAAAACTAAAATTTAATTATACAATTTTTTTTTATATATTAATACAATTTATAAGTCCAATCCAATAACGTAATAATGATTTTTATTAGAATTATATTCTATATGCTTTCACCCTCAAAATTACATTTATAATAAATTATTAAAAAATATTACTAAATTAATAAATTTTTATTATTCATGTCATTTATATTTTAAATTATTCCATAAAATAATTTAAAATATTCCATAAATTCTGTTTTAATATATAAAATAATATAATTAAGTCTGAAAAAAAAAACAAATTGTAAAATTTGATTAATTTTGGAGTACTTAAAGATAGTAAATTGTGTGTTTATCATTTCATTTCAGTACGAAAGAGCGATAATCAATTAATAATCCAAATATAAAGTGTTAAGTTTCGTAAATCCAAATATAAAATGTTAAGTTTCGTAAAGTGTTAAGTTTCGCTTTTATTCAAAGTTTAATAAGAGATTTAAAAATATGTAAGATCTAATTTCTACAATTCAGTAAGCCTAAAATAATAATTTTGAAAGTTCAGTAAGCCCTGAAATAATTATTATATTATAATGTATAAACCCTATTCATCATGGAATAATTAATATGTTTTAGTTACTAGTTAGTGCAATTTATTTAATAAAAAATAATATTAGGATACAGACGATTTTAGGATACGCACGACTTTAAAATACGGACGTGTTTATCGCAAATTTTCCATTTTCTGTATTTGTAAAACATACTAGTAATAAAATATATTGATAAAAATTATTAACGATTTTTCGTAAATTTCGAGAAAAAAAACGATGTATATATTTTTTAATGAATTTCTCACCGCTTATAATTTATTTTCGTTATAATATTTCTAAATTTAAACTTTATTTTTCATAAAATCACCATCGTATATAAATATTAAATTACAACTATTGTCGGACAACTAACAAACTTACTTAAAAACTTTATAGTTCGTGCGTTTAATGATCTAATTGTTTTTTTTTTAGCTTATTTCCAAACAAGTAAGAAAGAAACATGTAAACATTAAATTAACCTGAAAGTTTATATGGCTTTTTGTCTGTACACTCATATTTGGTATATTTAATATTTAATATATATTTTTTATATCGTTTAGAGACCGAATATAATCTTGTGATTGCTTTCTCTTCCAGTTTATAAACCGTGCTGAAGCTTACAGTCCTGTTTAGTTAAATGAAGTTGCTTTAATAGTAATGTAAAAAATTGATATCAATTGGTAAAATATATCATTTAATATAAAAAAAATTGTTAAACATAAATTATATTTTCGTTAATTAGGCCTAAAATTGAGCCTAGGTCTGCATTAAGACATTATATTGCAATTTGGATACTAATTTTATGTTCCGCCCGAAGTATAAATTTCTTTATAGTGAAGAAACTTTACTTGCAATAAACTAATGGCTTAAATGAAATAAATTATGTTGGCAGTTTGCATTTGTTCCACTCCTAAAATTATATTTTACTGGGAATTTTCTTACTGATGGTTTGTTAATGCTGGTTAAACTGACTGAGTTATTTCCGAGGCATAACTGATACTCAGTTAAAGCTGGTTAAACAGACTGAGTTATTTCCGAGCCATACTTTAACAATTGCACAAATTATATTTCGTAGTACCGTCAACTGTATTCATTCGGGAAACAGTTTTAAAGTTTTTGTAAATCGGAAACAGAAAAATTCTTGTAAATTGTATTCAACAAACCCCTTTGATTCGTATAATAGTTTTTTTTTTTTTTTGAAAATTATATTAAATAAAAAAAGTTTTTCAGTTTTAATTAAGTTTATTATTTATGTCCAGTATTGTTGAGGTATACAAGCTAACAGAAATGGTTGTTGTTACTTATTTAAAATTTAAAATTCAAATGGTGAATAACTAACTATACAAAATACCCACATTTGTCAAGAAAACTATAAAAGCTTTTATTTTTATTACCTGTTAGTTATATAGTTTATATATATTTTTTGTTTTTACTTCTTAGCTCAGTCAGCAGCTTGTGCAACGATTTTTTCAGAGGTTTTAATATTTGTTTTCAGTTGCTTTCGACCAATCGTGTTGATCAGTACTTATAACAAACTATATCTTCTTTTTTTTTTTCAAAAATAAATTTAATTATTTTTTTGTTTTTTAACGAATATTTATGATATTTTATATAATTTAATTTTATTGGAAATATTTTAGATTTGTTATAAAGTACAAAATAAATTAAAATTAATTTTATATTTTCATAATTTCTTATATAAATTTTCATAATTTTATTATCCAAACAACATTTTTAAATTTAAAAAAAAAAGTGATTACAACTTTAAAGTGAGTTGGTTTTAGGTGAAAAGTTAAATTTTTTGCAATTATGTTTAATGTTTTGAAAACGTATTGAAAAGATATATTTGCTAATTTTCTGCCAAATTCTTCAAATATAAAAAGATTTAAATAAAGAAAGAGAAACGAAAAGTTTTATAAAGTAAAAATTTGTTAAATTAATTTCAATATTATTTATTAGTTACAAAAAAAAAAAAGTGGGAGTTTTAATTTTCAAAGTGGAGCATATTTTTTTTACTATTGGAAAAATTATGAAAATTATTTATTTTGTATTTAAATAAAAAAAATCTAAATTATTTTATTAATTACATTAATTTAGATTAGTTTGTCAATATTGTTATTTTTTTTAGGTCAGATTTTATTACAATTTTCATAATCTATAAATTTAGTCTATACCCTTACTACTAGCCCTACACGTATTAGTCATTTAGTAAAATGTTTCTGGTAATTTTAAAACCAATAATAAATAAAATATTACATAATTTGTGTATTTTTTTTTTAGATATTGATTATTTTCCAATTTATTGGTTTTAAGTAGTTTTTTTTTAAAGAACGTAAAAGAAACTACAATTATAACCTTAACCTTGGTAACATTTATTAAAAGAAATGTCATTAAAAAAATGTATATTAGTTTTATTAAAAAAAATTCTTTTTAAAAAGTCACAATTTATTACAGAGACATTTTAAATAATTAATATTCAGTGAAATAAAAAATTCAAATATGATTTGTTTCACTTTGTTTATTTAATTTACTAAGAAAATGAAATTCTAGTGAAAAATTGATTAATTTAATACATAATTTAGTGAGAAAAATTTCAAAATAATATTTATATTTTTAATTAACTATGAAAAACAACAGTTAACACGGCATAAGTTTACATTAAATATTTCACATGAAAATGAAATTAAAATCATATTTTCAACAGTTTTCAGGATGAAGGTGTTAAGCGACATTTTCATTTAGAGTAGAACATGTTTAAAGTACGTGAGGTTTACTACTAAAAATTAACACATAAATTTAAAAAATATTTTCTATCTTAAAATGCGGTTACCAATGACATTGCCTTATAATGACCTTGCCATATACCTTGCGACATATGACCGGCATTATTGGTTACCAAATATGTCGAATCGTATGGTTACTGTTTTTAAAAGAAATGTGGCGGAGAGTAATTGTTTTTTGCTAATTCCCTTCTTTCTGGAATACATTTTCGTTGTCTGTCATATTTTTTATTCTAATTCTACTTCAAATAATTCTATTTTTCCATATTTCATTAATTATTACTTTCAAAATAATAACTTTATGCATTGAATTAAAATTTCAATAATAATTCGAATGACAGTTGAGAGCGTGATGCATGAAATGTCCAGTTTTTAGTTATTTATGGCAATGCCAATGTTTCTGGTCTATGGAGACCTCCATTTCCAAAGCAGTAAACACTGTAACTAAAAACGTATTTCACTATGCATTTAAAATATTTATGTTTGCCACAAATAATATTTTACAAAAAAATATCACTTAACAACTTTATCCAACTAAGCTCTTCAGTTATCTTTTAATAAAAATCCTATCAAATATTTAAGTTAAAAATGTATAGTTTATTAATAGTAACATAATAATATTTATAGGACTTGGATCCACCAACATATTATACACTATAATGTTGCGTGTAATTTTGTATAGGTATTATAATAGTTTTCCAAAAATTTAATCAAACCAAAATATGCTCAAAATGAATAAAGTTCTAAAATATATAATAATGATTTTTCATTTAAGTAACGTACAAGTACAGAAATATTTCTTGTAATTGTCAAAGAAAATATATTTTGAAATAATAATAATGGTTTGGTTAGTTATCGCAGAATTAAAAATGTCACTTCTTTTATTCTTACTTTTATGGTAAAAGGATTTTCTGGCAACATTATGTTGCAAACTATTTTACTTAAAAAAATTTGTAAAGTCCTTATCTTTTCCTTATTTGGCAAAAAAATAGAATGACAAAACAAATTCGGTTTTTTACATAAAATTTTTTATATTTCGGAGTTATTTATGAATTTCTTTGAAATTTTATCATGATTTTATTAAATTAATTATTTCAATTAAATTCCAAAAAAAGTCTAATAAAAATTATGTTCTTAATATTATTTTTATTACAAAATTTCCTTATCCTACTTACATTAAAAGATTGAAAAATTGTAGATTGTTTCCGAAAATTTTAAATTTATCTTATAAAATGTTTTTAAGTTCCTTAAAACAATTTTGTCCTTTCACAGTTTAATTCAAATTAAATAATTATATTTACTTAGAATTAGTATTTTTTTTTAAATTATTTAAAAATACAAAAATTGTTTGGTTTTTTTTAATCTACAGGAAAAAAAGTGTTTTGTGTAAATTGAAATTTATGAAATGATATTATCACGCAACCTAAAATTGACCACAACAAATTTAAATTAATACCAAAAAAAAAAAAGAGACCATACTGCTTCATAAATGTGTCCTTGAGTTGAAAAGGATAAAAAATAAATGAATTATAATTCCGAAAAAAACTAATTGATTGAAGTTTCATTAAAAAGAATTTTTATAGACCAATGAAATAATAATAAATTAATTAATAATGTCATTTAAAATTTGATAACATATTTTGTATACTTAATTAATAAACGTGTAAGCATATAATTTACATAATTTTGAATATATTTATAAACATAAATTTAATGAAATTTAATATTACCAGAAATATACGTAAAACTGTGATAGTATAAAACGCAGTGGAATCGTAATTTTCCGGAAATTGTATAAAATATTTTTTTTTTTTTAAATTAAAATTATTATTATTTTTTTTAAAAACACAAAATGCCAATTTGTATAAAACGACGTTATCAATTAATTTGTTTAATATTAAGTGCAATTTTGGCATTATTAACAACAGCTGGTGCTAAACCATCATTTTCATTTTCACAAAATTTTCCAACATTTCAATCATTGACACAACAATTTGTTGAAAAACGTAGTGTTAATCAAATGAAAAGTTACAGGTAAATTTATTATAATTAATTATGTTGTGTATTATTAGTGTTATTTAAATTAAAATTACTTTTTTAAATGTTGTCATGTTCTGATAAAAATCTACAATATATGTTTTTGTTTTTTTGTAATGGTTGCAGTGGGAATCGTGTAAATAATGATTCTCTAATCATGATTTATTATCATGATTCAACAATTGCAGTTGTTGAATTGGGACCTGAAAAATTATTACTTGGCTGTGAATTAATTGAAATATAGTAAGTAAAATTAAAATTTGTTTTTGTCAACAAAAAAAATAATAAAATTATTAGATTATATGGGAAATAACATATGTTTATGTTCCAATTTTCAAGTTCACTCTGTACTTCCTTAATTTCAAAATATAGAAATATGTTTATTGACTTTAGAAATAATTTGTGAAACTTAATAAGAAATTTTGGGAAAAATTTAAAACAGTTTTTACTCAAATATCCTTGTACCGAATAATTTGGACTTCCTTATATGAATTGATTAAAATTTCATAATATTTTCATAAATATTATGAATCATAACATTATTTAGATTAAAATGGTATTAAAAATTTAGAATTCGAATGACAAAAATAATATAAATTAATTAGACAATTCAAAAGAAAAATTAATCCGGCATTGGTAATGACTTAGTAATTCTGTATTAAAATAATAACTTTATTTTATACGCTTTTATTAAATTGCGTAGCGCTCTAAACAGACAAGGGATCATACATTTAAAATAGGATAAATTGCGTAGCGCTCTTAACAGACAAGGGATCATGAATTTAAAATAGGATTATCCTAAAATAACTTTCGCAGAGGTTTCGCGACTGAACATGCATATTTTGTGTGACTGTTCCAGTTTTATGAACTTACGTTATAAGTATTAAGGATTCTTATAATAAATTATATACCGGCTTAGATATGGGAATTAATTTTTATCATCGGTTGGCTAAGCCAACCGCTGACCCATTCCAAATTTTGGAGCGACATGTAGAATTGTCTACCATACTGCGTAACTTGCACTATTGATTCATCTCTATTGTATATTTGTCGAGTTAGAGTTAGATAGATCTATATGTGCTGGATGTAAGAATAGCTATAACCACTTAATACTCAATCAAAGATGTGGCCCGAAATTTCTTTAACATTATCTGCGTACAGTGTGTATGTATCAATATAGTATTACTAGGTCTTAGAGTTGATTTTTGAGAAAAAGTCCTTTCTTTTGATGACAATACTTTACTTCAGATTTTAAATATACCAGTAAACTGCAGAGGGACTCTTTAAAATGAATTGGAAATAATTTTTGTTTAACTCAAAATGCAGAGTTAATTGTAATTAAAAAATGTTAATTTCATGTATAATTAAAAAAATATATGATATATAGTTTATCTACGAAGAAATTATTAAAATTACAATAAAATATTCATAAATTAGTCTAAAATAATAAAAAAAGCCATAAAGTTAATAAAAAAAATTAAAATTAAAATTTTTAATATTAAAACAACAAAAAAGCATGAAATTAGCAAAAAACATGACATGAATTTGTTGCATATTACATTAGTATCTAAATTAAATTAATTTTTTTTGTGGTAACACGAAATTACATAGTTCCAACTTTATGTTTCAATAAAAACATTTTTTTTTTTAATTTGTATTTCTATCACAAAAATGTTGTCACAAAAAATTAGTTAGTGTTTCAATAAATTTTTATAGTAACATTACTTTAGAGTGGCAATTATAGTTGTTAGAGTTAAGGTTAGAATGGCAATCGAAATATACAAATGTTTGAGATGAAAACTAATTTATAGAAAACAGTATGAACACTATAAACTTGCATATTGTCTGCACTGTTTGCAATGTAAAATCTTGATTATAATTTTTTTTATTAACAGTGCTTTTTTAAAATAATATTTTCATTTTATATTTCCTCAATTTAAAAATCAACAAAGAAATGAAAAGTAAAATTTTCAAAAGGTTATTCCTGTTGACGGAAACAACATAATATTTTTATGAATTTATTTTATGTTAAATTTTGTGTTCTCACTAAACTTTGACTTTGAAATTACAAAAAAAAAAGCAGAAAAAAAATGAAAAAAAAGTCCGGTTCATAAAAACAAAATAACCGGTTCATAAAATGTGATATAATCCATTAAAAGCACATCTTATTTACAGTTCATTTATATATGTTTTCGCATAAAAGAGAAAGTTTATTTGGTTTTTTTTTCAAATTTATTTTTTGTGTATATTTTCGCTGTGTGCTCTGCATTATCGATTGATTGATTTTACTTCGCTAAATAAACAATTCGGTCACGTTTTTCTGATTTGCTTCATAAATAATAAAATAAGCACATTTTTTTTTAAAAATTAAACCGAACTAACGAAATTAATAATAGAAATGTCAATCGGAAACAAAATATTGGATTAGACATGGATGATGGTATACCGAAGCTTAAATTAAGCTTAGCTTAATTTCATTAAGTTGAGATTATATTTTATAATAATTGTAGATTGAAACTTTATTTGAAATGAAAACTTTTTAGGTTGATTTAAGAATATTTAAATTAAACATATATTATCTACAGTTACTCAATTATGATTGAATTTTTTCACAAATTTATGTATATTTAGAATAAATTATTAATAAATTAGACTCAGATTGATAATAAGATTACAAAATAAAGGATTGTCCATAAATTACGTAAGAAAATTGTTTAAATATATTAAAATTACTTATATTTTTCTTGTCAACTATTATTGGTCATTAGTAATACAAAGTATTGATTGGAATTCCATAATTTTATTATAATTACTCTTTCCAATTTGTAAATTTCTAAATCCTAAAACCAAAATACGTAAAGTAGACAATTGCTTCATAATATTAAATACTTGAAGTGTAAAGATTTTTTTTAGCCGTAAATATATTTTAATTTTATTGTGAAGTGCAATATTGCAGGAAATGATTTGCAAAATTAAAATTCCAAGATTTCTGTGACGTAATATTTTCATAATTCATAAAATTTATATAAATAAAAAATCGTAAACGATTTTTCACAATACTATCTTTAGGTTTTTCCAATTTGCAAAAATATCAACTTTACCAAAAAAAAAATTTATGTTATTTAACAAAGTGCATAAACACATTAATAAGGCAAGGTAAATTCTTTTTTTTTCCGTGTGAAGTTGAATGCGTAAGGTGTAAATTTCGAAAACCACCGAGGGGTTTAAAAGTAAAATTATAAACAAGTTATTCTTGAAAATAAAAAAAATACCTAATTCATGAAAAAGTCGTTTCTTTTTTGTAAAATTACAAAAGTAAATTTATTGCAAGGAACTGGAAAAAAGGGGCATAAAATTTTTATTTCGAATATTTAATGAAAATAAAAAAACGCTTGATAATAAAATTAGCTAGATTTAAACTTACGTTATATTTCTGTGCTGCCGTTCTCAGTTATAAGTTTATTTATGTTTATAAGTTGGTATGGTCTTTTTTAACTATTAATTAAAGTCATCCAGTTGCAACAAATATTCATTATGTTGTCGAAATTCTTATTGATTTTTTTTAATAAAAGTTAATCACGAATTCAACATTAATACATTTAAATTTCATATTTATGGAGCTATAATTAACATATAATTGATTAAAAACTGATTGTCAATTAAAGTCTAGACTCCAGACAAACTATTCTATTTTTACTTATAACTTTTCTTAATTTTATGTTTATGATTAAAGTCTAAAATACTAAATTAGATTAAATTATTATTTTTTCATTAATTTAACAAATCGGAAATAAATTTAATATTTTTCTTCAAATTTTTATACTTGAACCCAACAAATCATAAATATCTTAACCAGTTTAATCAGAAACCTTTTTTACTTCATTTTTATGCTCTAAAAATTGTGGGTGGATTAGTAAAAAAAAATATTTTACGTTATTTTCGTGTATAAAATACCGAAACATTGGTGGAAACGACAATAAACCAAATAAACTTTTTTTTAATATTTTATTAAATGAATTTTTTATGTCAAGAGAAATTGTGAAAATTAATATACATTTGATATATAAAATGTAGTGTAATTTTAAATTACATAGAACACTGAATATTAAATTTTATATAAAGTGGTAAAGTTTAAGAATTAATTGTAATGGATATGTTATTAGTTCAATAAATATATGCAACTTTGTATATTACAAAAATTTCAAGAAAAACTGATATTTCATTAACGCTGCAGTTAATTTCCTTTTAATAGCATATATTTATCTTTCAACTAAAGTATTTTTTCTGAAGAAATGGCAAAATGAAGTTATGATTCAAATTTTTAAAGAACTGGAAAATTATAATTTTATGTACATATTATAAATCTATTATATGAATCAATAAATAAATATATGTGTTTAGTATGTATGACACATCCGACATGATTCCTTTTAAAGAAAAGCTTTGGTCTTTAGAGATTACAACAAATTTAAACTAATGAAATAATTTTCAAATGTTCAGTAATACTCAGAACTATTTTTCTTATAATCTCGTTTTTTACGTTGAAATACTTTATTACTAATTCTATATAGCATTAAGTAATAGATTTCTGCAATTATAAAAATTAAAAGTTTAGAAATACTGAAAATAATTGTTAATTTATTTGTAAAAATTATGACTAAAATTAATTGACCAATTTGATGTTGCATATTTAGATGAGGGTTAACAAGTATTTTACTATTTTTTTCTCAATTCAAGACCAATTTTGCAAAACCAATTTGTAAGAATATTTTTATATTCGCAAATTTAGCTTAAGTTCATTTCTTGCAGTTTACTAAAGAGATGGAGTTTACTCTAGATATGCTTTAATATTCGAAGTAAACGAAATTCAGTAATGGTCCAATAGCGAGTATTACGAGGGGATAGCTAGCTATAAGATTTTTCCGAAATATAAATTTTCAGTTATTGGTAACATATGATTAATATACGTATTTTTTGTGAAAGTTCTGTCACACTAATTTTCTTTAATAACTTGTATCGAACAACCTTGTTTCGTAGTTCAATATTCTTTTATATGTAAAAGCAATTTGTTTTTAAAGGCCATATTTTTTCAAGGTAAATTTTCTTTACAAATTTTAATAACACAAACATATAAATGATAAAGTGGCCAGAAAATTAATGTTTATATTGAAACATACTGACCTCATCTTAAAATTATTATTATTTTTTTTGATTGTATTTTATCTAATCATATTTAACATCTAAATTTTAATTGCATTATAATCTGTAACGTGGTTATCAACGTTCAACAATTATTTACATTTTTTATTTACATATAAAGTTGCTTATTAGCATTACTCTCATGCATATAATTGTGATATTTAGCATTGAACGAATATTGTATAATAATATATTTTGGTATTCGTTAAACACAATTCGAGTTAAAAATATATTTTTAACTTTGCCTATTTTCTACTTCATTGCGCAATTAGAATTCATTTTCAACAAAATTTATTTATAAATCGAAATTTAATGCAAAACAAACATAGTTGAAATGATTAATTAAATTTATATCTATAAATCCAATTTAAAATATATTTTTAATTACATAAATCAAAGAATTAGAGGGCAACTAAAATGGATTATAAATTCCAACTAAATAAATATTAATATTTAATAATTATAAAATTAATTTTTTACAAATTAAAATAGTATATAAAAGAAATTGTAATTTACCTTAAATGTTATTATTTAATATAAAAAGAGAAATTAAACGACAAATCTTACCATAAACCATACTGATTTTAGCAACACGCTACAGTTCATATGGGTACAGAATAATCTGACCCATATGAACTTTTACAAATTACCTGGTCTTGGGCATTCTTCTAATCAAATATATGTGTAATATTATTATTAACAATTGTATATAATATAGAAATGTTGCAAATGGAAAAAAAAATATTATGTTGACACGCAATTGTTATCCAAATGTGTTGTTATTTTTGTTAGCAAATATTATAAACGACCATTAAACGTATAATAATTTTTTAAAAAGCTAGCTTGTAAATAATATACTTGTAATTATATTATACAATTTATGAATATTAAATTTACTTTTATTATTTAATTATTATGTACATAACATTCATTCAAACAATCTGTCTGACTAGTTATTGGTACGTTAAATACTTGTAATGATTATTTGTCCAATTATCTCTTACGTTGTAGCTATTTAGATTAATATCATTGAGCCAATTTACTAATTTTTATCAAAATTTAAAGTAGTGGGGTGTTTTTTTTTTTTTTTATTGAAATACAATTTTTAAAAATTGAGTGGTGCCAACAGACCCATAGTTTAATGCAGAAAATTAATTTCTCTTATATTTTAATTCAACTAAAATGAAAATTTCAAAACAAAACCTTAAAACCTTTTTACATAATTAAAGTCATCATAAAGAAATATGTTAAATCAAGGCCAAAAAATGTTAAATTTCACTTGAACCGGCAAATCACCACCGATGAATTAGCAAAAGAAATATTTGTGGAAAAAAAATAATATTAAATTAAAAATGGTTTTTATTTCCTTTCAATGTTTTGATTCAAATTAATTGTATTTGTTTTTTTTTTTACTCTTAAAATTATTTAGTAAGGAAGAAGATGGAAAAAATTTACTTGAAGATTTATCAGAAATAAATCGTCCTCTTGAGGTGCAATTTAAAGAAATGCTAAAATTAATGAGTCAATGCGAATATGTAGATAAATTCAATCATTTATCAGATAAACATAAAATTGAAGAAACTGAAACAAATTCTATGACTACACCAGCTGGTATATTTCCAAGAAGTCCATTATCCATATTAAGTGGAATTATTCCAGGTATTTATATTTTAATATTTTATTTTAAATAAATTTTATGCATTAATATTTTCTTTTTATTAAGGGACAAAATGGTGTGGGACTGGTGATATTGCGGTTACTTATAATGACTTGGGAACTGAACAAACAATGGACAGATGTTGTCGAACACATGATCTTTGTCCAATTAAAATACGTGGATATCAACAGAAATATGAATTAAATAATGAATCATTATATACAAAGTAAAAATTTTCAAAAATTATTAAATATATTTTTTTTTATAAAAATATTTAATAATTTCAATTTTTTATAAGGTCTCATTGTACCTGTGACGATATGCTATATTCGTGTCTTAAGAAAGCAAATACATCAGCCGCTCAGCTAATGGGTTCAATTTATTTTAATTTAGTTCAAGTATAATTTTAATTTCTTAAATTAAATCGAAATTAAAAATTATTAAATTCTATTTTTCAGGTACCTTGTCTACGACGTACAAAAGCTGGCTATGAATTCCGAATGGCTAAAGAAGGATTTTAAAAGTATTTATATAAAATATATTTTTATAGTTTATTGTAAAGAAAAATTAACACTGTGTTTATAATCTTGACTAGCTTTAAAATTGTAAAATAATAAAAATTGTATTTAGTTTTTAAATGTTATTACAAAATTTAAAAAGAAAAATGATAAAATATATAATTAAATTTTATGTTTCTAAGAATATTTTTGCTTCTTTTTAATTAATATAAATATAACAAGGGTATTTCGGGTCTTGTGTAAGTGTTTGGCCAAGGGTTTCCGTATTTGAGTGGTTTTCAAATTTTTTCAATGACATTCCTTTGTCAGCAATAATATTTATTTTGATTGAGTTTCCCATCTCCAAGAGCTTCATCCTTCATCACCTATGGTAATCTGTTACTCTGAATTTATATTGAACTTT
The DNA here is from genome assembly GCA_963932195.1 of Empis livida. Classification (NCBI taxonomy): domain Eukaryota; kingdom Metazoa; phylum Arthropoda; class Insecta; order Diptera; family Empididae; genus Empis; species Empis livida. The sequence goes on from OZ010648.1 coordinate 32,612,016, forward strand.
AGTAATACATTTATATGCATTGTTTTAACTTGATTTTTAATAAAGTTGATTTTAATTTTAAATATAAATACTTTAAGATCATAATTTAGATCAGCGTTTTATCATAATTTAGATCAGTTAAATTTTTTTAAGGCTAATATGTAATTATTTAGATAATAAAAAAAAAATTTAAGAGCAAAGGAAAAATTTAAAAACACAAAAAATGTAGATAAAATCGTGTTCCACAAACTAGAATTAAGTGGTAATTTTTTAGCTATTTAAGTGGTAATTTTTAAGATATTTTAATAGATTTTTCAATATGAACTGTTCGCAACACATTTACAATTTTCAAAAGGTTATTTTTTGCTTTAGAACCTCTTCAGGCTGTTAAACGGTACCACCTTCATTGTAAATTCAGTAACAAAAAAAAACAAATCTAATTATTTTTATTATAAGATATTTTAATTGTATAATTGAAATAAATAACAAAAAGAAATTAATACATTATGTGCTATTATTTTTTTTAAGCTACCATCTAATAGACTTTTTTTTTTACATTAGAGATTATTTTATAAAATTAATAAAGTTTCGTAAAAATACATATAATTTGTTTTTAATATGATTAAATAAATATTTATATAAAAATTGCAAATTACATAATAAAAAATTGGCTACTTGAATATTATATTTCTTAGTGGTAAATATTTCATTGAATTTGAGTATTAAAAATTTTACATTTATTTAACATTTTTCTTATATATTTCATTAATTAAAAACATTTAAGTTAAGGTACAGTTTAAAATATTGCAAACTACATAAATTTATATTAATTTTATTTAAGTATTTTATAAATTTAATTTTGATTTTATTAACTAATATTTTGACTATATTTGTAATATGTGATATAATTTTTTCTTTTAAATAAAAAAATTACTTTTAAAATGCATAATTATAAAAATGTTATTTGCGAGATTGTCTTTTTTGATGTCTTATTAGAACCTTAAATTCAATAATGGACATTTTATAATTAAGATCCTTAAAAAGAAAACACTTAAACATCCAAGAGAAAAGTTCATAATATGAGTTTAAATTGTATTAAAAGTTTATATTAAAAATGGTTTCGTTGTTACCATAAATATGAGTTATGAAAAAAAAAAATTCTCCAAAATTAAAATTAAGGCACTTTTATTATGAGATTACTTTTTTCATATTATGTATTGTAAAATTTCAATTATTTTTATCTTAAATAGAAATATTAATAATTAAATAAAAGTTACTTCTAATAAATCCCATTCCCACAAATATTAAAAAGACTAAATAAAAACAAACAAAACTATAAAAATTAGTTAACAAAATTTTTTTTAAAAATAATAAAAACATAATTATTATCAATGACTCTTTTGTTACTACACCTTTTTCAGTTATCATTTTTTGTAAACTTATATTAGTATTTATATTTAAAATATACTTGATACATTTGGTGGAGCACCACCAGTACCACCAGCAGGGCCATTTGTTGGTACTGGCTGATGGGGTCTATCCATATCTTCGTAAGTTCGTTGTTGTTTAGCTGGAAAAATTGTAACTGGTGCAGTCATTGTTCCGCCACGTTCAGTAAATTCACGATGTAATAAAATTGAAGTAAATGGTCTTAGAATTAAATTGAGAATTGAAAACGCTATCACCCAACCATCTTAATAAGCAATAAAGAAATTTTAAATTTATTTCATTTCATCATAAATTTAAATACTTACTCATATGATTAAAGAATACAATTATGCAAATTAAGTCAAAAAATATGCTGAGGGAGTTAATTAGAAGAGCCTGTAAGTTTTTTTAATTGTTTATATAATATTTTTTTAATAATTCGTATTTTATCAATGTAACAAACAAACTTGACGTACACGAAAGCAGGACGATAAAACATAAGAGAAACATTTATACCATAATATGGATTAAATTTTAATATATTTTAATTTATGTTTCACACTGTCTTTACGTCTAGGTACGTTAAATTTGTTAATTCAATATAAATAAAAGGACAATTTAGAAATTAATTATTTAAATTTTTAGTATAACACATTATAAGTAAAAAAATACTCAAATTTATATTATATAGATGAGATTGTAACACCTGTTAGTATTATTTTCTTTTAAAAATTTTTCTTTCCTGTATTATAAATTTATTTACATATTTTAAATTGATACCAGAAAATTAAATTTGTATAACGTTAACCCCTAACTGCCACATTATAATATATCTTCATTTATTTATATTCCACCGATAATATATATTTTATTAATTTGATTGACAATTAAGGTCATAATATCCACCCCCTACAATACTACAAAACAACTTCAAAAAGAACATTCAAAAGTTATTTATTAGTTTCTCTTACTTTTTTTCCTAATGAAAATTTATTATTGATTTAATTTAAATAAATACACTCTTATAAGATTGTCAAGGGACTATAACAAAATTTAATATTAAATTTAATAATGAAATTGAAGTATTTTTTAGAAAATACAGAAAAAATAAAATATAGAAATAATATATTAAAAAATAGACAGATATCGAAATACATAATTTTATAAAGAAACCAAAATAATCAACCAGAATGTGGTTTATTTATAATCATGAAATATATATATATATATAAATAAAAACTATATAACCGGTAATAGTTAGCATAAATTTCTATAGTTAAGTTTTCTCACCGCCAAAAACATAACACACAAAATATATATCTACGTATATATATTCAAATTAACAAGCTTATCTTAACTTATGGTGAAATATAATTTTTATTTTTCTATTACTTTTATTATTGTGCCGTGTACAAATACATTTCACTTACTATTTATCATTTATTATAATAAATTAATTTTAATTGTTAGGTAAAGAAATATTTATTTTAATAAAAAGAATAATTTACTTGATTGAATATTATTTTGTATCAGTATATCCGCACTTACAGATTTTTCAACAAAAAAAAAAATTGTACAAAGTATTTTATTTATAAAAAAATTAACAAAAAAAAATAAAATAAGATAGGATTTTTTATTTATTTTTCTCGTTTTAATATATGTAGAAAATATAAGATTCAAATTTTTCAGACCAGCGGTTTTGCTAAAATATCACTTTTTATCAATTAGTCGCTAGTCGTCAGAATAAGCCGACAAAAACTCTACAAATTCCGAATTTATAACAATTATGTATATAATTTTTTTTTTTTTTTCATATTTACTGAACATAAGATTTTCAATTTAATATTAAACTAACTAAGGGTATTTATATTATTCATACCTAATTCAGCGGCGAGTGAGAAAATAAAATATAATATAACAATGTGACCTCATTAAAATGTAAATTTATATTTAAGAAAATCAATAATAAGAAATTATATATGTAAAAAAAATTAAGAATAAAGGTAAATTAAAAATTCAAATTCTGTATAGAAGAAAATAAACCTACACAATTGTTATGTTAAAATCGAATATCGTAAAGTAAGTTAGAATGAGCAACAGTTTATATCTTCCCCTTATATGGGTTCCCCTTTCGTAATAATATAAATTTCTGCAAGAAAATATGTTGGAAAAACAAATTTTAAAATACGTAATTTCTAACATATTCATAAACTCTGACCTTTTACCCGCTGGATTTTTTTTTACTAATTATTGTTAGCGGAAGATTTTTTTTGTAATTGAAAATATCCTTAAATTCTATATACGTTAATTTTATATATTTATATTAATAAGATTGTAAAAAGTATAAATATTTACCGTATGGATGGCATCAACAGATTCTTTACAATGTATAGTCCAAAATAATGAACCAATAAATAAGAGATTATAAAATATATATGCGCCTGGTAACCATATTCCTAGCATTGCATTTGAAATAAATATAAAATGCACAAATGCCACTAACTAAAATTAGAATATAAATTATAAAAAATAAATTAGAATTCTTAAAATAATTTTATCACGCATAGTAATATTATGTAGTTGGAAGAAATTGAGATTTAAATTAATTAATTGTATATTATATATTGTTTTACGTTTTGAATGATAAACATACCTTAACTCTTACAAATGGTGATGACATTAATGTATTTAAATCAGTCATTTTGGAATTTATAAAAAAAATTAATTTTACTGAAGATAATTTTCTTCCTTTTTTTTTTTTTGAACTTTTACAAAAGCTTTCTGTTACTCACTAAATAATTTTAAAACGCACTTGCAACTATTGTATCCACATCCACTGTTGAATTATGAGTGTATAACAGATTTGCACTTGAAGGGTTTGTTTCCAATAAAAATATTAAAAATTTTCTTGCGCAAGCCAATATTATTTTCTTTTTTATTTTGACAGCTGATCTCATCCACTAAAAATTTGCATATATGAATATTTTTATTTTTATATGTTTAAATTAAACCAGTAAACAATTTTGTCTAGTTAGGACCGAAAAAAAAAGAAAATAAACTTTAGGAAATGCATATTATAGGAGAAAGGCCGGCTCCTAGAGAAAATAAAACTGTAGGAAATATATATTATAGGAATGCAATAGACAATTAACAGAAGCCGGCTTTTAATCAACAAAAAATTTCGTGTGCGTTGCGATGCGGCAAAGAGTTAGCTAGTATATTGTAATTTCAAATTAGAAAAAAGTAGATAATTACCGTTTGAAAATGATATATATTTGTTAGGGAAATATATCATATATTATGTTCAAAATCTTATGGATATTTGTCAAATATTATGTAACATTTTCTGACTTTTTTAGTACATGATTTCATCATAAAAACAAAATAAAACGACAAAGTAATGTAGGTAACATCTAACATTAAAAAAAGTATAGAATTATTTCTGTTACGCTGTAAAATGAAAATGTTGTATTTTATAATGCAGAACTTTCCATCGAGAACAGAATTCACCATAAATGAAATTTTATATTTCGGAACTCCGAAATAATATTCATATTAGAAATTTTTATAGAAATATAAACGATCAGGGTGCAATTCAATACTAAAATGTCACGGAATGAATACCACTTGTTGGATTGGATATCTAGTGTCAAATGTCAATCCGGTTATCAAATTAGATTATTTTATTAACTTTTTGAGTAATTTAATCTTTTAGCTTAATATAATGAGTTAGTTAAATAAGATAAATTGATATAGATTATTAAAAAATATGTCTTCCCAAAGTCAGTCTTTTAAAATAACCGCAGAAATGTTTGAAAAACTAGAATATGATGAAACCAAAGTTCGTTTAGAAAACAAGGTAAACATAAAAAACATAATTAGTTTATTTTTATTTAAATGAAAGAGAAATAATTTTTAGAATAATAATCTGAAAAGCAAAATCTCAATGAGAGAATGGAAAATTAATTTGAAAAAAATCACCCTACAAGATATTTTTGAAAAAATTAATAAAAATTTGGATGTACTGGCTAATATTGAATCAGAAGAAATGTGTATTTCAGTCTATTTGGCAAAAATGTTTATAAAAAAATCTATTTCACCATTAACAATCAATCGTGATAACTATAAACTTCCTGTGAAAAATATTTTAGCAGTTTGGGAAACAAATTTAACTGAAATTTTGGAACAATTATTTCTTTTTATTAATTTTGAAGTAGAATCTTTTACTTTTTATGTTGATTCTGCTAGAGAAAAATTCTTTTCGAAATTACTATTTGATATTTTGGGAATGGTAAAAGAAAGCAGTTTGGAAGTAAATAAAAAGGAGATAATGTACCTTGAATCACTTGAGATTAATTATAAAGCAGTTGTGGTTTTTAAAGCTTCAGATATTAATGCCGCCATTGATCAAATAGTAAATTCATTTGAGGATCCATTTAGTAAAACGGGAGTAAGATCAATTTATGTTCAAGAAAGTTGTTATGACAATTTCTGTTATATATTATGCGAAAAATTGCGTTATTACTCTGAAAATGTATTGCAAGATCTACATTTTTGTAACAAATTTAATGAATATCAGGAAATTTTAGATAAAATGAAAGCCAAAAAAATTCAACCAAAATTACCATCAAATGAAAAAATCATTGTACCTACAATATGTCTTAATTTTGCTCGCCGATTTTATGATGATGGACGAAATATTGCACCAATTGTAAATATGCAAAGTTTCAGAACAGTTAAAGAATTAATTAGTTTGATGACAGAAGATCAAAGTGGTAGTGTTAGCATTTGGGCTGATAATAATTCTATAGCTTATGAAATTGTTTTAAACTCAAATATTACATTTTTCGAACTAAACTGTCATGATATTTGTCAATATCCCTTGTATAAAGTCAAAAATTATATTTTTCTTAATACTTTTGATATTGAAACCACTAAAATAGATATTCCAAAGAGTGGAGTTGTAGTTGATGGAAATTATCATTACCAATTTTTCGAAGTTAAAAGTGGATCAATAAAAGTTATTATTTGTCCAATTGGTGTTACATTCGCTAATTAAATGGAAGTGCTAATTTTATATTTCATAACTGTAAGATTAGATTTTTTTTAAATAATTTAAAAGTTTTTACAAATTTTATAATCATATTTTTAAAAAAAATTGTGAATTGAATTTCTTTAGTAATTTGTAATAAAATCGTATCAAAACAAAATTAAATTGTTATTATTTTTAGACGAAAATTTATCTTATCTATTTTTATGTTTTTATTTATTTTAAATAGTTTAGTTCACTTATTCAAATTTCATTATCTAATCCGCCGTAAAAAAAAACAAAATAATTTCTATTATATGTACATAACTTGTATAATTTGTGCTTTTTCTCCAATTTTACGTTTAATATTTTCTTTATTAATAATTGGAGCGTTTTATCTATAAATAATTAAATGAGTTTTCATATACCGAAGAGAATGTTTATCGAACAAACTCTAAAAATCCTAATAATGAATATCGCAAATTTAATTCAGTTTTATGTACATATAATGCATTCTCTCTCTTTCACTATTTCTAATGCATACTAAATGCTGTCAAAATTATTATTGTTTAACAATTATTTTCACTGTGTACCTTTAATTACATATTTTATTTAAGATAAATTAATAAAACAAATATACAAAGTAAAATTTATTTATATATAAAATGTTTTGCAAGTAATTGAAATTAAATAGTGTTATATTCTTATTCCATATTTGATTAGTTTTCTAATTTATATTAAAATCAGTAACTAAAATTATAAATCTATTGTTTACTATTTTAACAGGTAATTAAATAGTTACTTTGCCTACGTGTGAGCAAAAGTTTTTATTTTCAGATATATTTTTTATAAGAAAGTAAAAGTGTTTTTAAAAACTAAGTGATTCGTAAATATATCATATACCATCTGTTCGTTTTTTCATCCTTAAGATAATAGATAATTACAAATTTATTTCATATAAAGAGATAACATTTTTTTAAAAAATTAAATTTGATGTTTTGTATGCTTCACTGCATTATAATTATATAGTATAAAAAAATATGAGTAATAATGATAATGGTAGCGATGAAGACGAAATGGATAATATTGAAGCATGTGAAAATTATGATGACACTCCATTGATGAGATCATCGTTAGGTAATTATTTTTTTTTAATTTATACATATATTCATAATTTTATACTTTTAAAGTGGACCAAACAAATTTTATTTTTAGAAGATGGTAAATTTCCAAAAGCACGAGATATTTTCGGATTAATGGGTTTTTTAGGTTTTGCTATTGTATATGCAATGCGTGTTAATTTGTCGGTGGCAATAGTTGTAATGGTAAATCAAACAGCAATTCCGCATGCAAATGTTGCAGTAGAAGATTATTGTCCTGGTCCAATAGAGAATTCTACTATATCAAAAAATGGGAAATTTATTTGGGATGAAGCAACGCAAGGAATAGTTTTAGGATCATTTTTTTATGGATATGTGGTTACACAAATTCCAGGTGGGCGTTTAGCTGAAACTGTGGGCGGAAAATTAGTTTATGGAATTGGAGTATTAGTTACAGCAATTTTTACACTCTTAACACCCTTTGCTGCTAACTGGAATCTACCTGCTTTAGTGATTGTACGTATTCTTGAGGGTATGGGCGAAGGCGTTACTTATCCTGCAATGCACGCAATGCTAGCCCACTGGATACCACCACTTGAACGTAGTATGTTTGCTGCTGTAGTTTATGCTGGCTCAAATATTGGTACTGTAATTTCATTACCACTGGCTGGCTGGTTATGTTCACTTGAATTTATGGGCGGATGGCCGTTAGCTTTTTATATTTTTGGTATATTAGGTATAATTTGGTTTATATTTTGGATGTATTTAGTTTATGATACGCCAAACGCTCATCCGCGTATATGTTACAAAGAATTAAATTATATTGCTCGTGCAGTAAATATGGACGAGCATCGTAATGATGATACGACTGGTTTAGATTATCATAGTGATGTCGACGATATTCCGTGGAAATCAATTTTAACTTCCGTTCCGCTTTGGGCAATTTTAATTACCCAATGCGGTCAGTCTTGGGCTTTTTACACTCAATTAACTGAACTTCCTACTTATATGAATAATATTTTACATTTTGGTATCGAATCTAATGCAATACTTACTGCACTTCCTTATTTAACAAGTTGGATATTAGGTATTTTATGTTCGTTATTTGCTGATTGGTTGTTAGCAAATAATTTAATTAGTCAATTGAATTCATATAAATTATGGAATACAATTGCATCCGTTATACCTTCTATAGGTTTAATTGGAGTTGCTTATGTTGGATGTAATTGGATTTGGGCAATGTTTATGTTAGCCGGAATTGGAGCATTTCAAGGTGCTATATATCCAGGGAATCAAATGAATCATATTGCTTTAAGTCCCAAATATGCTGGAACAATGTATGGTTTAACTAATTCAGCTGGTAATACTTGTGGGTTTTTAGCACCTTATGTAATTGGTTTAATTGTTAATGGCAAAGAGACATTAGGACAATGGCGCTTAGTATTTTATTTAGCTGCTATTTTAAATATTGGTGGTAATTTTGTATATTTAATTTTTGCTAGTGCTGATGAACAATCTTGGTCAAGAAATCAGAGACGGAGAGTAAGAGAGACATTTTAATGGTAATTTTTAATGAATGCTTAGTTTTTGGATATTAAGAATATTAAATTTAGTAATATATAACTGTAATTTATGCTCAAAATATATTTACAAAAACCAAAAAAGTACCTTAAATAAAATTATTTTCATATTTAGCGAAATATATTCAATTCCTAAAAAAACGAATTCATTTTCGTGTCGTGAGTAACAATTTGTGATAAAAACGAAATAAATATCAAAGTTCTAATATATATACTGTATAATAAAATAATAATTTCAAAAAAAAAATCATTCAGAAATATTTTTATAAATGCATAGATATTAAGTTTTAATTAATAACTAAATAAGCAATAGTCTAATTTGACTATTTTCAATTATTTTGGCACAATTACTATGTTTTTAAATATGATTTATTTTTAAGAAATGGAAAAATACATGGATATAATTAGACTTCCTTAATCTGTTAATTGCTTTTGTTGTCTATGTTTATAAATAGCCAGCAAATAACGAACATTCCAATATATTTAAAGAGTTATTTAAGAAATCAAGGCAAAAGTTACTATATTATTTTTACGAAAAATTTTTGAATTTAGTTTTTATATCGTTTATTGTGATGCTCGATAAAATGCAAAATTATTTGTTTTATTTTAAGAATTAAAATTATTAAATGAAATAAATATAAAATTTTTTAAAAAAGAATATATGAAATATGTAAACTATTATATGTATTTATAACTAAATAAAAAAAAATTATATATATTTTATGAAAAAAAAATTCTTTTTTTATTCAAATTAATTTTATAGGAATATTTCAAATTAAACAACCGATATTCAAAATAATACGAAAAATATAACAATAAAATGAATATTATTTTATTTTTATAAAATTTCAAATTCCGATGTTTCAAAATTATAAAAATAATAGAAATAACATAACAGTGAATCATCATGCTTTCTGTTGTTTAATTAATATAATTTTATAAGTTAAACAATAATTTGAAAAAGGTTGCAAAATATTTAATTACTAATATTAATTTTGTTTCTAATTACTAGGGATAAAATGTAAATTTGATCTGAATTAAATTTTAATGATCCATCAAATAGTCCATCAAAAATGGTGTATCATCATTTGTATAAGGTTTTAATGGAATATCATACGGCATCGGAAATGGAGGAATTCCGTCTCTTATGGCATTCAAGGGAAATGTATCTTTGTCAATCTTAAATCAATTAAAATTATTAATAAATTAAAAAGAAAAAACAATTTAAGAAAGAAAAATTACTATTAATTTTGGTAAAAATACTACACCAACTTCATAGTTCATAATTCTTAACGTCGGCTCAATTTTTGAATTTTTATTAAAAGATCCCCATGCTGCTTTTGATAAATTTGCTGAAGTTAAAACGAACCAATATAATCCCTCATCTGACCATCTACAATAAGTTTTAATGTGTGGCATAGCTTTACTGCGATAACGCATATTTGATATCCATTGATACAAATGATGTTTTAACCAAGGCTGTTTATCATTTGTATTTTTACTGTATGGTAAACACCCACCACCTAGCATACCATCATGACTATTTTTCACATTATTAAAACTAGGATAGATCATTTTAAATTGAGGTAAACGTCTTAAACCCATGGGAGTTGTATCTTTTCGAAAACTGTTGACGATATCATTTTGAATCCATGACTGTTCATTCGGTCCCAAACTACCAATGCTGGAACTCTGTGCAACAATTGGAATATCTTCACAAATTTTCGCAGAATGTTTACTTAAAATTTTACTAAGTCGAGCATGTCCCCATGGATAACCACGTTGTGATGAATCTCGAAAACCGCCAGGTGTCGAAGCAATAAGAAAAACATTTATTGAACTAAAATCTGTTTTTCGAATTCTAGCAATCCATGGTTGTAAATGAGATATTTTATATTCTACTAAATAGAGCATTAAATCTTGTCGAAATCCAGTTTGACTTTCACCATCACTTGTATTTGCACTATCTGGCAATGCATTCAATTTTGGACTTATCCAAATTCCTTGGGTTCTATTATGCCAATCGTCTTCATATAAATTTGCTGTCGAAATAACAACTCTCATTGAACCATCTTTGTATCCAAACAGCATCATTTTCGTATGATGCGTTGCAAACGGGGACGACATCCTAACTTTAGTTGCTGTAACCTGTGGTTTGTGTTGGGAAATTGTTAAAAGTTCTGGAGTTTCGTCGCCATAAAGAACAAGAAGAGGAGCTTCTCTGAAATAGATTTATAGATTCATAATCTAGGTGGCAAAACTTGTACAAAGAAACTTACAAACATCCTGCAAAATAATAATGACCCAATAGCCAACCAACATCAACCATAAAATTTATTTGTACTGAGGATTCAATTTCACCTAAACTTGTATCCAAAATTTCTAAAATTTAAAAAGAAAATATAAATGAAGGAAATCTTTTAATTTAAATTTACCTTGAAAAGTAATCGTAAGTGGCTCGTTGTGTGTTATTGTTGAATCGGTAATGGCTGTAAGAAAAAAGTTATATGGAGCTGCTTCTTCTAATTTCTTTGCAGTTTGCCCTTTTGGCAACACAACTTGGATATAGTCATTAATATTTTTACCAAGTTTTTGCTTTTTTGCCAATACCGAAACACTATTACCTTCAGTTGTAAAGGAAGTAGATGGTGAAATATTAGGTTTTGAACCAGTTGACGGAGCAGGTCGTTTTAGTGAAACATTTCTTTTTGTTTCATGTTTCTTCTTCGGACTTTTTGAATAAGTTCTACTAGGGGATGGAGAACGATGTCTCGGTGATAATTCCCTTATTGTCTGTTCTGTGACTGTCACAGGATGTGATAAAGAACAGTTTGCTAAAGTCATATATGCTTTCGGCGCCAATAAAATTTTTGGTTTGGCTAGCGGTGAATTTGAAGAACGTGCAGAAAAAATATTTTTTTTAGTTTTCAAATGGTCTGGCGAAGAATTTCTTTGTTGTTTCAAATTAGATAAATTATTAACAGATACACGTGGAAATAATTTTTCAAGTAATTTTAGTTGAATTTCTATTATATCCTTAGACATAAATAGTTCTTCAGGTATTTTATATTCGTTAGTTTTTCTATCGATTCCGTTTTCATAAATGCTGTCCACTTGTAATTGATATCAAAGACAAATAATTAATAATATATTTATTGTCAAAAATATTTTACTTACAATGTTTATGTGCAAATTCGGTGAAATGTATTGGATTTTTTCTATAACAATTTTCACCATATTGACATATTTTTGTTGGTTCTGAAATAAATATTTTTTAATTCTACAAATTGAAATAAATTATTTCTGCCATACTAACTAATATGAGATTTTTGCATTTCTTTTTGTGTGTAACTCAGATCTAACTCATGTTCACTCATAATAATTTAATTTATCGAAATATAAAAGTATACCAAAATTCTTAATTTCTAGGTGTTTTTTTTTTAAATTTCTGCGAAACTACTGGACCTTCAATTTCAAATAGTATATTCTTGATTTTCCTAAAATAACCACAACTTTTCAACTTTTAATAAATCTGACATTTAGAGCTTTGACATTAATGATAATGTTACAAATATAAAATGTCAAAATATTTGAATAGGTTGTTGTATTAGGTTATTATGCACAGGAGAGGTCGCCACAAACTTTAATAAGAGTGCTGTAAACTGTTATATTTAAATATTTTAATTATTATTCTCAATTCTTCTCGCACAATTTTTCTCAAGTTCTTATCAAAGTCTTATGATTACGTTAAAATTATATCTCTAAGCAATACAAATCAATATATTTTTCAATACAATTTACTTTTCACAATGACCAGTTTGCTTCCAAAAACATTGAATATGGATTTTTTAACTTTATATATATATATATATATATATATATATATATATATATATATATCTATATACACATATATTTTTGTTGTAAGTACCATAATCATAAATAAATTTGATTGAGAAGAATTGCCTGAGAATAACTGTGCGCGAGAAGAATGGTTCGAGAAGAATTTTACGAGAAGAATTAACCTGCAACTGTTTAAATAAACTGAATGAAGGTTTCAGTATGCGTAAAATTATCAACTGTTTTTTTACGTGAACTATGATTTCATTTAACCTTCACAGTGTATTGTATATGAACATGTTGCCATAATTTATGAGACTGTCATCGCTTAACCTAAATAAATTAAATGTCGAATTTTTAATTGGACGGTGCACGCACAAAGAAAGACATATAAAATTAAAATTATTTAATTTATTTAATCATCTCCTATGTACGCATGTTTCATTCTAAAGTATAAGGGTTAATCCAAAAATTCTCTCACAACAGGTACATCATCGGAGGTATAACGCTTAAGCGGTATATTATATGGCATTGGAAATGCAGGAATTCCATCTTTTTTAACATTCAAAGGAAAAGTATCCTTCCCAATCTAGAAATAGGAAAAAATTAATTTATAAATTTAATAAAAAATGTTGATCTTATTATAAATTATAAATATTTACTATAATTTTTGGTAAAAATACTACACCAGCTTCATAGTTTGATATCCTTAGAGTCGGCAAAACCTTAGGATTTTTATCAATAGTTCCCCATGCCACTTTTGATAAATTTGCTGAAGTTAAAACGAACCAATATAATCCCTCATCTGACCACCTACAATAAGTTTTAATGTGTGGCATAGCTTTACTGCGATAACGCATATTTGATATCCATTGATACAAATGATTTTTTAACCAAGGCTGCTTATCATTTATATTTTTTCTGTAGCATAGAGCACCTTCACCTAATATACCATCATGACTATTTATCAGATTATTATAACTAGGATAAATCATTTTAAATTCTGTCAAACGGTTATTCATAATAGGATTTGTATTTTTTCGGAAACTTTCAACAATATCACTTTGTATCCACCTATATTGATTAGATCCCAAGCTACCAATACTTGAACTCTGTGCAACAACCGGAACATCAGGATCAATTTTAGCTGAGTGTTCACTTAAGATTTTACTAAGTCGGCCATGCCCCCATGGGTAACCACGAGAACGTGATTCTCGAAATCGTCCAGGTATTGAGGCAACAAGAAAAACATTTATTGAACTAAAATCTGTTTTTCGAATTCTATCAATCCACTGTTCTAAATCACGATTTCTATATTGGTCTAAATACAGTATTAAATCTTTACGAAATCCAGTTTGACTTTCACCCTTGAATTGACTTGAATTGACATTGTTAGGCAATGCATTTAATTTGGGACTAATCCAAATTCCTTGCGTCCGATTATGCCAATCATTTTCATATAAATTTGCTGTCGAAATAACAACTCTCATTGAACCATCTTTGTATCCAAACAGCATCATTTTTGTATGATGTGTTGCAAACGCTGAAAACATTCTAATTTTAGTGGCTGTAACTTGTGGTTCTTCCTTGGAAATATTCAAAAGATCGGGCGTTTCATCACCATAAAGGATTAAAAGTGGAGCATTTCTTAAATATTTATATAAATAAAAATTAAATAAATAATAATTAGTTGAAATTGTTTTTCTATTTAAACTTACAAACATCCAGCAATATAGTAATGATATAATAACCAATCGACATCAACAATAAAATTTATTTGTACTGAACATTCAATTTCACCTAAACTACTATCTAGAATTTCTAAAATTGTAAAATTAAATTAAAAAATTATTGAAATATTTTAATGTTCATTTTACCTTGGAAAGTAATTGTAAGCGGTTCATTGTGAGTAAGTAGTGAATCCGTAACTGCTGTAAGGAAAAAGTTATATGGAGCTGCATTTTCTAATTTCTTAGCCGCTTGTCCCTTTGGTAAAACAACTTTAATTACATCATTATCTTTCTCTTGAATTTTTGAATAAATTTTACTAGTCGATAAGAAATGTCGTTTGGATGATACTTCTTCTATTATATTTGACTGAATTTTCGCAGAGCATGATAGAGACCTAATTCGTGATTCAGTATGTGATTTTGTTGGAATTTCTGTTTTGGATTTATCTACACATAATTGAGGAAACAGTTGTTCAAGTAATTTTAGTTGAATTTCTATTATATCTTTGGAGATGAATAATTCATCAGGAATTTTATAGTCTTTTGAATTACTGTTGATACATTTTTCATAAATGCTGTCCACTTGAAATTGCATATTTAATGAAAAAAAAAAGTAAATTAAAAATATATTTATTACTTTTAGTAAGTTTTAAGTTACAATGTTTATGCGCAAGTTCTGTAAAATGTATTTGATCTTTTCTATGACAATTTTCACCATATTGACATATTTCTGTTGGCTCTGAAATAAATTTAATTATATTTATATTTAAATTAATAAATTATTTAAAAAATACTAATATTAGTACGCAGATTCAGATTCAACTCAGCTTTATCCATAATTGATTAATGCACAATTCTAAGTAATATTTCAAATATATTTTTAATTCTATTATAAATATGTATATGTAATATACTTATTTAATAATTTTAATGATTGATTAGATTTTTTTTCTATAATTTTATCGAATATTATTTTTATTGATTGTTATCTATAAAATATTAAATACCTATAATAAGAAAATTATTATCTTTTTTTTATAAACTCTGATACTATAAATAAAGTAATACTCATTTGACTTTATATATGCTCTTAATCAAAATAAAAACCTGACAAGTAAACTAATAAGTTTAGTTCCATCTCTATGTGAAAAATATTCGAATAAGATATGAGAAAAAATAGCTTTTGAGTAGTGCTTGTAAACTTTTATGTTAACTAATTTCCGAAAATATAAAATGCGGCTATTTTACTTTATTTTACAGTACATAGAAACTTTTTCTTACTATCAAAAGTTATCAATTATCAGTATCACACTATCATAATGTAATGCAAAATATTGCTTTTAGCAATTTCAGTTAACATATCCGTGAATTATTTTTCAGCACATTTAAAATCAATGTATTTAAAAACAGAAAATTATTGTCTGTTTCAATTTAATTTCCTAGATCAACATTATATTTCCTATATTAAGATAAACATTGCTAATTAAATATGAATTTTTGATTGTGCAAAAAGTACACATTTCATTAAATGATTGAAAAGGACATGAATATTAAAATAATATGTTTTACCAATTTTTCGATTTTTAATAAATAAATAAAATTGGTTTAATAATTTTAATATTTAATTACTGAATAATTTACTTATAATGAATATGTATAATATAAAATATAATTAGCATATGACCCCAAATACAATTTACTATTGGTACCAAATATGGTTTGGTCATAAATCCGGCATGCTAGCTTTGGTTAGTAATTATATTTTGTAAATTTTAAAAAACTCTGAATTATTAAGTTGAATTATTTATCAAATTATAGTATACAGTATTAAACATAGAATTTACTTTAATAAGAGAGATATACATACAAACATATATAATCTTAAGATATAAAAGCTTATTATAATCCAATAGCTTGAAATGCATACATTTTCTTATTTAATAATATGTATTAACCCTTTGATACGGGAATTATTTGCATTCAGAAAATTATGCTGTACTATAGCTTTCTAGATCAGTAGAGGCGTAAAAATTTTGGACCTAGGTTTTGTCGAAGTAGGTCTTTGGAAATTTACTTTTCATGTCAAATATTGTAAAAATCAGATAATTATGATTTTTTGCAAAATTGATGTACATTTAAATGTACACCAAGGACTAATCGGTTAAAACATATACAACACTGGAAGTCAATGTAACAAAATTGAGAGAAATATAATATTATTTATCATTTATATCTTCAGAATGTGTAGTACATACATAAATTTATTATAGTAAGAAACAAAGTTTATAAAAATTATTTAATAAATTTAACTTTTATTGGAAATTTAATCATTATTTTGTAATCAGAAATTAATAAATCTATTATACATAATATAAACTTTTAATTATTTATTACAGTTTGATAATAAATCAGTAGAAATATCTGAAATACTTAATACCGTATACATAAAAAAAAATAGGAAATGAAATCATATAAAAAATAGTCCAATATGATATATAAAATAATTTTTTTTTATCAGTACATATTTTGAACTGCTTTTTTTTACCAATGAAAAATCAATTATTTTGATGATTTTATCATAAAAAACAGATTAGTATTATCGCATGCAATAAATTATTCTATATTAAGGAATAATCACAACCGGTGTCCTTTTCCATTTTATGTAAATATTGTAAATTCTGTAACATAAAATTATGCCACTAAATATGGTAAAAGTCAGATTTATTTGAAAATATTTATAAATTATATAGGTATTTTTTTTCTAAATTTTTGTCAATATTAATAATGTAAATTGTCAAATAACTTGAGCTATTAACCGGTCATTTCCATCTTATATATTCACATTAATCGAAAAACGCAATTAATGTTACTTTAAAAAAAAAATTAGGTAATTTAAAAACGAAAATCTGTAAGAATTAAAAAAAAAACTTTTGGCGCTATTATTAAATAAGTTAATAATACGTTAAGCCATTTTTGCTTGTTCAATTATTAACCCTTAAATGTACGCTGTAGTATATCTACTACATTAAAAAAACAAATACTAATGATACTTAATAAAAATTTGTAGTTACTATTTATATTTTAATAATAAGTTTTTAATAATTTAATTTAAGTTTAAAAAATTACGAATAAATCATTTAATAAAAATACTTTTTAGAGAAAATTGAAGATATTTTTGTTCTGTAATTGTTTTAAAGATTTTCCGTTTCCATAATATTTTCAAAAAAAATAACGTTTGACGCTTATAAACTAATAATGGACACCCGTAGTACCCGAATTTTCGAATTTTCGAAATTGCAGTTCCGAATTTTCGGAAATGGCCATTTCGGACTCAGGGACTCCGAAAATGACGAATCTGATCAAAAAATTGCATTTATTTTGCTTTTAAGCATGAAAAAATCGCGTTTTCGCAATTTCGAAAATCCGAGTTTTGGGGAAATACTATCTTTTTGTAAATTTTTAATTCAATCGAAGTTATTTAGAAGTTAATCTAAAGTAATTATTTCCAAAGACTTTCAGAATCAGACATTTACCAAATATGAATTTTTATATGAACTTTTATAGATGAATTTTTGAACAATAATTGGATTAGAAGTGTTACTAATAATCATTAAATAATTTGATACTTGTAATTCAAAGCATTTACATCTAAGATATTAAATATGGAATAAATAATTCATAATTTGATAGTTAATATTAAATAATTGAATGTGAATTTAAATTATACATTTATACCTTTTAAAATATAATGTTTTTGTAAAATATTATTTTAGCACATTAATTAAATTAATACTTTAATTAAATATTAAATTTATCAAATAAGTTTAATTTTTTTAAAAAAAAATTAATCAAAGCTTTATTGTACATAATCTGTTAAAATAACTAGTTCAAACTGTACATTAATAAATACGGATCCTTTGATCTATTTTACTAACAAAAAAAAAAGATATTTATATTAAATAATAATTTAAAAGCCATCAAAAGTCTAATAATTTTATTTTTTTTTAACACTTTAGCTCTTATTGATCCACTGATATAATTTTTGTTTAAAAGCTTAATCAAACTTAAACTTTTTAATTTATTACAATTCATTCGATTAAATAAAACTGTTTAAATTTCCTATATTTTTTTAGTATATATATATAAGTATATATTATGTTCTATATGTTATCAATAACATTAACACACCTGATAACCCATAATCATGTTTATTTATAACACTTTTCCCTTAATCAAATTAAGATTTATTTTTTATATTTTTTATAATACATATAAGAGTTTGTTTATTTTTATATATTTCAATTCGGATAATTGAGTTGTTAATATTGAATGCCGGATAAAACAAGCAAAAAAAAAAACGTTACGAACTTTTATTTATTTATTTCCTAAAAAAAAAGGCAACATAAAAACATAAAAATAAAAAAAAAAAATACATTAAAAGTTTCCTTAAAATATTACAAAACAAATCTACATAAGTTAATACTACTAATATACATAAAATAATCCAAAAGTCTGGAAAAAATAATATAAACTGGACTATATATATAAAAAATATTTACACATTCAAAAAGGATTTTCATAAACCATACTCAAATTCCCCTTTTAACCCCAATCTAAAAAAAAAAAATATTCAACTAACTATATATAAACTAATACCATTTTAACGAATATAAACAAAAAAAATATTGTTTCTCCGACCAAAATACTTAAAATATAAGAAAAATATCCTGCTGTTCAGTAAATCGCAGGACTTTAAACTGATTAGTTGAAAATCGTTATTGTATCTTTGTGCTATTAAATAAAAATTTTTTACAATTTGTTTCGAAATCTTTTAAGAAAATCTAATAAAAAAAAAATTATTGTAATAAACTGAAAATAATCATTGATAAAAATACAAAAAATAATAATAATAATTAATGGTGAATATAAATTATCCGAAAAATTATTAAAACGGTTTAACATAAAAAAAATTATAAAAAAAATAGTGAAAGATTTTATTTTTTATTTACTATGTGCGGTATTAATTATTGTAATTATTTTGAATTAAATTTGAATTGAAAAATTAGGTTAGAAAGTTCAATATTTTACACTGATTTACAACAGAAACCTTTTTATCTTCTCCACCCCACAAAACCAAACAGCATAACAAACAAAATTATATATACATATATATAGATTATTAGCAGTAGTCTGATTATAATATTGAAAACTATTTGGTGGTAGACAGGACTTAACAACATTTTGTCAATGGATTAAATTTTCTAAAATTGTAAGTTTTCATTTTACTAATTGATATCTAAGAAAAGATTTTTCAAAAACCATTTGTCAAGATTCGCTAATAGCAAATTGGAAAATTTTGTCAATTGACGAGTTTTTTTCAAAATATTGCGAATTTAATTATTTACTAACTTCATTTTTCTAATTAAGATCTTAATGAAAAGATTTGTCAAAAACCAGTTGCCAAAATTCGCCAATTTGTCAAGATTCGCCAATAACAAATTGGCAAATTTTGTCAATTGACGATTTTTTTTAAAAATATTACGAATTTAATTATTTACTAACTTCATTCTTCTAATTAAGATCTAATGAAAAGATTTGTCAAAAACCAGTTGCCAAAATTCGCCAATTTGTCTAGAATCGCCAATTACAAATTGTCAAATTTTGTCAATTGACGAATTTTTTTTTTAAATTGTAAAATTGTAAAATGGTATAAAAATATGTAATTACAATTTACACTTTTGTTTTACAACATGATTATTGACGTAAATTAAATTGAATTATTTATTAAATTTATTTAAGTTATAATTTTAATTAATTTATTTTATAATTATACTTAACGTTTAATTAATCGTAGTTTTTATTAAACGGATATTTAAAATTTTAGTATAATGCAATTTAAATATTTTACTAAACATTTGTAGAGCGTAATTTCTATTTTACGCAAACATAATAATTAACACTAATTATTAACACCTTTTATTACTGAATGAATTAATGAGAAATTTTCTGTGAATTTTTAAATATTTAATTAAAATAGTTTAACATAATATCTCATTACAATAATTTATACTCTGTTAAAAGTATTTTGAAATTTGATTCTAAAGCTTTTCTTAATTAGAATATCTTTCAAATTTAAATTAAATTATTTATCTCTTAATTACATATTTAAGAATCATTTATGTTTAAACTAATAAAACTGATATTTCACCTCTGAAATTTTTGCACAAACACATGTTCGAATCTTCTCATAATTGTAAATAAAAATACAGCGCATGTCCTTTTTGAAAATATATATATATATCTATAAAAAACAAACTCATATTTTCCCCAAATTTTAAAACAGTGATTATTATTACTGGTGATGAAAAACTACTTTTCTACATTAAGCTTTAAATACTTTTCATCGTTCCTTATTTTCTTTTTAAATAAAAAAGCATTTTCTAAAAAAAAAATTTATAAAATAATTCATAAATAAAAAAAATTCCCCTTTTTTTTTTTGGTGATTTAAAAGCTGAGGACACGCGGTTCCCATATTCAGTATCCAATGTTCTGTTAAACGGTTAACTTTGAAAATAAAAAATAAGAAATTAAAATTATTTTTTTTTTAAAAAAAAAACATTATTCATTTTTTTTGTGTGAAAAGTAAATATTTTTAAAAATCATAAAATTTTCAGTTCGATTTCATAAAATTTTATTTTTTTAATTATGCTATTATTTCTGGTAAAGTCATAGTTTTATTATAAATAAATTAAATTGCGCATTTTTATATTATTTTATTTTCGAAAAAATTATAATTTAATTTAAATTTATGTAAAAAAAAAGTTTTTTATTTTGATTTATTAGATAAGTAAAAACAAAAAGTGTTTTTTTTTTTGTTACTTTTATCAAGTGAATTTATGCACTAGTTGCTTAGTTTGCCATTTCAAGTCCAGACATCAATTCAGTATAAAATTGTTTATTGTAAAAATCGGCAGTAAATTAAATATTTGTGCAAAAAAAAAAATTTTAAAGATATTTTATGTTTTTCGAAAGATTTTTATTTTTTTTAAAAAACATTTTTAATTTTAATTAGTTTTGTATTTATTTTTGTTTTAAATCTTAATTAAAATCTTTTTAAATTAACATAAAATTGAATAAATTTTTCTGTTTTTTTTTTTGAGTATATATTTTAATTAAATTTTGTGATTAAACTTGATTAAAGGAAAAAAATGACTTAATGATTTTTAATGTTGAAATATATAAAAATTTAAATATCTATATATATATTTTTTTGTATATAAATAAGATTTTAATTAAAATAAATTTTAAAAAGAATATCAAATACCAGTTGACCATGTTCGTAAATTTTCATTGAGGGTAAGAATTTTTCAAGTGACGACATTGTCTAGAAAACATTTTTTAGTGAGATTAATTGATTGTGAATTGATTGCTTTATAAAAATCTGATTGTAATTAAATTAATTTATTTTAATGTTTTACTGAATGTTTGTTTGTCTGTCTGTCTGAAAATAATTAATTTTTTAAAGTACAGCTTGAAAAGCTGAAAGGATTAAGCATTAAGTGACGAGGATAATTTGTCACTAGCAGGTATTATCTATTTTTGGGCAAAATTATTATGTTAAAATATTCTCCAACATTGAAAGCCCCATTAAAGATAGCATAAAATACGCTTGTCTACATCATTTATAGATAACGAAGACTGTAAAAATAGGGTAACAGCGCTATTTTTTAATCAGAATTTTAAAAAAGCTCATAACTAAGAAACTACTAAACAGTATTTTCTGCTGCTCGTTATTTTTCTCAAAAAAAAAAAATTAAATCAATTTAATAGTTTGTAAAATAAAAAATAAAATTTCCGGAAAAAAGATGGAAATTACATTACAAAAAAAAAAATTATGCTTTTATTTCTAATAATATTAAAACTTTTCATTTAAGTTTTACATTCATATTTTTTTTTTTGCATAAATATTACTTATGGTTTGTGTGGTACTCTCTCACTGTTTCAAAAGTTAAAAGTAGATTTTTTTACCATCTTTTCCAACTTTTCAAATTAAATAGTACGAAAATGAAAAAAAGTTTTTTGCCGGAAATCAAATGTGAAAATTTCTTTTTAAATATATTTAAGAGAAATAATTTAATTTATGAAAAAAATACATAAAAATCTGAAAATTTGATTATGCTTATTTAGAACAAACATTACTTTACAAAACATTAGTAGAGTTTCATAAAATTTTCATATTATCCACGTGAAAAATAAATCACGTTTCATTTCATTACAAAAATATTTCTTTTTCTTATGTTTTACCTTTAATTTATCTTTAAGATTCTTTTCCAGAATATTACGTTTCCAATATATTTTGTCTTCGGAGTCAAATTAAATTAAAATAATTTTTCTCTTACAAAATTATCTTCAAGAATTTATTTATTAATAAAAAAAATATATTTCATATATTTTATAATTAGTTTTCTGGAAAATGTTTTACCTTAAAATATGAAATTAAATTCGTACAGAATTAAAATAAATGGAATTTTCAAAACTAAAGTACAAATGTAAGGAAAATTTTTTAAAAACTAATAAAAACATTTTTAGTGTTTTTTTATTTTCGGGGGGGGAAAATTTTGTGGTTTGTGAAATTATTTTTGACTTTAATTTTACGTAAATAAAATCATTAAAACTTTTTTTTTGAACAATTTCGGTTCAATTTTCCATGCAGAAAATATAATTTTTTGAATTTAAAGTGGTGTCACTATGTTGGATGGTTAAATTAATTGGGATAAACACTGAAACTTAAACTATTTACATAAATTACGGAGCTTCAGTAAATTAAGGATTTTATCGGTTAGTTTTTTTAAGTATCACAAACAGTGAGACGAAAATTTATTGTTGCACCACATTAAATGCACCTGTACACATTAATTTGTTGTTAACTAAATTCATAATTTGGATACCAAATTCGAATTTTTTATTGTTCCTAAATTATATTTTTTTTAAATTTAAATTAATTAAATTAAAATCGTCATCTGAAAAGTATGATTGAACCAACGAATTATAGAATTTTAGATATTTTGTCGTATTGTAAAAATGTATTTCCAACATTTAATTACAAAATTTTGTAAATAACAATAAATGTTTTAAATAAATCTTAATTAAAGATATTAAAATTGAAGTAATTTCAACTAAATAAGAATAAGATTCTTTGGTTCCATAAACCAAAAAAATTAAATTGAATGAATACAAAAAATCTTAAAAAATATTTTACATAAATTAAAACATTTTAATTACTCATTTTATGTTAAATTTATTAAAGTTATCTTAAGTCTAAATTCAAGTAAATTAATAAAAAGAAAAATGTTTACTTACGATTTTCACATTTTCACATATAAATAAAAAATAGTCAAATAAAAAATATTGCTATAATTTTTTTTAAAAATATTTTCATTTCAGAAAGGTAAAAAAATATTTATAATACGATAAAACAGCACATGTGCAAAATTACAATTAATATGTTCACTTTAATTAAAATTTATGACGAATATATGCTAATTATATTTATAATGATAAATTACTTTAAATATTTTTTAGATTGTTGTTTTAAAATTTCTTAATTCTCTCATATAATATCTAATATCTAGCTTATCTCATTAATGTAGCTTATCTCATAATTGTACATAAAAAAAAATTATACCAGTAATAAAAACTGTGGCAAAGACAAAAATTACAAAATAAAAGTTAAATATTTAAAAAAAAAAGAGCATTAACGTTAAATAAAATTTATAATTTCGTATATTATTTCTAGAAGATTAATTTTTTAATACAAAATTATAGAACTGGCAAATTATTAGAAATATAATATAAAATTTAGATTAGTTTCCAAATAAATTACTATCTCAAAGATATATTTTTAAAAGAATTATTTACTTGAATTGGAATCTAAAAATTTAATTCATGAAATTAACATAGTAAACTAATAGCTACAAATTTTTTAATAATATAACGATATCTTTGAAGTAATAATTATTGATTGATTAATTTTCTTTAAATAAATATTATTGGTGAAAAAATCGTACATATTTAATGTCTACTTTAGTTCAAATTTTTCAAATTCTCATTAAAAATTAAAGAATAGTTTTCCAATGTGTTTCTTAAAATTAACGATTGAAATTGACGATTGCAATTGAAGATTGAAATTGACGATTGAAATTTTGTTTAAGATCATACAAATAATTCTGTAATGTTAAAAAGCTTTGACATTTATCTGTCAGTAAATTTTTAGCCATTTTGTTTATTTCTGCTCAGATCAATCTGATTAAAAATTTTTGATCTAAAAATGTGTTTTATTTCTGTTCACATCAATCTAATCAATCTGAATGTTACTGTTTCTTATATTTCCTATTCAGATTAGTCATATTGCTTTTTTTTGTTTTTAAAATCTGATTTCAGATAAAAGATTGATTGATTTGTAGATTTAAATAAGAAACATAGAACCTATCAGTCCGTACATTTTTCTTGTCAGTTTGTAAACATTTTTTTTTTTTTTTTTCAAGGAAATAAAATTTCATATTTAACATAAATAAATTTCTACCAACTAAATAATTTAAAAATTAAAATTTAATTTATCTCAAATATTAACAAAACTTTACAATTCTACTTTATTTAATTATTTATTTAAATATTCTTTTTTTTTTATCTTCTTTTACAGGAAATCTTTATTTACATCAAATCCGGTACAAAATGACTAATTAACTTCTTGAAAGTATAACAATTATTTAAGAGTAAAATACATTTTTAAAATAAAAATCCCCCCCAAAAAAAAAAAACAAACTTATTTAAAAAATCCTGTAAATAACTTAAATCTACATAAACATAAAAAAAAAACTTATTCAATAAAAAGAAAAACATTAAAATATTTTTAAAAAAATATGTCAAAGAAAAATTGTTTTTATATTAAATTGTAACATAAAAATGAAAAAAAGTCTCGACATTATTATTAACTGAAGAAAATAAACATAATCCTGGCACAGAAACCAAAATCTTTGCTCTCATTTATTTTCGAAAAAAAAAAAATATAAAAAATACAAATAACCCAAAGGATAATATTTAAAAAAAATAGAAAAAAAATAAATAATCTCTGTATCTTTGTATCTAGTACAAGAAAAACATAAAATAATCTAAAGTGGTAAACAAATAAAGAGAACATAAAAAAAAAAAAAACAATTTTTTTTCAATCCTTTTTCAGTGTAAATAAAACAATTTTATTCTATTTTCATCCTGTTTTTTTTTTATTATTATTTTTTTTGCATATCCTTCGGAAAAAGTTAAAAAGTCAAACTAAATGTTTCACAAGATTTTGTAGATTTTTGTAATGTTTTATTTTTTTGATAAGAAAATAAAAAAATGTTCTATAATTTTTCATTTACAAATCTAAAACATATGACATCCTTTTTATTGTAAATGTTTGAACATAAAAAAAAAAGCAAAACAAAGAATTATGTAATAAAAAAGTAAATATTTGCTGAAAAATATACAAAAAAAAACAACTCTTTGTAACAGTTTATTATTATGTTGGTAAAAAATATCTGGTAATAATATAGCGATTTATACAAAAATTCTTTAAAATATCCTCTTTTAAGGATAAATTTGTTGAAATAAAATCTTATAAAATTTTACTATTCACATTTATTAAGGAAATATTGTGAATTGTGAAAGTTTTTTAAAAAAAAATAAATTGAATTTTCGAAAAAGTTAATTAAAAATTTAATAATTTCGAAATATTTTATTACATAATTTCAATATAAACGGAAATAGAAACATTAATTAATATTTTTTTTCCAGTTCTTAAATAAATTTCAATTAAATCATAAAAAAAAAATATAAATTTAAAGAAAAGGACTTATTTAATATCCTTATAAAAAAACAAGATAATTTTCATTTTAAATTTCCACTAAGTGTGGTATTAAAATTTTTTCGAAAATTAACATAAACACGAAGCCCATTAAATGAAAATATAATAAAAATATAGAAATTTTTTTTTCGTGATTTTTGTTTGTGGTTTTATGTCAATTTAAATGCGAATTCATGCTTGTTAACTGTCAGCTTAAAAATGTGTAAGTCCACAAGACAAACAAAATTCATATAAATTCAAGGAAAAAAAAAAAGGATTCGTAAAAATAATAAATTACAAAAAAAAAAAAAATGAATAACATAAAAATGTAATAAAAAAAAAACTGGAAATTCGAATTGGTTTGCATAAAGCATAACCATTGAAAATATAGACAAAGTGTAATAAAAAATATATAAACATTAAATTTTTAATAGAAAAACATATATAATTTTTTTTTTTTTTACTTGCAACATAATAAAATGATGTGTTTTTAATGATTTGTGGTCAAAAAGATTTTTTTTTATAACACGAAAAATATTTATTATACAAAAATATTAAAAAAAATTTTTATATCTAATTTAATTTTGTATGTTTTCTATGTAAAACATAAAAACATAATAAATTCTTTTCTTAGTAATTATATATATAACAAAAAAAAATATAATAAAATATAATAAAATGCCGGAAAGATCCTTAAATAATGGTTATTTACGAGGACCATATTGTCAAGAGAATGGTAATAAAATGGATGATTCAAATGTATCACCATTATTAGGTAGAAATATTGAATGTGGTAATGTTGTTGGTTGTAATAATAAAATATCTGATACAATTGATAATGTACAAATAATAAGTAGTTGTTGTACACCAACAGTTAATAATCATGATAGTGTTTCACCAACAAAATTAATTGGTACAACATTATTACAACAAGGTAATAGTAATAATAAATCAGGTAATACAGCTATAGTACATTTTGGTCCTGGTACAAATAATGCACCAAGAACATCAATACAAAGAAATTTTAATGGTGGTAATAATAGAAATGATACAGAATGTATATTTAAAGAACCAAAATTACGTTCCAAATTACTTATATTGGCAGTTGCATTTATGGTTTTTGGTGCTGGTATTGGTGCATTAACAATATATTTTGCTGGTGGCTATCGTTGCCTTAGTGATAATTCTGGTAAGTTTAAATTTTAATTTTTTTTATTATTATATTATTAAATTCAAATTTATAATATTTATTTTGATGATATTTAAAAGGAAGATTTAATTGAATTTTAAATATAATTTAATTACCACATTTCTATTCATTTTTACAGTAGAATATTTCATTTATCATTTAAGTTTATAAATTTACTATTAATTTATCATTGGGGATTATTCCACACAGATATTAGGGGTGTTTTCACCCCTAATATCTTGGTGGAATGTTATTAAAATGGTTTGAAAATATCAGGGATTTGAGAACTCTATACCTAACGTATTTTCTATAATTAAAAACTACCATTGGTTAAAGATATTCATTCCAAAGCCAAATTCAACAAATCTGTTTAAATCACTTCGAAATCAAATAAATTCAGTAAAGGACCAAATAAACAAACCGTTGCATTAACATGTTCTCAATTGATTAAAGAATTACCTCATGAATTATCAACAATTATAGAAATGATACACCAGGAACATCACTTTTAAATGCTCTTAGAAAGCATATATCAATTGATTTAAGCTCACTATTACAGTGATTATCGATCTCAAATTTTCCGGCCTGAATTATACCTGAAATGATTGAGAAACAAACATTCCAATTTCTTTACTTGGTTAGTTTAGGACAGGAGAAACCACGAAGGATATCATGCACTCAGGCTTACTTAGACTCATTGTATACTCTCTTAACCTTCAACTGACTAATACCTCGGCAGTTGACTTATCCATATGCTCTCACTGCCGAATTTTGTTTCTCTCTTTGACGAATTTTGTGAAATTTGGACCCTGAGATAACGCTTCCGGTAATTCCCTGAGATAACGGTTCCGGTAATTCATCTAATTTCCTAAGTGTTCTGGATTATTTCGCAACGATATACATTGACTAACTTAATTATCTAAATATAATTATTGCTGAAACATAAAAATTGAATAATATTCAAATTTTATTGTAAATTTATTCATTAATTATTTGTGAATAATTATACATAAATAAATTAAATAAACAAATAAAATATGACAAATTTTATCGATACGTACTACGTACGTATCTATAAGAAAATCATTTTAAATTCAAATAAGTAATATAAAATAAATTTAAACAATTTTATATTCTGTATAATATTATTTTATAAATTTATTTTAGTTATTTTCGTACAAATTTGTCTTATTCAATCAGGTTAGGGTGAATAACCAATAAATAAATTGTATATTAAATGTAATTTAAGTTTATGTTGGCGATTGAGATGGTAATATTTTCTAGTTCATACCAAAAACTGATTAACATATTTCATCCATTGACCGAAAGATTTTTTTAAAAAATAAATATCTATAATAATTTTGCTAGAATGTAAATTAATTTCGGTTGACTGTGTTCTGTTTTCGTAAGGGGTCAATGAAATTATTTGCAGAAGAAACTCTTTGAACATTATGTAAACTATTTCCCTCATAGTTGAGAAATATGATATGACAATTTGTCCTTTTTTCCATCACTTTATTACTGATTACTAAATTAATATTTGGTGAATTTCATTAAAGTATTTTAAAGTATCCACTACAACATGAGCTCTCAGTCCTTCTTTTTTCGTATTACCCACACAATTGAATTTGCTTTCCTGAAACAAAACTTGATTTCAACGACTACAAAAACCAAAATCCATTTTTGCCCTCAGCAATATCCATTTATTTATGTAATAAAATTGTTATTACCAATTTATTTAATTAAAAATTATAAAATTAAAATAATTTTCTTTCCATGTGCGATTAAATTTACAAAAATAATGAATTGGGAAAAATGTATTTTAATTGCTTATGTAGTATATGTCAATTAATTAATTTTTTGTTGATCAGTGAAATAATTTAAGGACAAACAATTTTTCCGACTATTTTAACCGGACATTAAAATTCTTTTTATATAAAAATTATTTTAAAAGATCATAAATTTGGAAATTGTGAAATGTAATTAAAAAATATATTTAATTAATTTTCCTTGCGACTAAAAACATATTAATTGTAGAGTTAAGTAATAATAGTCGTAGTATTCCATTAAAGCATACATTTTTATAATAAACTTGAACCCGTAAAACTATAATTTCTTATTGAGTATGAGTATAATATTTAGAATTTAAGACCGGCAGTAGCTTACGGATGGTGTACTAACTAAGCTGTAATGAGGACTCGAACACAAACCGAAGGCATTGATGTTGGTGTAAGTTTACACAGCTTTCAATGAGTATCAGTAATAAAATTACAATGAATTGTAATTTAAGATTTAAGAAAACATGGCGACAGTCGTGGATATTTCCTCACAACAAATGTGTCACTATTTATTTAAAACCCATTAGCGTTGTTGCAATTAAAGTTTCTTCACTATTAAGGGTTCGGAATTCATATAAAATTAGTAGGTTCAAACTGCATGCACGAGCTGTAACGCCAAGGAGTAGAAAAAGATAATTATATTTCTTTTAACCCAAAGGGATCGATTATTTCTAAAGTAGTGTTTAAGATAAGTGAAAAATTTTTAAACATTAAATTTGAATAAAATTAGTATTAACCATTTACAAACACTATCAATTTTTTATGAACCATGCTTATCTGAATATAATTTTACATTTCTAAAAATTTCTAGTTATCTCAAAATTGATATCCATTAATATTAGCATAAATATAGTAAGGATATAAATATTTCAAAAATATTGAAACACTTTATTTTACTATAAATGAAACATTGTTAGGCAAACCGACTGAAAAAGTTCAAAAAAAAAAAATACTATTTTTCCTAATAAACGTTGTTGATGTACACAATAAATTATTAAAATATATTTAAAATTCCGGAAAAATTTCTTATATGCACATCTAAGATAAATATATGACAGTAAAAAAAATTGAAAATTTTATAAAGAATATTCATCCTTGCGGTATTTGGTGATGATTACAACTATTCAACATAAAACTCCATCTATCTATAACTACACCAATGAGAAGTTAAAAAAAGTACACGAATATAAATGATAATATTAAGGAGCATACATTTCAAATATATTTCAAATAAGAAATTTGTATCTTTTTCATGTTTCCTTATGAAAATAGAAAATTTTTTTTCTTGGTTGATTTTAAACATTTAATTTCATTTGTCAGACTTTACTGAATATATTATAATAAAATATTTTCATAAATTTATGGTGAAATTTTGTACTTCATTATTATATCTTTTATTGAAAACATTATAATTTATATGTTAAATAATAAAGAAACTATCTTAATTATTCATATATGTATATGTATAAATTACATTTCATCGTTATGGAAATTTTCTGTTTAGTTTATGATATTAAAAGTTTTTATTCACTGAAAATTAAATATATTTTTTATTATAATTCTGTATGCGATAATAAAAAAAAATCAAGACAAGTGACCTGAATATTTAGACAGAAAATAGCATAAAAGATATTAAGGATTAAAAAAAAAAAAAAAAAACAGATTTAAAATAAATTTTGATATGAAATTTTAAACAAAAAACTTTAAGTTCTTTTAATGACGAGACAGGTCAAATGGGACCGTTGGCCTCCTCTTTCTAAATAATAAACTTTTTCCTTATTATTGTAACTAGTTTGTCTATTTTTAGTACGGATATTTAATTGCAACAAAAATTTATAGACTTTTAATATTAAAGTACTTTTTGTTGGCAAATGTTCACAATTATCTTTCTTAGTTAAAATATATTGGAATATTTTTTAACTACTTAAGCTTAGTATGCTATCCATCGTGAAATGAAATTTTCATACAAATTTAACATCTCGTGAAATATTACGCTGACGATTTCATTTTATGGTACACAGGTCCATTGTGAAATAATTTACTTTGCAAAGATAAAAGTTAAGAAAAATTGTGAATCTAAAAATGTTTCGTTATTGAATTAATGTTTAAAACATTATTTCACGGCAGAATTTTGACATTTGATAATTTTGTTTGGTTGGTTTGGTTATTCAGATCTAAAAAATTCATCAATTAGCTTTTTTTGGTCCTTTTTCAATACTACTGAATGTTTTCTTCTCCATAAAACTTTTTCATAACACGAGCGTTGAAAATTTCATTTCACGGCGATACGATACTAAGCTTTACTGATAGATACCTTGAAATATTAGAAATATCTTCTATAATTTCAAGTGTTTATGTTATTATTTAGTATATTTGAACTAATGTCCTTCTTTTTATTATAAAGGATTTTTTTTTTCAAATGAATAAATAAATTCTGTATAAAAATGAAAAAAACATTAAATATTTTTCCGATGTTCGGGAAAATATTTAAATGAAAATTATTAACCAGGTCACTTAGTGTTATATAAATGTATTTATAATATATTCATGTGAAAAAGATATTTGATAACATCTGTGGTTAGATATCACCATTGTTTAAAGATTTTTAGTTTTATAGTTCAACAAAATTCTATTTTTTTTTTCTGTTATTTAACTGTTTGTGTAAAAGGGATATCTTTAGATT
This sequence comes from Empis livida, assembly GCA_963932195.1. NCBI lineage: Eukaryota > Metazoa > Arthropoda > Insecta > Diptera > Empididae > Empis > Empis livida. The sequence continues at coordinate 32,644,293 of OZ010648.1, forward strand.
AAATAAAAAAGTAGAACATGTATAAACGGCAACAGTTGCATGAATACTCTTATAATTAAACTTTAGTCTAATCCACTTCATAAGAAATTACATTTTCTATTAATAACTTACTACTGGTTATTTAGATAAAAAAATGTTGTGCAGCAGAATTACTTTGCTATAGTTGCAATTTTTTTTGCGACAGATGCACTTTATGTTCATGTAAAATAAATTATAAATATGTAGTACTAAGTATACTGGTGAAAACCTTATTTAAAAGTAAATGATTTATATTTTGGTATTTTACAGTATAGCAGCGTCCTTAGTCACAAAAGTTAGAATTGTCCAAATTTTTTATTTAATTCTACTCTTCATTACCTGTCATTTTACATCGTTTTTTGGTGAATGTTTCCTATGTAATATAATTTGCTCCCTCTGGTCACATAATCTAGAATTATATTAACTAGTATTTAGTTCTATTCTTCTAACGAAGGCTCTAATATGATTATGTACAGTTGCGCTTCAATTGGTAGAAATCTGAATTAAAGAAAAGTTAACTAAGTTAAATTACTATTTTTCATTACAAAAAAACGTCTTTCCAAAACGTCAGTTACGCCGTCAATTGAAACGTGTACATAAAATATTTTCAAATATTTTATGTACACGTTTACTAAATCTAAAGTTTAAACACTGAAGGAGGGATACAAAAGCGGCAATAGAAAAACTCGCTAAAAAGTTGACACTAATTAATATTGTAGGATGTACAGGATGTACAACTTTCTGTTATTTTCTACTACTTATCACGTTTTCCACTTCAAGACAATAACATTTTATCTACAACACAAATTATTGATTTTGTAATAATTTATTCCAAAAAAAAACTTTCAACAATTTTTTCCTTATAATAATAATAAAATGACTAATAAAACATTAAATGATGCCATCAACAACTTAAATATTTTGATTGCAATTTGGCAGGTACAACAGGTTTAATTGGGCCTCATCAGCTTTTATTATTATAATACATACTTGAATATTATATTTAATTTATTTATCAAAAGTTATGAAGCATTATGTAAACAAACAATATTATTTTCTTTATAAGGACTTATGTTCTTTAAATAAATATAACTAAAAGCCTTCATAATCTTATGCTGAACCCAATCTTATGAACTTACCACTTTTATTATCAACATTATATTTACATGGATACTATATGTATATGTATATAAAAATTCATCAATTTATGAAAACTTTTAATATTGTATTACCTGAGGATATTGGCAAACAAGTCTAAAGATTAAAATGGTTTTCATAAATCTACCTCTGTTACGTTATTAAAATGGTAAATATTAAATAGAAAGAAAGTATTATTTGTTAGAGTTGAGTATTATTATTATTATTATTAAGAAAAACTATTTAATATTTAATATTTTTATTATGTACTCATCATGTAACAGAAACAGTTTTTTTTATATCTCTTGTATATTAAACAAAATTGCTAAATTCGAAAAAAAAAGAAGAAAATAAATAAAAAAGATTATTACTTATAGGTTTCCTTTGGGAAATATTAAAATATATCTTCTTTAAGCTTTGTGGTTTAATATGTTTTTAAATAAAATAGTTATGGTATATATTCTTACTGAGAAAATTATATATAAAACGTAGTGAGATCCAATTTTTTTTTTCAACTTTCGAAAATCGAAATAATGGTAATTATTTTTCATAATCAGTCGTCGACGAAGGGGTACAGCGGGCCAATGGGTTCAAGTGCAAGGAAGAGTTTGATTGTTCCACTCCTTTTAAACCAACCAATTATTTTTCTGGTGAGAATTCTTTAACATTATCATCATTTCTACAATTCAAGTCGGAATAGTTTACAGAAATGGGATTTCTGCAACCACTATACGTACACACTATATTTTATTGCGAATACAATTAATGGACAAGTCACCACATTCCAACAAAATATAAAAACACTTGTACAAATATTCGAAAAAAATTATAGAGAAGGACTTATAAAGTTATCATCGCGGAAGACAAAACTATGAATTATACAATCATTTTAATTGGAGACTTAACATTCGGGAAAGTCATACCAACCGGGAAGATGTCCATTACGTATAATATCTTGTTTTCTTTGGATAAGTGTCGGACAATAAAACAGAAAATGCTTCACGGTTCAATTTCTTTGCAATGAATTTCATTTTTTTTAAAATATTTATAGTAGAGGCATGATTACCTAAGAGAATTTAAGTTCGAAGTTTGCCCTAACTCTTTCTATTTTGTGGACATAATAGAAAGAGGTATGGCAAAATTATTATTCAATAAATGCGAATACTATTTCGTTTAATTTGTAATAAATTTGAATGTGGTCATTAATTGTATTAGGGTCAGACTACTTGGACCATGCTACGTATGAATATCGTTTAATATATATCATATATATATTAAGGAATATCGTTAATGTATTAAATACAAACAGAAATGAAATATCCTTGAGACCATATGATAACAAAATTCTTATTACCATATGGAAAATCCTCAAATGAATACTTAAATTGGTATAAAGTCTATAGATACGAAACGCTATGATATAAAATAAATTGACTTGTTGAATATAATTTCGAGTCCATGTCAATACAGAAAGTTTAATGTATTTTTATGTTATATACTTTCTATATTAAAGTTAATGTCATGCATCCTGATAATTTTTTTCCTTTTTTTTTTTGTATTGGAAAAGTTTGTTTTTTTAATGAATTTTTAATTCACTTATTTTAAATTTTCTTCATTTTTTTTTAATAAAAAACTAATAGTACGTAATGCAATATAGTACGTATATATACGGAGTATACGGAAATTATTTTAAATTATGCATAATTTAGAATAGCTTGTTTGTTCAATTGAAAAATAACGTAAAGAAAATTAATTTATAAAATATTGAAAAAAAAAAATAATAATAATTAGTTTTGATGAGTAAAAAAAAAACGTTGTTTCTAATAGGAATTGATTAAATTTTATGAAGCTTTTACGTATTTCAAGGGATACGTTTTTTTTTTTCTATTAGAGTATAATTCTATGATAAATTTTTTCTATTTTCAATTAATGCAATTGAATTTTCAGTGTTAAACTTAATATACAATTTGTTAGTAAATTTATGCTTTTCTACCTATATCTTTTGTTCAAGGGCAAACTGAAATTTATGTATGATAGTTTATTCCTACATGTGCGTTATTATGTAGTTTGTGACATAGTTGATTATCATTAAACAAAAAGTTTACTTAATTTTAGCTATGGACGGATTCATGTTATCAGACTAATGTAAATCAATTTATATATTCTTAATGTTACTTCAAAATTCTTGAGAAAACCATCCGTTTGCATTACCGAACATAGTAAATTATAATTATACTTTAGTTCCTTTTTTATTTGCTTTTGTAATTTGTTTATTTCTTCCAACTCTTTATAATTATGAGTAATAAATTTTTATTAGCCTCCAGTGAGCTGTTGCTTAGTTTCACGAATCTATTGGCAACGATGTTATCTTTGTTACGTCGGACAAGTAATTCAAATTAGCTTTTCTAAATTTCTCCTTCTTGATTGTTGTAATAATATACAGTAATCCCCCGATTTACGAACAGGATACGTTCTGTGAAAATGTTCGTATATCGAATATTCGTATATCGAGCCCAATATTAGTATGGTATTCTATTTAAAATAAATAGATACGTTCCATAAATATTACACGCAATTTGTGTAATATTTATTATAAATAAATAGATACGTTCCTATTTTTAGAAATATTTGAAACAAAGTGATTAGAAAAGAAAAGAAAAAAGAGTTTACTCATTTCAAAAATATAATAAATATTACACAAATTGCGCACTAAATAAAATTACACAAATTGCATTACACTAAAGAAATTTTTAATGAATGAGAGAACTTAATTTATTGTTTTCGGGGAGTTCCAAATTGAATTAAATTGTTCGTAATAGCGAATTTTTCATTCGTATAACGAATTTTATAACATTATGAAATTGTTCGTAATAGCGAAATTTCGTAAACCGAGCCTTCGTAAATCGGGGGATTACTGTATGTTAATTTTTTATACAGATGAGTCTCTATTTTTTTACATTTAGTTACTCGTACTTGTAAGTATTTTCTTATAGCCGTTATTAAACTGTTTCTATAATTAGCTATAATGTGTTAATGTATGGTTTTTAATAAGGATAATTGTCGTTAAATCTTCAACTTTGTGCAGTATATATGCAATTTTTCAACAGTATCTACTCAATTAGAGTTTTTCTAGTTTAATACTTGGATTGTTTCCCGCAACTCTCTAGCGGCAGTCTTAATAAAAGAATATTAGGGGATATATTATTCATGGGGAGATTGTGCTAAAAATGTTAGAAATAAATCACAACAACATTAAAAATTAATTGGCGCCACATATATTGATTTATTGTCATTTTAAGTTTTAGGTGTACTTTCATAGAACAATATCAACTATATAATTATTATTCCTGTAAAACGGCTTCTCATACAAAGCCGTCTTACTGCAATAAAAATTATAGTTGATATTGTTCTATGAAAGTAACTATAGTTGACCAAATTGGACGTATTTGTATTCCCAATTGTCGTCTATTGTACCCGTATAATTTTAGCCGTTAAAACTGTGTCACTTAACCGTGTCAAATTATCAGGAGAATCAGGTTTTGGGTGCTACGATTTAGTTACCTTGCTATAAATACCGAAACACTGAAAAAATAATTTCAATTAGGCAAATGAAATTATTTTTAGATTTGCAATTATTACAAGTTTGAACGGAGATATTAACTTTCGCTATAATTTCTTATTACTGGAAATGTGTACTAAATTTTGCATATCCATAAATTACTATAATCATTTAAAATTTAAATTATTCGAAATAATGAATATCAAAGAAATAAGAAATTAAAAGAATTATCTATAATTTCAAAAGTCCTATATTTTTCTACATTAATTACTCACCGGTAAATATAATTTTTTTTTTTTTGATAAGATTTAATTACAGAGTTTCCTGATTAAATTGTTTTCAAATATTTTTTTTAAAAAAAATATTCCTATCTCTGAATATTTTAAAAACCATCATGAACAACAAAAGCATAGATTATATAAAAAAAAATTATTATTCATAAACATAAAAAAAAAAGTGAAGGAAGAAGACAACAAAAAAAAAACATACTTTTTACATGGCGCTATTAATAAATGCGCAATTTATCTTCATCAAAATAATATATAACAAAGTAGAGTGTTTTCACACAAAAATGAGCTTGAATGAAAAGAGGGCTCAACATAAATAATACAAATAATTTTAATGTGGTCGTTCTTTTGATATTAAGTGGGGTTGACTTTATTGTTTTTTGAGTTTTGGTTAAGTTCATAAATTTTATATTGGAATAATTATTATCGTTTATTTATCTTATCACCTTTTCACTTGTCCACAACATTTAATTCAATAAAAAAAAAAAATATGATAAAATTTGATAAAAACTTTTCTTTTTTTTAATTAATTTAAGTGTCAAATGTTTTAATATTACATTTTAGATTAATAGGTAAATGTAATTTTTCAAAGCGATTTATTACGTTAAGTGAAACATTGTTATTTAATGCAATTTTCACCAAAAAAAAACTTGCAATCCATTTTTTTTGAAAGTATGTATTTAAAAAGAAAAAGTAAAGATGGAAAGATACGATTTATGTTTTAAACTTCTTTTGTTATTAGCATGGAAATTTCTGTAGCAAAACTACTATTTATTAGTTTCAGACCTATAGGCTTTTTTTTTATAAAATTATGCACTTTACGTTAATGTAAAATAAATTGATTTTAAGCACGTAGCTTGTGAAATTGGTGGAAATATTTTTGAAAATATTAAATTACCCCAGGACTATTATCAATTTTAAAATTGTTTTACTATGTTAAATACTAATTTTTACCTGCATTTGACAGGAAATCCTTAAAACTTTACTGACAGTTAGCAAAGTGTTAATATTTTTTTTGTGCACAAGAAACATAAAAAATGAATTACTCAGAATTGAAGAAAATTTTTTAAACTGATTAAAATGGTCACGTACTTAAATTTAAAATTATTTCTTCTACCAAAAATTACTGTGCTAAGAATTTTTCATTTTCAATTCTTTTCGTTTATGATTGAACTTATTTTAAAATGAATATTAAAAAAAAAAGTTGTATTATTTCTTGATATACCAAAAATTTATGTGGTATTGCACATCTGTCCTAATAATATATTTACGAATTTGCTATGATCTGCAATAGTGTCACAGAATCCTAAGAGACATGAAATAAATTAAAAAAATCTATATATTTTTTTTATCTATCATCTTGTAAATTCATTTTGAATCCTTCTAATAAAATTGAAACGTCTAAGTGATTTTTTTTGGAAAAAAAATTATCCAATCGAAAATAACACTTTTATTATAAAGGAAAATTAAATTTATGACTGGCTACAATCTGTTGTAATGATTTGTTGACAATTTAATATTTTCATAAAAAAAAAAACTTTTAGTTTTCAACATATTTTTTTTTCTAGATTTTAATGTTTATCTTGAAAAATTATTCATAGAAAATTTAATGATATCATCTTCAAAGAAAATTATATTCTGACCACATCTAAATTTGATTAATTTACTTGTGTTTTATGAAATCCACATACTGGTAAAAGTTTTTTAAAATAAATCTTTCGAAATTTATACATAAATATTGTAATATATTTTCATTTTATGAAAAGTAAATTTTGTATATTCAAATTTATATGCTTTTTCCACTAAAATATTATATAAAATAAGTTTTTTTTAATGAAATTAACCAAATTTTAAATTAATTTTAAAATAATTTTATAATTCGATTACCATTCATTGATTATTTATGCACATGATTAACCTAACATTAATTATTGAGGTAAATTGATTTAAATTTTAAACTAATTTTATTTAAATACTTAAAATATTTTAGATTTACATAAATTAATATTATTTTAATCCATAAGTTAAACAAAATATAGTATCCTTTTACTATAAAATATGTTGACCCTTTTTGGTTTTGGGTAATCTGTTAATAAACAAAAACTTATTATGTCTTTTAGTAAATTAAATAATTCTGAAGAGTATCTATCTATAAATGTAGAAAAAATATGTATGTATATAATATACCATAAATAAATTATATTGATTTAAAATATTTATTAATATACATATTTTTTTTTTATCTCGTAAATATTTTTTAATAAATTTTATTAATATAAATTTTTATTTTTAGTCTCAAATGTGTGTGGCTTTTCCATAAAATAATTTAAAAAATTTTTTTTTTCAATTGAATTGAAAATTTTTTTCAAAGTAAAAAATAAAATATGCTCAACCAAGTGTCAGATTTCCTTCTGTTTTACGGTACTCACAATTTACCCCTTTTTTTTTGAATTTATACAGGACAAGTACGCTAATCTAATCGTTTTATAATCCGATTAATGCATGGTTTCAAGCACCGATGTATTCTGAAAATATTTTATAAGCCGGTGAAGTATGATTAAGAAGATTTAAGGAAAGGTTTAGTATAAGAAAATTAAAAATATGCGGAGAAAGGTACAGAATTTATCGAACTTTTTAAAACTAAATTTAAAGCAATAGTTGAAGAATTAGCACAATTTTTCGAAAAATACAACATTTGCAGTGAGATTTATTAGCAATAAACAAACTGTATTTGCAAGGAAAAATTTTACTGCAAATGAAAAATTTTACTGCAAATTTCTTATTAGACATTTGTAGTAAAAGTAGTAAAAAATTATTTTGCACTAAATGAAAATTAGATTTGCATACAAAGAAGATTCGTTCGAGTAAATGAAAATTACATTTGAGCGAAAAGAATATTCGAAAATTACGTTTGCGTTAAAACAATATTCGTTTAAGATAAGTTAACAAATAAAGATACATATGTAATATATAACAAATGTAAGATTAACGCAAATGTTACTTTTCCCCCCAAAAAAAAATTGGAACTTTTGTGGCAAATGAAAGTTCGGTTAATTAAAAATACGTTTGTGGTAAAAGTTTTTCTTTTTCCTCAGTGTGCAACACAAAATTTATAATAATTTATAATATTTATTTCCAGCGTTATTCTGGAAATCCTTCGAACCAAAAATTTGTCGTTTTCATAATCCAAACTTTCGAAAATTTCGTTCGGATTAACGCACTTCTACTGTAAATAATTTATATACCAAATATAACAAAAAAAAACATTTAATTTCATTCTGGGGTCAGTTTTCATCCTTTAAATAATAAAATTTAGAAGAAGGGTTATTATCCACCACTAACTTATAGTTATAAAAAAAAAAAAACCATCAACAATATTGTTGGTTGCTTGTATTTACATATTTTTTTTATTTTAATAAATTATTTAAAATTTGACCTAAATAAAGTTGATTGCTTTTGTTGTGTTAACTTTGTAGTATTTTTTATAACCTCCACCACCATCTACCCCACCAAAAAAAAAAGATATTTTTTTTTTTTTATTTCCCCCAATGAATTTTTATTTTTTTATATACTTTTTACTTTTTTTTTTGGAGAACGTTTTAAATCTGAATTTAAAGGATTAGGGAATATAATAGATTATGTTTAGAATAAAAATATTTATTCTCAAGGGTATAAAAAAATTTTCTTTGTTGTTTCCTTTTTATTTTATTTTTGACTGGGGGGGGGGAAATGGATAAAAGTAAATTTTATATATGTATATTAAATATTTGATGAGGTGTTGATGTTGATCAGTAAACGTTTTTTATCTTAAATAATTAAACTTATAAAAGTCATAATTTTTTAATTAATTGGCATCCTACCAGTATAATAATAATAAAAAAAATTGTTTTATTATGGCTTAGTGTAATTAGAAAAGTATATGTTCGAAAATTTCGTAAATTATAAATTTGATAGAAAATTTTGAGTGAAAATTTTAAAATGTTTTTAAAAGATATTCAATTAAACGTAACATTTAATTATCCAGTTATTTAATTGTTGATTTTATCAGGTAATATTGATTGACAGAGATATTAAGTTTATTTTGGTAATCAAATTTCGAATTATTTACGAAATATCTTATGATTCACTCAACATATTTACGAGAGAAAATTTGAAAATAAATTTCTTTAATATCCCTTTTTTTGGTTAGAATTTTATAAATGGGTTTATTTTAAATGTATCGTAGGTAAAACATTTAAATATAAACTACACTTTTAAAATATTTTGTATTTGGTTTTTAGTATAATTTAAATTTCACTTTGTGAAGCAAGCAACTCTGTATAGTATAGTATTATACATTTTCTTCATTATTATATTAATAGCAATTCTTTTTAAAGATTATTTATATTTAATACCTTATTACTTATACTTTTAAAAGAGATTATAAAACTACTTTTAATTCAATGCTTTTAATTGCACAGTAAATATTACATTTTATGTTTTTTAAAAAAATATTTTATATTTATATTAATCCCAACAATTTTATTACATAAATAAAACTGGATAATATTTTGAGATATTTATGGAAATTTAATAATAACTTAATATAAAATTTAATATTACTTTTAAAAATACATATTTTAAAAAAAATTCAATTAATTTCAAATGAAATTCTTGATGAATTTTTTATATCCTGCCCGATTTTGGATTATGGAAAATGCCTTTTAAAATATTCCAGTTCATAATATTATCCTTTTTAAAATTGAATAAATATATTCACACCTGACTAAATTTCATAAATTTTTGGGTTTATTTTAATCTCATAAAACATAAACCAATAAAAAAAAAATAAGATATGATTAAAGGATCGGAAAATTAACATTTTTAAGCTAATATCAATGTAAAAGCAATATGAGTTCTAAGTTCAATTCAATATAAAATTTCTAACCGAATTATGGACTTTGAAATAAAATATTATTGTTTGGTCATTTTCCAAATTTTAGAAAAATAGTTGAAGTGTTACATAAAGATATTTTGTTTGTAATTGAAAATAATATAAATCAATTATCTGGTACATAATGTTATACAAGTCAAAATTGTAAATTGTAAATTAAAGTTAGAAAAAATACTAGTTATTAGTTATTTTAAAAATAACTAATAAAATATTTAAGGTCTGCAAGTTATTAGTTATTTTAAAAATAACTAATAAAATATTTAAGGTTCTAAAAAAAAGAAATTGTAGTTATTTACATAAATAATCTGGATATAAATTATGTTTTAATTTAAAAACTATTACAAATTACATTCAATTTAATTATTTGCGTTATATTTTAACCATTGTAATGTATCCAACATAAATTTATTGAAGTATATCTATCAAGTTTTAGAATAATACTTCTTGCTATATTTTGTAGTTTCTGCATTTCTATTTATTTACATTTATAATATTTTATTTAGCATTTGAAAATGTATAATATCGAAGAGCAATATTCTAAATGGTGTTTAATTACAATGTTATCAAGTTTTATTGCATTTGTAAAAGATTATTTATGTCAAATAAATTTTATTTTTCTGCATTTTCTACATACAAACTCACTTTGAGTTTCTTGAAGTCTAATTTATTATCAATAACAATCCCCAAATATTGAATGTTGGCGTTTGTATTACCATTTATTATTTATACATTTGGTTTTGCTAACATTTAATTTTAATTTATTCATTTTAACATCGTCAGCCAATTAATGGTAAATTAGCATTTATATTATTTACACCTGCTTCAACCGAAAGTGGTATACCAAATAATAATGCATTATTCATAAGTAAGCAGCAACAGTTTTGGAAATTTTTATGGCCTTTTACATATCATTAATATACATATATTAAAAACAGCAATGTACTCAAACCAGAACCTTGTGGATCAACCAAAAATACATTAAAAGCATCTGATACTATACTTAATCTTAATTTTTGATAAGATTCAAATTATTTCAGTTCTAGTTCTAGTAACTGCCTGTTCGTTAATTCAACTCTTTTCTTTATTACGTTAGCTTCAGTTAATATTGTATTAACAGGACGGAATTCGGAAGCTTTTTTTAATTTTTTCAATTGGAATAACTATAAATTTTACCAACGATCAGAAATTGTAGAATACCAATTAATCCTATTATATTTAACTATACTATATTTTAATTAAATTTAATAATTCTAATATTGGTTCCAAATTTAATCTGTTCGATACAATTAAACATAATATTTTATTTAAAGATAAAATTAATAATATTTCGATAAATAGATATTTTTACAATTAATGATTGTTAAATTCTATAAAACTTAATTCTACAAAACTTAAAATGTTATAATTATTTAAAATATAATTTATATTAAATTAATCCTACATTAAATTACCTTAAATTTTTAATATTTCTTAGAAAAGTTTTCTTAAATTTATTTTAAAAATTATTATATTTACAACATTAATATAAACTTTATGTTTCCCTTAGGCCTTAGGTTAATTATAATTAACTCAATTACCGAACCAACTAAAAATATTTGTGTTAAACTAACATTATTAAATTTATTTAAATTGTTTAAAATATTTTTTTAACTAAAGTCCAATTAAAAAAGTTTTCCATAAAAATGTATTTTAAATCATTAGTTTTATTAAAGGATAATTATTATCGAAAAAAAAAATGTTTTCATAAAAGAAATTATTGAATTAATGAAATGAATTTTCTTGGTAAAACATATTTATAACAAATAACAAGGAATTTTTTTAAGGAATTTTTACCCCAATTGAGAGACTGAACAAAAAATAAAACCTGTAAAACCACCTGTTGATTAGATATTTTTTCTATTAAAAATGTATCTCCTTTTTAATGTGATTTAATTCAAAGTACGTTCTATCTAATATTGTGTTTTTTTTTTTAGTTGATTGTAAATCTTTTATAAATATTTTTCTTTTTTATGATACTTTAATAGCATATTAAATTCTTAGATTTTTTTTTAAAGCTATTTTAATATTTTTTTCTTTTATTTATCTTTTGTGCTGTGCTGAACATATTTAATATACATTTGATCATAAACTTTTCAATAAATGTCTGTATATGTGTGTGTGTGTGTGTGTATATAAAAAAGATTTTATTATCCTGAAACATTTTCAAGTTAATTAATTTTAATATTAGTTAACCGAAAACACCAGAAAAACATGATGAAGGAAAAAAAAATTAAATAAAATGTTTATAGGCAACTGTCGATACAGGCAACTGTCGATTTGTTAAGAACAAATTCCGATAAAATATTTTACATTGTTTGGTCTTTCCGATTAAAAATAAAAATATTTTTAAAAATAAAATTTTCATTCTACAAATTGTAAAGAATATGTCTATTTGAAATTATAGGAAATTTATTTGAATATTTTATGTATTATCCTGTTAAAGATCCTTAAACAATTCATTAAATTCTGTTAGCCGTTGAATTTGTTAATACATAAAGTATTAGCGAAATTACTAATTTTACTAATTTCAGTACTTGTTTCGAATGCTATTTTTTAAAAAAAAAAATGTTTTTCCAACATTGAAATACGTGTGGTACTTTGTCAAAATTTTATTGAGCTGCGATTAGTTTTAGAAACAATCAAAAATTATTCCACTACATGAGTGATGTGAATGGATTCATTGTAATTTGTTCGTCCAGTTTACAAATTATGAGCCCGCAATAATCTTGTAATTCTCCTAAATTTCTATTCTTTAAGAATTAATTTGATTTTCCATAAAAGTAATTCCTCCCAAACTTAACTGACTAAAAAGAATATAAAGAAAGTATGCTCTGCATGTTGCGTGTATCAAGTTACTAGCCAGCAATTTGGAAGACTAACCTTTACAATTCTGTGGAATTTTGCCAAAATACGATTTCAACATAATGACAAATTTTCAGCAGAGCAAATTTAAGGAAATAGTCGTTCATAATTTGTCACGACTTGCTTGTGAAATCCTATTGTGAATTTCTCCAGCATTGAGACTAGAAAAATTATTTTCTCGGTTTTTTAGTTGATTCCTAAGCCAAAATTTCTAGAGAGGATTCAGTTGCCATTTTTTAAAAAAGTCAATCACCGACAAAATAATATTATCAGTTTTAGAATTTCCAAATTTTTCTCTTGTTTACACCAAATAAAAATTTGTGATATGTATGGTAAAAATGTTTAGCAATCAAAATCAAAACTAATATGAAAATGTCAACAGAAAAGTAGTTATCATGTTTTGGCAAAGATTCACAGAATTACAGATAATAAAATTAAAGATTTTCGATAAAAAGTGAAAAATTTCCATTGAACGAATTTGTTGGAATAGATTTACATAAAATATTCTAAAATAGTAAACAAATAAAACAACGTGTGCCACATAAAAGGCTTTTTTTTTAGATTAATTTTATTTAATAAAAGCACAGAATCTAATTATTTTCTATAATCCATTTTACTGTGGCTTCTCTTCAATTGTCGAATAAATCTTTCGCCTTTTACTTAAGATTTCCGTGGAGAGGAGCAGTCTAATGAGTCTAAGATAATTTTTCATTTAACATACATTTATTAATTTGAATCTGTGGATTAAAGAAGATTTGTTCATTTTTACTAAAATTCTTAATTAATACTAAATTATGTAATACCGAATGTTCGTAAATCAGGAATTGCCTGTATAATACAAATAACACGTACGTACGTACATAGTGAATGAATTTTATATAATAAATACAATTTTTACTACAGAATATAACAATTTCTATGAATAAGAATTAAGTAATTCAAGATAGAAATGAAATTTTATATATTTTATGTTTATTTATTTTGTTTATATATTTACATTGCAGTTAAATTTTTTTTAAGGATACATAATTGAATTTGAGTATGTTACTTAATGAGTTTGTTTTAAACTTTTCAGGAAAATTAAATTTAAAGAACTTTTGTTGTATGTGCGTAGTGTATGCGTGTAAATATTGAATTGGAATGAAAAATAAGAAAATTTTGATAAAGGTTGTATAGTGGCTGTTATAGTTCATAGATTTTATAACCATATCAACCCTTATTTAATGATTTAATCTAATTTAATCTTAAAACTTTACATTATTTCGGTTTAAAATCTTAATCTAGTAATATTCTAATTAGTAGATTTTATTTACTCTAATTAAAAAATATCTTTTATTTTATATATTTTACAAGATTAATTAATAAAAACTTCACTATTTTTTACAATTAATCATTTTATCTTTTTTATTATGTTTCAGATAAAATAAAGAAAAACGTGTGCCTAACCGAAGAATGTGTGAGAACAGGTAAATTTTTTGTGTGAATATATTTCAGTTTTTTAAATTTAATTTAAAATATATTTTAATTATTATATTTTGTATAAAATTTTATTGTTTGAAACAGTGACGGACTAAACTTCAACTAGGTTTAAGAAAAAATAGTAGCCTGATGATAAAAAATCATTATTCGTGATAAATTTTCTTTTAATTTCTAAGCAAATTTGATCACAAATCACATAGAAAAAAATTTAATTTAATTAATTATTAATTAATTCATATTTCAACAATGGAAAATGTTCAAACGTTGGAAAATGTTCAGAGCACGGTCCCAGATAATTTTTCTATTATACGTCACTGATGTAAAATTTTAACGAAATTATTATTCATTTTTTTTTGACATTTTTCATCGTTGAAAATATGAATATTAAATTAATTTAATATTTAGATTTGAAATATTTTTATGAAAATTTTATACTAGACTGTTGTGAATATTTTTGTAATTAATTCTCCAACCTAAATCAATAAAACCTTTGTCAAAATTGGGCTTTTTATAAAGATTCGTGGAAATTATAAAAAACATACAATACTTATTTAATTTACAATTCTGAAAATATTTCATAATTAAAATAGCAATATTTGTGTACCGAACATTAAAGTGAAATTATTAAAATCAACATCTTTATTTTTTTTTTGGATAATATCTATATTACTGTATGCTTTGATTTAGGTTGACAAGTGTTTGAATTAAATTTATGAAAGTCTGAGAAATATGTAACCGATTATGGTCATTTACTGACAACAAAATGTCATATTTGAAAAAATAAACCAATACACTTTAAATTTTTTCATGATTTACAAAAAAAAAAAATAAATTTATGATTTGAAATCGAATATATTTTCAGATAATATCTATTAGTCTTGATTATGCATTTGCATATAAATAAATATTGAAAATTTCATTAATAAAAGAATATAATCCTGATTTGCATAAATTCAAATAAATAAAAATATCACAGATTTTATTCATAATATATACACATATCCGAGATATATGTTGTCAAAACTTTTATAAACCATAATTTCCTAAAATTTGAAAAAAAAAGAAGAGAAGAGAAGATTTAATAATAATGTCCTTAACATTTTCCACAGATTTATGGCAAGTGTCGACCAAACAGAATTAAAAAAAAATATATATATTCTAAATTGGAATTTATCAAACTATTCTTGATTGTGATGTTTCTAACCATTTTTATTTTACTTTTTTCTGTATTGATGTCAAAGTCCGGAAATATTTCGATCAATCTTTTTCTGCACAACAAAAAGAAATATATTTTATGTTATAGTGTTTTTTTTTTTTTTTAGGTTTTATATTTTATTTATATACATAAACATAAAAAAAAATATATTCAGATTCTGCAAATGACTATAGAATTTCAAATATTATACATACATACATATATGATGAATCTGAAGCAAATATTTGTATATTCGAAAATGGAAATGATATGTCATTTTACTTACTATACAAGGATAAGATTAAAACCCAGTGTTTTGTTATGAAAAAGTTTCTCGAAATAAAATAAATGGAAATTTTTCGTTGTGCAAATATTTACTTATTAATCAAACAATAAAAAAAAAACTTTACAGATGTAAATTGTTATTTCTGGATACAGATACACTTTATATCAAAAAAGGATCATCAGTTTATTAAGTCAAATTATTTCTAGATTATGAATTTAAAAATTAAAAAAATTGTAAACCGCAATCGTAATGTAAAATAATAATTTTAAAATCTTAGCAACATTACTAAGTTTTTATAAACATTATGTTTCATCAGGAAGAATAAGAAAAAACTGAATTTGAAACTAGATTCCACATTTTTCGTAAGGGGTTTTATTATTTGCCGTCACTTAAAACAACTCAAAGCTACACAAACGTTTAATTGAGAAAAAAAGCAGATATGCTGAGGAAAGTGTTTAAAGAATCTAAACGAACCTAATGTTTATGCAATACAATTTAAGGCACCGCTCCAAAATTTTTGAAATTTCTTCAAACCCTAACTTTATGTACTCCACAAATCCATGTTCACAATTTTGAGTCTGAGTAGGAAAGTTCGTGACTTATAGTTTCATTATAGCTCATTAGTAGTAAGTAGTAGCCTGCGAATGAATGAGGACAAGATTATAATGGTGTTAATACGTTGGTATTGCTGATCTTATCGACTCAAGAACTTTATTATTACTACAATTTTTTGAGTTATTTTCGGACCTAGTTCGAATTTTCCAATGACATAATTGTCGAGCAAACTTTAAACCCAAATTTGCTAGTTTTTAAGTTTTAATAAATAATAATCAGTCACTGACGAAATATTCTTAAAGAAATTTTTGGATGGTCTCCAGAAAACTTTAAGTTCTTAAATCAAAATATTTAAATTCTACTTCATTAATAGAGTTCATTAAAATATTTTACTATATTTAGTTATGAATATTGGATAGCAAATTTCCATCTGATTGCTTTTATATTTTATTTTATTTCTTTCCGACACTGAATCACAAAACTAGATTTAATTTGTAAATTTATTTTATAATTAATATCCTTGCTATAATGACTTCCTTTCAAATAAACTGTATAAGACTGTAAATAAATTTATAATTTAGAAAATCTTTAAAAAAAAAAAATTCATAGTTTATCTACAAATTTAAATACAATTTTTCATCCAACAATAAAATGAATCAGTTTATTGGAAAAACAAGTCCTTTTTTTGAGTGGAAAATATTTTTACTATAAATATTTTTTTACTATAATATAGGAATTATTTTCGAGGACGACAAACGTAATTGTATTTATATTATAATCAAAATACGTAGATATAAATTATAGGAAAACACATTTTTTTGATAATTTATTCTGTAAATAAATTTTAATATTATTGAACAATTTGAAATTGAAAATTTTTGTTTACAGGAAGTAATGTTGAAAAAGCACGTAGTATATTAATATTTAGAATAAAAACTTTTAAATAATAATATAGTGGAAATATAATAAAATGTTGTTATCCGAAATTTAAGATTTGAATTATTAGTTTCACAGTGCGAGTTTAAACGTTTGACAGAGTTTAAACTTAATTTTCGAATTATATTTCTATTTCTCACTCAAAACAAATTACTTGAATTAACAACTGATTTCAATACAATAATTTTTTTATAAATTGCACAAGTACTTGCATTGAAATATTTTGTTTTGCAAAGGATATAGAAGGACCTACTGAAATGATATTGCAATTAGTGAGGTAAAATAGTGACGCAAAATGTTACTTTAAAATGAGCAATTAAAAAAAAAATAACAACATCTAAAGAATTGAGTAATGTAATTATTGCACCCATATTCTTAAAATATCTTGCAAATGAATGCTTTTAATACGTATTTTGTATGTATAAACATAATTTATAATTTTATGGAAAAGTTAATTTCAAAAACACTCATGTACTAATTAAAAAAAACACTGTAAATAAACTGATTTATTTTGAATTTTCAATTTAAACTAATTCATTCGATTTCACAATTGTGAAACCGAATTAATGAGTTTAAATTGAAAATTTAAACTAATTATACAGTTTAATATAAATTTTCACTGTGAAACTCACCAGTATTGTTTTAGATTACCTTTAAATATTTTAAATTTTATTTTAATTAAAAATTATAAATTATCTTCATAATAAAACTGGAAAATAAATTTCATAATTTTATCTTTTTATGGTAGATATTTACTTTACCACAATTTAAATATTTTATTAATATTAAATATGAAATTTTATTATTTTTTTCACAATATTTATGTGTTAGTTCTGCGGTGCAGTCTTAATATTTTTCTATAACATTTTATGAAAAATAATCATTTGAATCATATTAATGAAGATACTTCTGTGGGTTTTATAAAATCTAATAGATTTTTAATGTTCTAGTTCTGAATGAGTAAAACTATCATGTTTAGTTTTAAATTAAAAATCCATAACAAAATTGTGTGTATTGCAGTATGAACTTATTTGCTACTGGGACAAATTTATTTAGAAATTTTCACAAAAAATTATATTTTTTAAGCAATTTTTATGAAAATCCATTAAAATTCAGATAGCAAGCAATACGAAGAAAATATTATATTATTTTAGAAAAAATTTATTTTCTTTAATTCATTCAGCTTCATCACTTTTATCTGCAATGGATCGAACTGCAGATCCATGTGAAAATTTTTTTCAATATGCCTGTGGTACATGGAATAAAAAACACGTAATCCCTGAGGACAGAAGCTCAATTAGTACATTTGAAGTAAGAAAAACATAATATTATGATCCTAAGAAAAATAATTCGAAATAATTTCTTTTTTTTTCTTAAAAAGGTTTTAGCAGATCAACAACAAGTTGTCCTTAAGGGTGTTTTAGAAGAATATATTAATGATCAAGATAATGAGGCTACAATCAAGGCAAAAAGGTTTTACAAAAGTTGTACAGATATTCGTAAGTAGTCTTAGTGATTATATTATAATGATATGTGAAGAAGCATTAAATATTAATTGATTTTATATATATTCAATTATGAATTCGAAAGCTTATGCCGATACTACTTAGTAAACGCTTTTTAATTCGTATTGGATTAACAATTAATTCGTATTGGATAAATCGTAGTTTGTAGCGTGATACTTCTTCACATTTCATTTTAATGCTATGTTATAAACATGCTAAGTTAAAATTTTTCAAAAATTAGCTCAAATACGTCGAACTGGTGATAGTCTTTTAAAACAAGTTCTTCGTACACTTGGTGGATGGCCTGTCGTTGATAAAGATTGGACAATACCAAATTTTACAACAGAACATTTGTTAGGTGTATTACGAGGCGAATATAGTGAACCAGTATTATTTGAAATATTCGTTGGTGCTGATGATAAAAATTCATCTGTAAATGTTTTACAAATTGATCAAATAACTTTGGCACTGCCATCACGAGACTATTATTTAAAATCAAGTAGTGAAAATGATTTAAAAGCTTATCATCAATATATGTCACAAATAGCAATATTAATGGGAGCTGATCCGAAAACAGCAAAAAGTGAACTCGAAGAAGTTGTACAATTTGAAATACGATTAGCGAATGTATCAATTCCGGAAGCAGATCGTCATGATACAAGTGCAATTTATCGTAAACTAACATTGCCAGATTTACAAAAAGAAATTCCTCAATTAAATTGGACAGTTTATTTTCAATCGATTTTAGGTAAAGAAATTCAACTATTAGATGATGAACCAATTGTTAGTTATGCAATGCCATATTTAGTACAAATGGGTAAAATATTTGGTGAAAGTGACAAACGTGTTGTTCATAATTATATTATTTGGCGATTAGTAATGTCCATTATGACACATATGATTGATGACTATCAAAGAGAACGTATTGAATTTCGTAAAATTCTGTTGGGTATTCAATCGGAACGAGTCCGTTGGTCACAATGTGTCGAATGGACTAATAAAAAATTAGGTATGGCTGTTGGTGCACTTTTTATACGTGATAATTTTAATCAGGAAAGTAAAGAAACTGCTTTAGAGATGATACATACTATTAGAGAAGCATTTAATGAATTATTAGCTGATATTCATTGGATGGATGATGAAACTAGAGCAGTTGCTAAAGAAAAAGCAGATGCAATGAATGAAAGAATTGGTTATCCAGAAATTTTAACTGATCCTGTAGAATTGGAAAAGGAATATGTTAATGTAAACAATTTATTCTGTTGAAATTACATAAAAAAAATTATATTTTTTATACTTTTAGCTATCCATTAGTGATGATCATTTTTTGAAAAATGTTTTCAGTATTCTTAAATGGGATGCTCAAAGAACACTTCAGTTATTACGAAAGCCAGTTGATAAAGATAAATGGGCAACTGAACCAGCAGTTGTAAATGCTTTTTACAATCCAAATAAAAATGATATTGGTAAGCGATTTAATAAACAAATTTTTATTTATATTTAATAAACAAATTATAAAATTTTAGTTTTTCCTGCCGGAATATTACAACCATTATTCTATAGTCAATATTTTCCGAAATCTTTAAATTATGGTGGTATTGGAGTAGTAATTGGTCATGAAATTACTCATGGTTTTGATGATAAAGGTAAATAAATATTAAATTAATTTTAAAAAGGATTTGAAATTTATTATTCCATCTTTAAATTTTTGTAATATTTCAAAAAGGACGACAATTTGATAAAGAAGGTAATATGATGCAATGGTGGAATAATGCTACAATACGTGCATTTCGTGAACGTGCTCAATGTATTATTGATCAATATTCTAGATATAAAGTTGATGAAGTTGGCCTGTATATGAACGGACGAATGACACAAGGTGAAAATATTGCTGATAATGGTGGACTTAAACAAGCTTTTAGAGTAAATTATTGAAAATTAAAAAAAAAAAATATTATATTCTAAATTAAAAAATTTATTATAGGCTTATCATAAATGGATAAGTAAAAATGGTGAAGAACCAGATTTACCAGGTTTAAAATTAACCCATGATCAATTATTTTTCCTTAATTATGCCCAAATTTGGTGTGGTTCAAATCGACCAGAAGATGCACTTACTAAAATTCGTTCATCTGTACATTCACCAGGTTTCATAAGAGTTTTAGGTCCTCTATCAAATTCTGTAGATTTTGCAAGGGCCTATAATTGCCCATTGGGTTCGGATATGAATCCAACTAATAAATGTAGTGTATGGTAAGATTAAAATTAATTTTATTTTCGTTTTTTTTTTGTAGATAATTTTTTGTGAAATAAATAAAATTTAATTAGAATTATTTAAACTTAATGGAAAAAAAAAACTAAATTAAATCAAATCTAAAAATATTTATATAATAATTTCTTTAAATATTAAAGAATTTAATAGAAAATTAAGTAAATATTAAATTTAATAAAAAAAACAAATTAATTAAAATATTTACTTCGAATGACAAGAAGTAGGATAATTAATATATTATAGATGTACAAATGACTGTGGTTAAAAATTTATACAATTAATTTTGTAATTATGATAAAATGTAAATAAAAGAAAATATTTATAAAAAAAAAAGAGAAAATTTAAAAGAAAATTCTTTATAATTTTCTAACTATTTTCTAATTAATTCTATGACCAATATTATAGTAGTTAAAATAATTTTTTTTTAAAAAGTATATATTGTTGGTAATAAATTTTCTTTATAAATTTTTTTTAGTTTCCCAGAATATTGAAATATGGCCTGTACCATAAATTTTCTAATTTCAATGTAAATTTTTTACACCAGGGTTTTTTTTTTTAAAGTGACCCATAAAATTAAAACAAGATTTTAGATTAATAATTAACCAAATTAATTTCTAAACCAAATACAAATAATTATTTCTATTTGACAGTATGGGTATAACATAAAACATAAAAAATAACTATATTTAATTTAATTTTTTTTTAATCTTTGAGATTCATTTTAATAATTTTATATTAAATAAATTTATCAAATTATTATTATTATATAAATTTTTAATTATTAAAATTTGTAAATTAATTATATACTATAAATAAAATATTAAATTTATTTATATTAGCATATCATATATAAAAAATTTATATATATTAAATAAATAAAATTATTAAATTATATATATTTATTATTAAGAATTTCTATATTCTAGTAAAAATGTTAATTAAAAAGATATAAATTAAATGAAACTGCTTTATAACAATATAAGAAAAATATAAAATTATATAATTTACATAACACAAATTTATTAAAAAATAAAAAGAAAATAGAAAATCTTATTAAAATTTAAAGAAAAACTAAAATATTATATATTGTAAAGTAAAATTTAACAGAAAAATATATGCAAATTAAAATTAATAAATAATTTATTATAATAAAATATTTAATAAAAAAAATTAAATAATAAAATTTAAAATTATATAAAATTTATAATATATTTAGTATAATAAATAAATAATTAGAATATAAATATTTTTAATGTCTTTTATTACATTATTTTCTAGAAAACAACTTTACAGCGATTGGAGTGTAAATTTGTTACTTTTACATTAATAGTTTTTAACATTATTTTAAAATTTTATGTTTTTTTTTAATGTACATTTGGGAAAATGTATTTATATTATCTACATAGTTCCATATTAGTAAAATTATAAATTTTAAAAGTTTTGAATAAAATCTTATCCGACTTATTAACTTACTTACTAAAACTTCTATGGATAACATTTCGAGAGCAAGAAACTGGCGAAAATATAGTATAAAACTATAAATTTTAAAATAGTGCCTGATATCGTTTAAAACTATAATTTTGTCATCTGTTCCACTTATACTATAATAGAAATAAATGATTCTTTTTGGCCAAAAACAGAAAAAAATGCAGATCCAAACTGCATATCTTTCAAATTTGGTATGAATCGTCAGAGAATTTAATTTTTAATAACAACATAAACATTTCTTTTTAAAATATTAAAATTTATTGCAAAGAATAACTTAACATGCATATTATAATAGCATAACATGCATATTATTTCAGCATTTTTTAACTGTCGAAAATACTCAGATTATTAAAATGGGAAAATCTGAACTTTGATATATAAAACATATCTATGACAATATTAAAATACTTTGTATGGAAATCAGAAGTATTTTTTTCAGTTCTTTATGTACGAAGATTTTGTTTGTTAATAGATTTAATTATCATTCCACTTGTCATCATCACAAATTATATCTTATATTTCTTCTATAATTGCATTTGAATCAGTATACTTTGGTATATTTAATATTTTACCTAAATAAATGAAATTAAAATTAAATTAAAAAAATTAAATTAAAATAATTTGACATAAATCAATATTTTCAATTAATTTAAAATAATTCACATTAGAAACAGCAAACTAATTTTTTCACAATTAAAAACATTAAACAGAATATATCGTCTGCCCAGTATTTAAATGATACATTTGCATTTTTCTCATTTTCGAGTTAGGTCTGCAGTTTTACATAAAAAATCGAGATCTTTCCATTTCCTTTGCCCAAATTAGGCTATCTCATTCCGTTCCGAAGATATCTAGTATGCCGAATTATATCTTTTCCGAAATTTTAAAAATCTAAAGTATTTAATTGATTCATAATGCAATTTGTATTGAAATGGCATATTTTATATGAAAATTTGACAAAAAAAATAATATTTTTAAATGCCATATGCATATAATTCGTAGTCCAATAAGGCTTATCTGTATTATATGAATTCAGTATTTAAGTCCTACATACCATACAAATCCGAACTAATCGATAAATTTTTATGCTACATATACAATTTTTCAAATTTTGTTATTTAAATTTAAAAAATACTTACTATTAATTAAATCGGGAAGAACTTTAGTTTTTACAACTTAAATTGCCATTTACTCCGATATAGGTTTTTGTTGTTTATATCAGTTAAATACTGAGGTGACGATATCTTAAAAACACTTATAATAAATTTATTTAATAGAAAATTGTGTGTTATATCAATAAAGTGAAAATAACTATTATAAATAAGAAGTAGAATAATTATTAAAACTATGTAGGCCTTCAATAAATCTATCAATATTACCGAAATTTATTGTCATTGCCAACATATAGTGTTGTGTTTAATAATCTTCGAATAATCAAATAATTAAAAAAATTTCAATAAATCAAATTTTTAAATTTTCAAAAAGTAAAGTTTAAAATTTATCGAATCGTAAATTAATTGGAAACTACAATTAACTATGGTGAATTTAAAATTAAGCTGCTTTCCATTTACGAAATGTCATTAAAAAAAAAAACACTGAAAAAAGCCTTTAAATTTAAATGCCATTTTTATAATAATGCAATCTAGTGCCAAAAACAGCTGACATGTGTTTATTATTTTGTTTATAATTTTTCAAATTCAAATTAATATTATATTTATTTTTCAGTTTTCTTTTATATTTATTTCTTTTTTATTTTAAATCTTCGTAATATAAATGTTTCAACAAGTTCAACTAATTGTACAGTATCCAATTACATATAAAATGATTTTTAATTTATTTATTATAATTAGTATTTGTGTTATATTATCATTGGCCAAAAATCAATGTTACCATACACCACCTCGTGACTATTTAGAAAAATATTTTTCAACAAAAACTCCATATCGTGCTATTAAAAATTCAGATGATCAAGAAATAAAATATCCAGGTAATTTATATTTAAATAATTTAATAAAAATTATAAAAATTTTATTATTAGATTGTTATCCAATTCGTATTTGGTATATAATTCGTCATGGTAGTAGAAATCCTAGTAGAAATGTTATTCTTCGAGCACAAGAACGTCTAATGAAAATACGTGAAAAAATTCTAGCATCACAAAACAATAAATTATGTTCTCATGAATTGGCTGTTTTAAGAAATTGGAGTTTTAATATAGATGTAAATGAGCAAAAATTTTTAGTATACGAAGGAGAAGATGAATTAATTGAATTGGGTGAACGAATGCAAAATAGATTTCCAACAATTTTACCAGATCATTATAATGCAGAATTTTATAAATTTAAATATACAGCAACACAAAGAACACTTAAAAGTGCAGAAAGTTTTGCTTTTGGTCTATTTGGTAGGCATAATAACAAAGAAGTTCAATATTTAGAACCATTACATAAAGATCCAGTCTTAAGAGTAAGTTATATAAAACAAAAAAAAAATAAAATTGATAATTATAAATCAATAATTTTTGAAATAGAGAATGTTGTACATATATTGGTTTTTTTAATTATTTATTTTTTACAGTTTTATAAACTATGTAAACGATGGTTGGCAGAAGTTAGTAAACAACCAGATACACTAGCAGAAAGTAAAAAATTTTTGGAGAGTGATTTAATGAACAAAGTATTAAAAAATATAGAAAGAAAAGCAGGAATAAAAGGGTTAACTACAGGTTCGTAAATTACTGAAACTTTTCACCAATCCAAATATAGATTCTGCTTAATTTTAGAATAGATATGTCTTCTTAAATAGTGTTTACTTAGTCGTAACAAAATTCAACTTAATTTTGATTAAAGATAGCAAAAATTTTATATTTATAATTTTTATTGAAAATTATACAAAACTATAATAATTTATATTTATACAGAATTTTAATAATTTATTTTTCAGATGATATTCAATTAATTTATACAATTTGCGCCTATGAAACTGCTTGGAATAAACAAAGAGTCTCATTGTGGTGTTCATTTTTTGATATCCACGACCTTCAAGTGATGGAATTTGAAAGAGATTTAAAGTATTATTGGAATGATGCTTATGGTTACGAATTAACTTATAAACAAGCGTGTGCAGCATTTGTCGATATGATCTTTCATATTAGGTAAACAATGTAGTATTTTTTTATTCACTTTGTAACAAACTGAAAGTTCCATTAACGAACAATTGAAAATTATTCATTTACAGCTCCGAATCTCATTATCCAAATGCAACGATATATTTCTCACATTCAGGTACAATATTAAAAATGCTTGCACATTTAGGACTTTATAGAGATGATTTTGTTTTAACGCATAATGACTTTTATAAAAAACGTAATTTTCGAACTAGTCAAATTGATGCATTTGGAAGTAATTTAGCATTTGTGACATTCCGGTACGTATTAAAAGCATATATTGGAACTTTTCTATTTTATTACAATTATTTTCAGTTGCCAGAATGAAGATAAAGTATTAGTTTTACATCAAGAAAGAGTTGTGCATTTACCAGGTTGTCCACAAGACGAAGATTTATGTAATTTCACAACTGTACAAAAATTATATCGGAATAGTATTGAACACTGTGATTTCGATGAATTATGTGAAATAAATTTAGAACTATAATATTTTTTTTTCAACTTTAAACTTGTAAATTAAATTTAATAATTCTATTAATATGTTTTTTTAATTTAATATTGTTTTAATGGCAATATATATTGTATCCAGTATTTCTGTACGTTTTCATTTTTAAATTGTGATGAAAAATATTAAACACAAAGACAAAAAAAAAATCCTTAAAAAATATAACGAATAAAAAAAAATAATTAGTTTTAATATATATAAATATTATTTTTGTTAAATTATATATTTTATGCTATTTACATAATTTTTTGGTTGCATATTAGATTTTAAATTGTTACAAATTTTTATGATAATAAAAATACTTAAATGGAATGAATAAAAAAATGTGCAATTTATTGTGTTTATTAGAAATATCAAATTTTCATAACATTTAATTATTCAAAATGTTTGATATGATAAAGTTTGTAATCCAACCAGTAGGATCAATATCAACAGATATATTACTGAAATTAATCGGACTGACTCGAACATGATATATGAATATAAGTTACTAAATAAAACTGGTATTTTTACAAAAAAAATCACGAAAAAATTTATCATTTCCAATAATGTTTAGATAATTTACTATCACTATAGTAATAAAAATTAATTTAAATTTGTAAAAACGATACCAACACCTTTTATATTTTAAGTAAACACTAATAAACGATAATTGGAAAAACACATAATCAATTAATAAGATCAAATTCGATTTATTCTCACTGTATATATTTATTATAAATGCAAAAAATTTATTACAAATTATTTTTATAAAATTGTTAAAACAACTATTTTTATTTACAAACAAATGTTTTTTTACTAAATTACTTAACATAATTAATTAAAATAAGCCTAATTATTAATACTTTTTAATCCTTAACACTAATATACCAGAGCCTATTTAATTCGGATTAATTTTTTCGCGTTCTGAACATAATCCCGGATAATATGGATTTGAACCTGTTTTACATTTTGATGCTGGATAACCAGATTCATAAACAGGTCGTTCAAATGAATGTAAGGATGCATAATTACATGATATATTTATTCTATGCCAATCCGGATATTTTCTTTGGGTAAATCTAATTACAGCACATCCAACATGTGTATTACGATCAACAACAAATTCTGTAAAATGTCCATACTCCTCACTATAATAATAATAATACATAATAATAAAATTAAATTAATCTTTAAATTTTTCATTTCTAGTTTTAATAAAATATACTTACAAATTATATTCAATTCGAAATTTATCTATATAACTCATATCAATTAGTTCATGTTCACTAAACCATCCTCCTAAAAATTTCAAGTTTTTTTTTTGTTAACTAGAATAGGAATTATAGAATATATATTTTATTTATATTTTACCTATAGCATCTGAAAGAATTCTTGTCATATTTAATGGCAAATCTGGATCAGACCATTCATTAGCTAAACATTGTCCAGTTGTTGTAAATCTATATGTATTATAACATTTATCATGTTCGAAATCACATTTTCGAACATTTAATTCAGCTAAATAAGCAAGTTCATCATCCCAAACCTTTTATATTAAATAATAAAAAAAATATATTATATGTATACCATAAATCTAAACATGATTTTGTAACTAAAAATAAACATAAAATGTTATTATGCAAATTATATAACTTCTGTTTGTATTTTTTTTTTTATTTGAAAAGAAAATTATTATAATATGATGAATAAATCAATTTGAATATTGGCGTGAAAATCATATGGTAGTGATATTTTGAAATTTATAAATTGAACTTGTTTGGTATTTTTAAAAATAACAAATATTATGTTGTGATAAATTTATTATGAAAATTATTAGTATAATATTAATAGAACGTAGATAAAAAATTTTAATATTTCTCAATTAGATAGATCTTTAAATAACTAGTTACCAGCTTGTATTATGGCTAATTTGTCTATTAGATAATAAAATTTAAAATTTGAATATTAGAGTAAATTTATTAATATAAATATGTAAAAATATACAATGTAAATGCAAATTTCTTTTTGTTTTAAGATACGATTTTTAATTAATAATAATAAAAAATTGGTATATAAATAAAGACCTAAGCTTAGTATGCTATCTATCGTGAAATGAAATTCAATTTAATTTCACGGTGGTACATTACTAAGCTTTAGTATAAACAGTATATTCAATCAAAAGCATAACATATTAAATAACAACAATTGGAGTCGGAATGGTAAAGTTTCTTGAAAATATAGATTTTTATGGGCAAATTATTGTTAAAAAGTGAATAATATAATTTATTAAATTAAATTGTATTTCTAAATTTGTAATTTCTAATATTCGGAAACATTGATGAACATAAAATATTCTTGGAATAAAATTAATAAACCTGGAATTAACAATATTTTTTTTTTACTAAAACGTGAATATGTAATATTTTTGTGGGGAATTCCAAAATTTTTATTTAATATTCAAAAGAATATTTAAAAGTGAAATTTAATTCAAAAACTGGAACCGTTTGTGATGAAACAGGAAATTCTTTCTTTTTAATAATATCAAGAAGTTTAAAGTTTTGAAAGATTGTATTATGGCTAATTTGTTTAGTTTAAGTGTGAATACTGTCAACAAATTTTAAACTTATGTTTGCCATTTTTAATTACTTAATTTTTTTTTTACTAAAATTTAATTCATTTTTTAAGAAGAAATAAATTCCAAATAAAGAATAAGTTAAAGAATAATTGAATCATTTCAAAAATCTTAAAATTAATTTCACTTGTAATTTAAAAGTTTACCATAAATAATTAATTAAAGGACATTAGAGATAAGAATTATATAAATCTAAAGTAATTATTAAACCGGGTGAATATTATTCATAAATTTAAATCTAATTAATTAAATAAAACTAAAATTATAATTTAAAGAAAATTTAAATTTACCATGGTTGCCATTTTAGCAGCTGGTTGATATCTTGGTACATATCCCATTGCAATACGGTTTCGTAATTTATTATGTTCATGTAGAAAGATTTTTTTATATGGACGTACATCAAGTACGACAGCATCACTAGGACAATTATGTGATAATTGCTGAAATTAAAAATATATAAAAATTATTTAATTATATATTTTTTTTAAATTAAAATATAGAAATATTATATAATTTTACTTACTCTATTATTTTTACAGGCAATATGTCGAACATTTTTACCAGGACATAATTTTGGATCACACCAACCTCTAATTGCATTTATTTCATAAATACACACCAATAATATTAAATATTTAATTAATTGTATATTTTTTGTTAACATTATATCACCAATATTTATCATATTTAATTAATAAATTTATTAGATATTTTAGAAACACTTTTTAAAATATCTTTGATATCTAAACATTTAAGTTAAAGTTATCAGGATTCTTTGGAAACTTTTAAACCTTTGCATGGCTTTATATACCAAAATAAGAAATACAAATCAATCCAAAAAGAGTTTTTTTTTTTTTTTATTTTTTTTCATCGTCTTCTGTTTCTTCTTCACGTTTAGCACTTTTATCGGGGCTGTTAAAGAAGAAACAAGTTTCAATTTTTATATTTATTTGTTTTGTATAATTTATAAGATTTTAATAGATTCTAATTTTATGGTATATTGAAAATTGTATCTTTATTTTGTTTTTTTTATTGATTAAACACTCTACAAGTCTTTATGAATAATAATTGGTTAGGTTAATATATATTATTATTATGAATAATTATTTTAATATCGAGTGTTGATTATTAGTTGTTGAAAAAAAAGCAACTTTAATAGAAAATTTATTATAATTTTATTACATCGTACATCGAAGATAAATCAAAACAAAGAAGAGAAAAATTAAAAAAAAAAAATTATGAAAGATTGATGTTTAAACAGTTTATTTAGCAAATAGTATTCAATTAAAATTTATTAAATATTTAATATTTACATATAATATTTCTTTTGTATGTGCAATTAAAAAATGTACATAACTACGTATAAATAAAATTAATTAATTAAAATTTATTACATTTACCATTTTCAAAATCATGTCTATTTAAAACATAAAATCATGTTTTTATTCGAATTCAGCTGATTTTAGATTTATTAGAATCTTTTGTGATTGTGAAGCTCATATTTGTCGAAAAAATAATTTGTCAAATATGAATTAAAAGAATAATTTTTTTAAATAAATATTTATCTTTCTGATATTTGGTCCAAAATCAATGTAGAATTAATTATTTGCAAATATTTAAATGTACTTCATCATAGACGACAGTAATTTTAGCTTTTTATGTGTGACAGAAAAGATTTCTTATACACTGGGAGCTAACAATGTCAAATTTATTCTAATTCAGCTGGCTTTTGATTGAACGATCAATAAATAACTTCGTCATTTCTCCAACACATCCCAAAATTTAGTTGCTTAAGAACCATGCTTCAAATTCAACCATATTTAGTGAAGCACTAAAGAATCTACTTTTTAACACCACGTCCTCTAAAACAAGTTATATTTTAAAAAATATACTCTAATTTATAATCTTGTGGACTCTTCAAAAATGTACAGTGTAGTATAAATTTCATGTTTCTTTTCATTTGCTGCGCAGAACTTGAACCATAAGCCAAATGGTTTTCACTACTCTTGGCTTGGCAAATTTAAATTAAATGTAACTAAGTTAGATTAAATATAAATTTTGTTAGTAGGTATTAATAGACTTAAAGTTTATGGTGCCAAATTAACATACAAATCTTCTCCTCAAAAAATTCTAATGTTTTGCTAAAACCTCATACTGATAAGCTAGGTTTAAGTTTATTTTTGACTCACCGAGAGTAACTAAATCTTTATACCAAAAATTACCATTTTAAAGATTTGATAAATTATATTCTATTTCTTCAACAACAACAAAAAAAAAATTAACAGTTTTATTTCTATCTATTTTTTTTGGTTTCCTAAAATATTTTTTTTCACAATTTTGGTAAGTTTTCTATCTCCATGCAGATGTCTTATCAGTTCTAACAGATTGGACATTTATAATATATGCGCATTTAATTAAATTATATAAAATTTATAAGTTAATTTAAAAAAAAAAAAACAATATTTTTCTCATCTATTTTAAAGTTTTGTTTTTTAAAAAATTTTGTTGAACCATTTTTATATTTACAAAAAAAAATTTGAAGTCTCCAAAGAATTATTGGCTCCAGATTTTTGATGTTTGTTTTGTAGATGTCCAAATCAAAACTTTCTTATAATATTAAATATTATTATCACGATAACGAATATCATAAATATCTAATAATTCAAAATATATAATTATATTATTATTAATACGATATTTAATTATAATTAACCGTGGGATTATAACCATCATTTCCATAATGGAAGAAATTAAGAGTTTTTCTTAATTTATTTTAATTTTAATTGTTTTTAAAGGCCATAAAGTATATAAAAATTTAATTTTTATTACACATTTAAGATGAATACGAGTATGAAATATAAAATAATGTAAATAATCATACATGCATATAAGTCTATGGTTTTTATGTTTAGTAACAAATCTGATATTTTTCTGCTCAATTTTATACTTTTAATACTTAAAAAGGAGTACAATTTCCGTAAAGTTTATTTTATAAAACATAAATAAAATAGATCGTTATTAGTGAATTAAAAGGATTTAAAACTAACTAATAATGTAATAGAGCTTCTAT
This sequence comes from Empis livida, assembly GCA_963932195.1. Taxonomy (NCBI): domain Eukaryota; kingdom Metazoa; phylum Arthropoda; class Insecta; order Diptera; family Empididae; genus Empis; species Empis livida. Next base: position 32,676,199 of record OZ010648.1, read on the forward strand.
AACAACTTCTGTTAATTTTATAGAATAAGTCCCTAAGAAGAAGTAACTCTTCTTAGAATAAGGTTTGAGGAGATATTAACAGAATATTATTGAAACAGCTGTTTAAATATAGGGTTTTTGCTAGTTATAGCTATGACATATTTTTCTCAATGTTCATATAGCGTTGTTTGTGAATATAATTACAAGTTAAAATTTTCTTCCTCCGTGATATTTTGGTACCAGGCTAAATTAACATTTTAAGAGCTAATTCCGTTCCGTTCAAGAACCGTATTTTGTCCGTGGGTTAGATCGTCAACTTTGCTTAGATAATAGGCTTCCCGGAGAGCAATGCTTAGCCTTAGTCAGTGCAGGACACTTGCAAACAAAGTATACTTGCAAACAAAGTGTATTTTTTAGTTTAGTCCATACAAATGTGGCAAGATCGTTTGTAAGCGACATCTGACGCCAATTGGCTAAGAGTATTAGCGAAAAGTTGGTTAGTTGGTTTGAAAGTAGTGTACATATTAGCTATAGTACTGGCTATATATTTGCGAGACAGTTTAAGAAGGTTGTTTCTTGGAGTCATAGTTAAATAATATTGAATTCACTTAAAGGTTGCACCTAAAAAATATTGTTTTCGCATGGTGCACGTGTTAATGTCCAAATATTATTTGAAGACAAAAAAATTTATAAGATATAAAACATATTTACGATAATTTTTTTTTCACATTAATTTCTAATAAAGAAGAAAGCAAAAAAAAAAAGCACAATAAAATATTTAAACACTTAAGACTCAAATTATCTATTAACAATATTAAACTTTTTAATTTATTATATTATTAATATCAAAAACTAGTAATTATCTTTGTTTTTATTGATTCTGCATATATATATCTTATAAATAAATAAAAAAAAAATAATATACTCAAAAAAATTTGACGAAGATTAAGACTTCTCATAAAATTATTATGCTGTAAAATTATATAATTTAGTATACAAACACTTTTACCACTTTTTTTTTCGTGTTTCTTGACAATAAATTTATAAATTCAAAAATTAAATCTGACGACCCATATGGTATTTTATTGCTGATTAAAATCAAATTCGATGTTAAACTTTTTATTTTTATCAATTTTGGCAGACAATTTGGCACGAAACTTTATAAACCATTTTCAGAACAAGTTATGCAAGTTTATTGAATCTCTATTAATTTATATGTTCTGCAAAGAAAGTTGACAAATTCAATGACTCAGAATATTTAAAAATACTTATTTACAAAAAAAAATATAAAGATATAATAGCTTATAATGAAGATATTTTAATCAGAAAATTATCTTATTACTAATTTGAAGTAAGTGATTTTAATATGACTTTATAATAATATGTTTATATTTTGAGATAATCTCTTATGAAAATAATAATATATTTTTTTAGAGTTCATTCATCTTTAATTTTCGAACATAATAAAAAAAAAATGTTTTAAAATAAAATTAATGGGAATTTTAATTTATGCAACAAAAACATTAAACAGTAAAAAAAAAAAAATTAAAAAATGTGTATAATTGAATCTCTTAGATATTAATTAATTAGTTACTTTTACTTTTGTGTCCTTAACTGAATTGAAGTAATCGATCAGCAGGATTACAATGAGTGGATTACAATTTTCAATATATTTTCAACACTAAAATGAATTTATAGATTATTTAACATAATCTATAAATTGGCATAATCTATAAATTATTTAACATAATCTATAAATTGGCACTGAAGCCAATTTATAGATTATGTTAAAAAAATTTTTTAATAAATAAATTAGTCTCTGATAAAAAATTTTGTGACCAGTCCAATATTATATGAATTTTGCAATGTTATTTTTTATCTTTGTAAGATTGTAGCCACAAATATATTTAGGCACATTGATTCTTAATTACAGAATTTAAAAAATCTATACGTTAATGTAAAAGATAAAACAGTCCACTTTTTTTTATATATATTTTATTGGTTAAACTTGTTAAATGAATTTTGATCATCTATTACCAATTATTATATAATTTTTTCTGCCGAAACTTTAAAATCATTATTTTTTATCTAAAAAAAAATTAATATAACCAAAAAATGTCTGTTACTAGTTAAGTTTTTTTTAAAAATATATTTTTAGAATATAATTAAAATAAAAGTTTGATGAGATCAATTAATTAATTATTAATTTATTATAAATGATCTGGTCCAATTAATTTTGTAAATATAGAACATTTAGATTTAACATGTTTATAGATGAATAGTTTATTTTGAAAGTGGAGAAAGTCCATTTAAAAAAAAATAAAATGATGCTAATGACAACAATAGATAGATTACAATTTGATCTTGATATCTGTAAGAGATCTATAGCCAAAACATACTCAGAAACCCTAATATTTGAAAAGTTATTAAATATCTCCGATAAAATTTCTCTTAGCGTAAAACGTTAAATATAAAATTTCTGAATGTAATTTTACTAATACTGCTAATAATTATGAACTTATGTTATTACATAATAAGCCTTAAATGTATCGTTTGCTCATAAAACTTACCTCCAAAATTTGTAGTAAAAACTAAAATAAACCGTTTATTTTGTAAGTTGCAAAAGTCACTTTTACGTTTGGTGAGATATTGAAAGTTTTGCATTTGAATGTGCTTACCAAAACCAATTATATTCCAATACAAAATTTTCAAATTATCTCACCAAACGTAAAAGGGACTTATGACAGTTTCAAAATAAACGGCTCATAAAAAGTGACTTATGACAGTTTCAAAATAAACGACTCAAATTTTGTCTTCAAATAATATTTGGAAAATAAGTTTTTTTCTGTTCTACTACTTTACCACTATCTATAAATTTAGATGGCAATATTGTTGCCGGTTTGGCATTTTGTTTGATAGATTCTTATTAAATTTTTTTTTATAAAGTGAAAGTATTAGATACACAATTTTATGTTAACTAATAAAATAAATGTGAATAAATATTAGGGAAATATATAAACTATTCCCTATAATATTATTGAAGTTTGTTGCCACATGAAAAGTTATCTTTAAAGAAAATATCTTTAAATAAAAAATTCGCTATTAAATTTGAATCTAAAATTACAACAATATAACCTCAAACCTCAATAATTAAAATTTAAGTTTATAGTTGATTAAACAAAGACTAATATGTCAGGAAAAAGAAGTGCTACATCAGATTTAAATCATACTAATTGGGATCAAGAAGAAAAACCCGAAGATAAAGGTATTTTCGCATCAGCAACTGCTGAAGAACTAAAAAATCGTGTTATTAAAAAAGCACGTAGAAAACTCCCCGAAACTGAGGAATCGGAAAATGTTAGTAAAAGTGTCTTCAGAGGTTTCTCAGGTATTTTAATTAATTATTGTTTAATTTCATTGTTTAAAACATATGTAATTTTACTAACAGGATTTGGGGCTGCATCATCATCGTCTTCGGCAATTTCATCTACAGCATCGCCATTTTCATTTTTATCTAAAATCGATTCCTCGACAACAAATTCAAAAAAGAAAGATATTCTAACAACAGTAGATTCCACAGAAAATAATAATTATAAATTTGAAAGATCTAATAATTATTATTCTAAATTGAAAGGCCTAAATCAGGCTCTTAGCAATTGGGTAAAGCGACATGTTGATGATAATCCAGTTTGTATATTGACACCAATTTTTAAAGATTATGAAAAATATTTAAAAGAAATTCAAAATGCCGAAAATAATAGTAGTGAGAAAATCGAAAAATGTAGTGACAATAAATTAAGTGATACGAAATTAAGTTCACCATCAACTAGTACAACACAATTAAGTACATTTAAATTTTCGTCTGGTGCACCGGCTTCAGTTACGTCTTCTACAACATTTGTTGATGCATCTAAACAATTTTCATTTGCAGCAGCATCTGCAACTCCAACACAATCGGTTGAAAAAAAATCTTCAATGTTTGGTAAATCAGAATCCGTCAAACCGGACCAATCAACAGTAAAACCAACTTTTGGTAGCTTTAGTTCAGCAACAAGTAGTAGTGGTGCCATATTTGGTAATACTACTGGTTTTTCATTTGGGCAAGCAAGCAAAACAGACTCAACACCTTCATCAAGTTTTAGTTTTACAGGTGGAAAACCATTTAGTTTTGGTACCAGTGTAACAAAACCAACAGATGATGCTAGTGGTAATAGCGAGAAAACTGAAGAGGATGAAGAAGATGAACCACCGAAAGTAGAATTTAAAGCGGTTGTCGAAGAGGATAGTGTATATACAAAAAAATGTAAAATATTTGTAAAACATGACGGAAACTATGGCGATCGTGGTATTGGTACTTTATATTTAAAGCCAGTTAAAGATTCTGAAAAAACTCAACTACTCGTCAGAGCGGATACAAATTTGGGAAATATATTATTAAATTTAATATTAAGTGAAGGAATACCAACTCAGAAAATGGGTAAAAATAATGTTATGATGGTATGTGTACCAACACCGGACTCCGAACAAAAACCAACATCAACGTTGATAAGAGTTAAAACTGGTGAGGAAGCGGATGAATTACTTGCCACTATTAATAAATATAAGAAATAAAAACTGTACTGTTATAATGACATTAAAGAGAAACAAATTGTTAATTTAAATGGAATTGTATTTAAAATAATTCCTTTTTTTACTATTGATAATTCATTATAATAGTCGTATTTTATTATTTTTTATTACCAATGTCGAATTAAATGTAGTAATGAGCAATTTTCTAAAATTTAAATATATGTAAATGTATACAAAAACAAACAATTCAATCGATATTCATTCAATAAAATAACTTAAATTTGCTCCTAAAATCCGTTCTAGTTGCTCCTAAAATCTGTTCTTATGTAAGTCATTACATTGCACTTTCTTTATTTTTAATATGAACCAACTGGTACCTAAGCTAAATTCGAAAAACCACGGAGCAATTTTTACGACTTTCAACTGAACAACTGGATTTGAACCTAATTGCACCTTCCTCCATAATTTACACAGCAACTATGATCCGAAAAAGCCAAAGTCTATTTGCGTAGAGCTGTTTTTATATTTACCATACAGGGGCTAAGTCTGGTCGTTCCTATGATATTGATTTTAATGAGTTCCAAATCAGAAAAAGCCTATTCGAAGTTTTTATTGAATTGTTAAAAATTGCTTGAAAGTTTGAAATATAGTCTTAACTCTAGATTTTTAAGAACATGTGTATTAATATGGGTTTATTTTTTTATTTTAAGCCTATACATATTACCTTTTTAAATCTGAAAAAATTTCGAGTTTAATTTTTTTCAAATTTTGTTTTATTAAAAAAAAAAAACCGTCAATTTGAAAATGGAAAATTTTGTATTTTTGCATTTTGAATTGGGTGTTATTTTTGTTTGGATTTCAATCCAAAATTTTTAAATGGCGGTTTTCGTCCGTTTTTTTATCTTATATTTATATAGAAAACGATTAATTTCAAAGAATATCTTTAGTCGTGATGATCAAAATTTTGAAAAGCTGCTATTTTGCGATCATTATCTTTTTTTTTGTTGACAATGAACACTTCAAATGTTTCAAGCAAAGAATTTAGGGCGGCTATATATGAATTATATGGATTAGGTAAGAAAATTTTTTATTTTTAGGTTGAAATAAATGAAAATGAATTCACAAAACTTTTTTTATAGTTATTTTCAAAATTAAACAAAAAAATATGCATACTTAAAATTTAAACTCTACGAGTTATTACAGTTCCTCCATGTTTTCCTTCTTATTTTGTGTTCGAGATAAAAATTAGTCATTTATTTTTTTCAGTTATCTTTAAATAATTTATAGATATTATTTAAAATAACATTATTTATTAAGTTTTATTAACTGATATAATTATTAAACTAGAAGACATATACATCCATCCTTCAATTTGCACGGTTTCGCTTTAACACGATTTCTGAATATGCAAAAAAAAATTTTTTAATGAATAGTATTATTTTATATTATTCATTAATAGTATTACATATTACTTCATAAAAGTATTATTTTATGTTTATAATTTATTAAATCAATTTATTTAGAACCAATCACTCTTTTTTCCATTAAATGTTTGCCACTTTTTACACGGTTATTATGAACATATTTACGACTTGTCTTCATCTTCCTTGTATCGATTTACACGGTTTAAATGAAAGTACCAATCGCCCCTTTTCATATGTATTCTGTGTCTCGCTTTACACGGTTTTTCATGGAACGTATCTACCGTATAAATTAAGGGATGGGTGTATTTTATTGTTTTTTTTAATAACTAATAACTGAACAATTTTAGTTATAAGCCAGAATATCTATTAACCATGATGGAAGTTTCTTATATAAACCTAAACATCTAGGATAGCAACCATAGGGCGGCATACTTATTTCTTGAATATAAAGTCGGATATTGTCGATATTGTGCTAGTAAAATGCAATACATAAACAAACATTGCTAACGTTATTTTAATTATCTTTGGAAATATTTTATCAGTTTTTTACTCATCGATAAAAACTTAAGTATAAATTTATTTCCTTTTTATTTTTAAACTATTCTGTACAATCAGATGATAAGATATGGCACAACAAAAGTGGATAAATTTTTTAATTTCTCTTATTATAATAAATTATTTTACAAGCGTCACTGTGGGTAAGATACAGAAAAATATATTAAAATAAAAGCATTTAAAATAAATAATTAATTTTAATTTCATTTTAATAACGTAATTCATATTTAAAAACTATTTATTGGATATAAATGTTCATAATGAGAATAATCATATAAAAATCTATAAAAAAAAAACTCATCTTCAAAGAACTAACATGGACATATAGTAGTCAAAACCTAGGCAATCAGGACATTAACATTATACATAAAAATAATATATATTTTTCAAAATACATAAAATTACTCATATCCTTGATTTTGGTTTGGCTGATTTTAAAAATTATGTTAAATATAGTATACATATTTTTAAATAATTGAAATAAAATATTTAATATATTTGTAGCTCTTCGATGTTATACCTGCACATATGTGGCGCCTGACAAAGATCAATCCTGTGTTAATAATCCGGAAGCTGTAACTGGCCGAAAGATAATCAGTTGTTCTAAAAAATATTGCACTACACTTAGGCAAGAATCAGTTGTAAGTTATTTTATTTTATTTTTTCATATATTTATATATTAATAAATTTAGTACTTCTATTAAAATATTTTCAGATGCCTGCTGGGAAAGTAGTGACTTTCCAACGTAATTGCGAAGACAAACCACAGGTAAATTTGTAAATAATTTAATATAGGTATGTATTTTTTGAAGAAAAATAGGTTTAGGTTCATATTTAGCAGTTTTAATTAATTTTAAAACTGCTAAATATTTTTCTTTAGTATTTATTTTCAAGTGGTTAATTTCAATCAAATCGAGTTTAGAGTAGTTTAAATTAAAAATGGCTAAAAAAGGAAAGAAACTAGGCATTCAGAAAAATAATTATTATCAATCGAAACTAAGGTAAATCATTGAGTGAAACCGCGAATATTATAGATAAACCTAGATCTACGGTTCAGTATATAGTAGCATGGTATAGAAAGCCAAAGACTATACAAAATAAGCCAAGAATTGGGAGACTAACAAAAGTAATGGAAACTATTATGCGATTTATAATAAGAAAACTATGACCCCAAATCTGATACGATTTATAATAAGAAATGAGCCCAAAATTAGTGCAGCTAATCTGGTAAATAAAGTAGACGAAATATTAGGTGCTGCGAGTAATGTTTAGAAAAAATGGTTATCATGGTTGACTTTTGAGAAAAAATATTTTATTAATTAGTAATATCGAAAAAAACGTTTGGCAAGTGCTATACAACATAAATATACTTCATCTGATTCTGGAATAAGATAATGTTTGCTAATGAAATGAAATTTAATATTTTTGGGCCAGGTGGCAGAAACCCACTATAGAGACACAAATTTGTGACTTGTAAAAATTAATCAGGGGGCAGTATTGGTAGCTCGATATTCATGGGGCTATCTGAATTTTAGAAATAATATACTAAAGATTAATTTAACTTTTAGGTGTACGAAGACTTTTTGCGCATAAATCTTTAATAGAACTAATGTACATTATTAATGCTAACCTATTATTTTAAACAGTCTGTATAGTAACAATATTTTTAGAATATACAAATTAATTGTGGTGAACTTAATGAAAACTGTAACTATAACTATTTTTCTTCAAAAAATGTGTCTGCACGAAGACTTTTTACACTGACTGTATATAATGTCCCATTTAAATTCATACATAATTGAATATATTAAACAAATTTATAAATAAAAACTTCGTTTAATAAATTTCATTAATTTTAATGTTTATAAAATCTACAAAAATTCATATTTAGTTTCTAAACGAAGAGAAAGAAGATTCTACAAATAAGTATTACTATCGGGCCTGTTCAGCAGATTTATGCAACAAAGGAAACGGAATTAGCTCAGTAGATTCAAGTTCAGATGGTGGGGCAGGTGAAAATATGATAGTACCTGGACGCAGCATATCAGTTGTAATGGCGCCATCAAAATTTTTCGTCTTTATAATAATTTTATTTTCTATATACTCTATTAAATAAAATATTCAAATTATAATTTTTCATCTATTATAAGTTTACGTATTTTCATTTATTCCCTTTACCAGATTGAGAACAATTGTACAAGCATAAAGTATGCCCAAAGTAGAAATTATTTTTCTAGAACCTGCCGAGATATAAATCGGTCGGTGGTTGTTCTTCTTGGATTTAAACTGATACATAAAGTTTGTTGCAGCAGTTACTTTTGTACTTTTTTTGGTCGACTGTCTACGACTGCCTCAATAGTTGCGTTTACACGGCAGCTCTAGTATAGTGTATTTGGTGGGTTACTTTTTTATGTATGCATATTGCATAGAAATAATATTGACAGTTGTTTGCTGTTTTTGTTTCTCTGGGGGGCGAGTATTGTTTTATTTATTTTTCAATTTTCAAAAACAAATAAAAATATAAAACGTTAAACACTAAAAATTATTGAATTAAAATAAATTCAACTCACAAAAACTGAAATGGATACTGATGATAAATCATCCGATCATGAAGATAAAACTGAAAATAATTTGAAGTTAATTAGACAAATAGCTTTGCGTCCTGCACTATTTAATTATCAATTGCCCACTGAACAGAGAACCAAAAAGATTCGTGATGGATTTTGGTTAGAATGTGCTAAAGAACTACAAAGTAACAATGCAGACATTATCTCTAAATACATTTTTGTTTATTTTATTATTTTGCTTTTAGCGACAGTGTATGATTGTCAAAGACGGTGGAAAAATTTACGAGATACTTATCACCTCTATCGACAACATCATCAAAATCTATTAGAACGTTGGCGATATACAAAAAGTTTATCATTTTTACAAAATATTCATACAGTTAAAACACGAAAGAAAAAAACAGAATTACAAAATATTTCTTTAGCGAATGGCCGTAAACAATATGATAATGATATGGATAATAATTTAGAAGATAGAAGAAGTGAAATTGATATGAATTCAATCGTTAAATTTGAAAATCACAATATTGAAAATGAATCAATAGACATATATTATGAAGAAGGTAATTCAAGTGAAAATGAACAAAAAAAGGAAAAAACATCAAGATTTAAACGTCGACGAACAAAAAGATCATCAATAAAAAAGTTAGTCCATAATGATAATGATGAATCTACACGAGATTGTGATCCCATAATGGTTCGGACAGAGTGCAATGAAACTATATATGATCGTCAAAAAGATGAAATAGATTTATTTTTAGATTTTTTAAATAAGAAAATCCGTAAACTATCATTAGATGATATTAACGAAATACAACGTAAATTTTTGGATATAGTTTTAGAGAAAGAATCGAAACTTTCAAAACACTAATTAATTTTTCTGGTCCATTATATAAATAATTAATTACGTATATATCATTTATTATTAGTTAACTTGTTATCCGCGAAATTTGTATGACAACGTGCGTTGTCCTACGTTATGATAGATTTACCTTTTTCGAAAGTTAAGAAACAAGTTTTGTGAGAATTTATTTTCAAACAATCTACAAATTAACTAGGCTTGAAGTAAAATACGAATGTAAAAATAATTGCATCTGTGTATCATACGCAGGAGTTATACAGATGTACAGGAAAGAAGAAAAAAGCATAAAGGTAATATTAAGGTTGAACGGACAAAGGAAATAATGGTTAGATACAAATCTTTGATTATTGCATACCTGGTAGACTATTGCATACCTGGTATCAGGCTAATGACTGTGCTGCGGAGAAAATAAATAATAATTAACAGAAATAACATTCGATAATTATTATTTCTAATTAAAACTTGTTCTTGTGTTTTAAATATTTAATAAAACTAAATAATGCAAATTATATTTTTTAAACTAAATTAAGTTTATTTTTCTTTTCAATTTATAAACATTATAATTATAAATTATATATATATATTTTATTAGAAAGCACATTATTTTTGTATTACAACAAAAATTAAAAAAAAAAGTAAATTAACAAACCATCTTAACAAAATTAGTCTATATTTAAAATCTGTTATTTTCATCTATATATCCATCTTCAGTACCCGTTACAATACCAACAGTATTGGTACTACCCGTTGCTTCAATTGCATTCGCATTAGACATTGGTTGATTCATTTCATGTTGTAGTGCTAACTGTCCCAAACCTAATCGTATATGATGCAAATGAATTTGTACACTTTTTTGAAATATTTCAACATTTTCAGTATTTAAATGATTTTTAACTTCTTCAATACATCCTTCAAACACCTGTAATACTTGTGAATTTGGATTTGACTCTTGATTTAAATGAGATGCAACTAACATTATTGTAGCTAATTTTGTTATCAATGCTAACATATTTTCGTCAGTAACAACATTTTGATTATTTCTAGTAACTGCTTCATCAGCAGCTTCACGGCATTTCTCACGTAAATAAGTTGGAGCTAACATTGCCATTAAATTTGGATCTGATGTTAATTCTCCAGCATATGTTTGTACTTGATTTAAATATTCTTGCATATCTTTATTTAATTTTTCCATTGATATAACAATACTAGCATAACGTCTCTGAAAATCTTCATTATAATTTTCACTACGAGATTTCATCATTTCTGCTTCAGCATTCATATCTCTTAAACGTTGTAATTTCGATTGTTTAATTAAAAGAGTTTTTTTTAAACGGACAACTAATTCCAATAATTTAACTGGAAAACCGCCAATTGTTTCTTTTTGAGTGATAGGATTTCGAAACTGACTGCCAATTATTTCCTGTCCCAACAACGGATCACTTTTATTTAATGATATTCTTGAATGAATTGGTGACGAATTTAATACATTGCCATTTAATTGAACACGTGGTGGCCGATTTGTGAGACTAGCTAATGATATGGTTTCATGGAAATCATTTGCTACGATTTCATAATCAGGAATTGAATGTGTGCCCAAACCAACTCGATCAAACGTAATACGATAAGTTGATGTTAATGAATCAACAGCGTCAACAGTTCCTGTAAAAATACCGTCTTGTGGAGCTCTTAAACGTGCTGTAACTTTTGTGCCAACTGGTAAAGCTAATGGGATTTCAGATGGCAAATCTTTAATAAAATTTACATCACCTGATTTTTTATTCTGTAATAAACGAATTTTTTGTCGTTTTCTTTCAAGTTCACGCCGTTCTTCGTCAAAAAATCGTTGTGAGCAACGTCTAATTTTGCCCATCATTGACCGAATTCGTGACCATTCTGGTCGGGTTAACATACGAGTTTTTAACCTTGGAAATGATTCTTTCAAACATATTTGAAAATCATTATCTCCTTCAAATAAAGGTTTATCGATATAAGAATAAAACCATTCGAAACTTACCCATTTATGGGCCTTTGGTAATTTGAGTAGATTTCGTAAACGTAAACCAATTAATTGTCCTAATTTACGATCAGCAGGAATAATCATTTTTGTTTGTACACTTGTCGAAGAACTTTGACTAGAACTACTAGGTTGAATTTTGATTAATTGTTTTGTAGTTGGAGTATTTGTACGATGACTGTTTGAATTAGACACATTTCCAGTATTATTATTCGATAATGGTGAAGATGGTGCAGAATTTCCAGCATCTTTTTCATCATCTTTTTCTGTTTTCATATAACGTGACACGATACCTTTCCGTTTTTTTAAACTACGTGTTGGTGTTTTTACTGGCGAATTTGGTTTTGATGATTTTCTTGGTGAAACACTAGCACGTAGTGATTTACTATCATTTATAATATCATCGTCGTAAAATAATTTATTCCGTTTTCGAATTCTTGCTGGCATTCCGCGTGCATTTAAAACTTGTATAGGTTGTTGAGGCGGTTTTGGAGGTAGAGCCGTACCTACTCGGTGTAAACCTAATGCAGCGGGACTAAATGCTGGAGGCTCTTCAATATGTTCTTCATTAATGTCCATTATTGGTTCACTTTTAATTGGAGTGTCTAAATCAGACATTGTGAAAAGTTTCTAACAGAAAAGTAGATTTTAATTTAAAAATCGTTTTTGTTTTTTTTTAAAATAATTTTTTTAAAGTTCAAAGTAGATTTTTTTAAATATTGAAAATACTTTAATATGGTTGAAAAATAAAAACTAAAACAAAAGAAGAAAATTTCTACTTTATATATGAAATTCAATTTTTCATATTTGAAAATGACACTACTGATTTTACTTGAGATTCTAAGTAAATATATTTAAAACAAAACTTCCTTCAGTAATTTCATATTCAAAAACTTAATTTATTATACGCAAAAATATATATTAATTTAAAAGTATAACAATACAAAAAATTATAATAATTTATATTATTATTCAAAAACTTACAATTTTATTATTTTAATTTTAAAATTTCCACTTTTGTTTTGACGCTTGATAAAAATTTATAGTGAATTCACAATGCTACGTTAACAACGATGAAGCAACGCAAAGGAAAGTAAAACCAGGTCGATATTTTTTTTAAATTCATAATGCGTTCTTTATACATTGAATGACATATGAAATTTTATTTTAAGAAATCAACTGTTAACGAAATTAATGTAATTTTTAAAAGTTTGTTATTTGTGTAAAAATTTTGGTGTTGTTAAATTCATAAATTAATAAAATTTTATTGTTATGATTCGAAAGGAATCTTTTTTATTTGCATAAATGTAATAATTCTTATAATTCTTCGTACAATGGCAATCCGCTTCAGAAATGTGTTTACTACTCTTAACAATTCCAGTGTGCCAATCCTCATATATATATTATGTTTGCTTTAATATAATTTCTTACTACTTTTGTTATATTTTACTATTTAATTAGTTAAAAAAACTATAGAAATCATACTGCAACACTTAAAAATAACACTGCAACGCTTAATAGTTTGCATTGTGAATGGAAGTATTGTTTTCCTATATTTTATATTTTTTGTGTTGTGTTGCGATCGATGACTTTGCTTTGTGAATTCAATATTATCCGCAACCTGCCATATTGAATATTTTTATAAACGTTTTTAATCAGTATTGCCAATATATTTTGGTTAGCGCTAGATATATGTTAAAAAAATGCATTTTTAAAATTTCCATCTTTTCAAATTTCAATTTTTAGACAATAAATAAATATAGATTTGCTACGAAAAAAAAAATTTTTTTTTTCTTTGTTTATCCTAGTGAGGTTGACACTTGGACAACTACAGGGACGACGCTAAATTTTCAACCTTGCGTTGGAGGCGCCTATCTAAAAATTTATCGAAGTGTATCGATTGTAATTATATGTATTATATTGAACATATTTTTTAGCAAATCTGAAAAAATAACTTATGGATCTTGTTCTCAGGGGAGAAGTAGGTATCTTAATATACTATTAATATATTCTTTAAAATTATTCGTTGTCCATATACATATACGATAAAAAACGGAAACTATGAACTTAATATATGAGCCTACAAAAAAAGGATTTTATAGGAATCACTGAGTGAATTTTGGAAATAGAATGAATTTTTTTTGTCAAATTCGTCTCATAAGAATCCGCTTCGAATCTTCGTTATCATCAAATGTTTTTGAAAATAATTGCCCTATCTTCTAATTTTTGTATCCAAGACATAAATTTTCTTCCACCTCTTCATTTTGCAATGCATCATGCATCCAGAAATATCTGCAAATTTGAGGTATTTATTTATTTGGCGAAATATGTAAATATTTCATCAAATAAATAAAATTCAATAAGTAATTTTTCTATTTGTTATTGTTTGTATTTGTATTAAGATTTTATTAATTAAAAAAAATTAATTTAAATATAATAATATATTTTTTGTTTATTATGCTCCTCGAGCGAAAATAATTTTTAACGTGTTCTCTGTAGTCAAATCACAACAAATCAGAAATGAAGAATGAGAGATAAATATTTGACATTAACATGAAATACTAAGCATTATATTCTTTTGGAAATATGTTTGTTAAATATTTCAAAATAAAAAGATACAGTGAACAAAGTAAAGTTTTCTGAATTTCCCTCCTTTTAATTGATATTTCGAAGTCACCTGGATTAATTTTATATTCTTCTATTAGAATATGTATTTTTTTTAGAAATTGTAAATTGTAAAAAAGTTAAAAATTCTATTGTTTTTATTATAAAAATCCTTGAGTAAAAAATTTTTTGTTTTTACATTTTTTCCCCTTTTTCACTTTTTCGATATTTCAGCCGATAAAATTCCCACTAAATAGGAAATTTCGCATATTCCCCCTACACTACCTGTAATTGAAACAGATATTCGGGGAATGACGAAAAGTCAAAGTAGAAAAGATTAAAAAGTTGTAAGAAATGTACAAGAAAAACTAATAAAATATTGTAAAAAACCATCTAATTTACACTATTTTATCACGATAAATAAATAGACTAAATTCTTCTTAAATATGATATAGAATAAGTTTTATTGCTTATTTATTGTGAATTTTTCTAAAACGATTGCAACTTTACATATCTCCTTCTGTAAAATCTACTTTGCTGCAAATTGGAATTGTAAATTTTTCTTACCTATATAATTTAAACGTGAATATTGTTAAAACAAACACTAAAGTTTAAAATTAATTAATAGTTAAAATATAAAGAAGCTTAAATAATATTTTTTAAAAATAACATAAAAATGGGTGATTTAATAATTGGTTCCGCTAGTTTTCTACATATGGGTGATGTTGTGTCCTTATATGCTGAGGGCAGTGTTTGTGGTTTTTTAAGTACTTTAGGGTATGTTGAATTTATGCTTTCGAATGATTAAAAAATTATAATCATTTTTTTTTTTACTAAATAAAGTCTGGTAGATGACAGAACAGTGGTTTGTCCAGAATCAGGTGATTTAAATTGTCCACCAAAAAAATTTCGAGGTAAAAAATTTGTTTTTGTATACGTTTTTAAATATTGCTAATATAAAATACTTTTCATTTTCTTTAAGACTGTCTAATTAAAATTTGTCCAATGAATCGATATTCTGCACAAAAACAATTTTGGAAAGCTGCTAAGCAGAGTGCCAGTTCAAATACTGATACAAATCTATTAAAACGTCTACACGTAAGTTGATATTTTTATTGTAAATTTAATATTGATCAATTATTAATTATAAATGTATAATCTTAGCATGCCGCTGAAATTGAAAAGAAACAAAATGAAACAGAAAATAAAAAATTATTGGGTACACCAGTACAGTATGGTACTGTTTGTCAATTATTACATTTGAAATCAAATAAATATTTAACTGTAAATAAACGTTTACCATCCTTATTGGAAAAGAATGCAATGCGTGTATATTTAGATGGTAATGGTAATGAAGGTTCATGGTTTTACATAATGCCATTTTATAAATTACGTTCAATTGGTGATAATGTTGTTGTTGGCGATAAAGTTATATTAAATCCATTAAATGCTGATCAACAAAATTTACATGTCGCTGCTAATTATGAACTATTAGATAATCCTGGATGTAAAGAAGTAAATGTACTAAACTCATCAACGTCATGGAAAATAACATTATTTATGGAACAAAAAGAAAACCACGAACAAATATTAAAAGGTGGTGATGTTGTACGTTTATTCCATGCTGAACAAGAAAAATTTTTGACAATGGATGAATATAAAAAACAACAACACGTTTTTTTACGTACAACTGGCCGTACAAGTGCTACAGCAGCAACAAGTAGTAAAGCATTATGGGAAATTGAAGTTGTGCAACATGATCCATGTCGTGGCGGTGCTGGTCATTGGAACTCATTGTATCGTTTTAAACATTTAGCAACAGGTTATTATTTAGCTGCAGAATTAGATACCGATAATAATAAAAGTGATTTGAAAAAAATTACAAGTAAAAATTTTATATTTTCATTTAAATTTTTTTTGATAGCATTTTTATTTTTAGACAGAATAATGAATCATACAAAATCAGAACAACATCGTTTAATATCAGTACCATATTCTACAGATATTGCATCTGTATTTGAACTAGATCCGACAACAATGACTAGAGCCGATAGTTTAGTACCGCAATCAAGTTATGTACGTTTACGACATTTATGTTCAAATACATGGGTACATGCAACAGCAATACCAATTGATATTGATGATGATAAACCGGTTATGTCAAAGGTAAAATAAAATGTAATTTTTAGTCGTTTACGTTTACGACTTGGATCAATATTTTATAGATTATTGGTTCACTTCAAGAAAATATTGCTAAAGTGTGAATAATTTTCAATCAAAATAATTTAATTAATTTTTTTTAAATTGTACATGAATTTGAATTATAAAACATGGAATTATAAAATTTTTAAGTAAAATTATTTTATATGTAGGTTTGCTGTTCTGCTGTTAAAGAAGATAAAGAAGCGTTTGCTTTAATACCAGTTTCACCAATCGAAGTCCGTGATTTAGATTTTGCGAATGATGCATGTAAAGTCTTAGCATCAATGACGCAAAAATTTGACATTGGCTTAATTTCAAATAATGAACGAAGATCATTAATCATATTACTACAAGATATTGTTTATTTTATTGAAGGTTTAGAAAATGAACAAAATAAATCGAAAGCATTAGAATTAACAGTAAAAAATCCAAATCGTGATCGACAAAAATTATTACGTGAACAATATATATTAAAACAATTATTTCGTATATTACAAGTACCACTACAAAAAACGACAAATAGTGATGGGCCATTATTACGTTTAGATGAATTAAATGATCCCAAAAATAGTCCATATAAAACAATATTTCGTCTATGTTATCGTATCTTACGATTAAGTCAACAAGATTATAGAAAAAATCAGGTAAGATAATTATTAATTATACTTACAAAAAAAAAGTATATTTATTTATTTTTCTCTATTAATTTATTTTTATCTATGACTGTCTATTTGTCCCTAAAAAATTTCGAATAAATATAAAATATAATTATTATGGTATTTCTATAAATACAATAATAGTTTTATATTTTGCAGAAAAAATATTATATAGTTATAAAATGTAAGTCTAATTTAATTTGGGTGAATTATTTTTTTTTATATAATTTTGTTTGAATTTTTTATTTGCATTTTGTTTTATATTTGAAATCCCCACTAATTATATAAATATATATATATATATTTACATTTTTTTGCGTGAGATTTTAAAATAGTGCTTGGCCTTACAAAGAAACTATTAAGTTCAACAATTATCCAAATATACTTTCATCAGAAAGGAAATATTGGATTCATTACATTTAGAAAATGCTCTATTAGAATAAAAAATATAGCTTATTTGTACATACTATATGGTGCTCTGAAAAACTTTGTATATTTTCCGTTTTTTGAGTTAGTTTTTTATTTTGAAAATTTTTTGAAGCGCCAAAATCACACTTCGACTATATTTTCAACACAATAATAAACGAATATGAATCATACGAGAAAGTGTTGGTTTTATGTTAATTTTATGGTAATCTATTACATATATGAACAACTATTGTAATATAAATGAAAAAAATGTTACAGTATTTTTACAGGGACAACACTTTCTTGTAAAGGATGATTTTATATAAACTTATTCTTATTTTTTGTTCGTTTTTGTTTTATTTTGTTTTCTAACTTTTAATAAAAATTAATTTAAATAAATACTAATCAAACTTATTTTTTAAATAAAAAAAAACTAAGGAATATATTGCGAAATATTTTGGTTTAATGCAAAAACAAATTGGTTATGATATACTTGCTGAGGATACAATAACAGCATTGCTACATAATAATCGTAAACTGTTGGAAAAACATATAACAGCTGCTGAAATAGAAACATTTGTTGGTTTAGTACGTAAAAATATGCAAAATTGGGAATCTAGATTTCTTGATTATTTATCCGATTTATGCGTTTCAAATCGTAAAGCAATTGCTGTTACACAAGAATTAATTTGCAAAAGTGTATTAAGTACAAAAAATTCTGATATATTAATTGAAACATTAATTAAGAATAAAAAAAATAATGATAACAATAGTAGTAGTAATACTATTGAAGAAATTGTAGAATCTGAAGAAGATGATGGTTTTATTAATGATAAAGATTCAATAATTGTAAATAAAAATAATACTGTCAAATATTCATATAATAGAGTACCACATTTTTATGAAATACATTTAAAATGGACTGGTCAACCGGTAAGATATATAATTATTTTCAAATTATACAAACTAATTTTGATGCCTTTGTTAAGGTATCTCGATCAATATGTGATTTAGCAAAATCATTAAATGAGGGTCACGCAGAAGAAGCTGCCATATTAAATTATTATCGTCATCAATTGAATTTATTTTCAAATATGTGCTTAAATCGCCAATATTTAGCGTTAAATAATTTATCACCACATTTGGATATTGATCTTATCTTAAAGTAAATTAAATTAAAATATTATTTAAATTTAATTTTCCAATAAAAATGAATTTATTTTTCTGTTTAGATGTATGTCAGATGAATCAATGCCATATGAATTGCGGGCATCATTTTGTCGTCTAATGTTACATTTACATGTAGATCGTGATCCACAAGAACCAGTGACACCAGTCAAATATGCTAGACTTTGGAGTGAAATACCATCAAAAATGTCTATTTATGAGTAAAAAAATAATATAAATACTGTATATGTTTGGTTTTATAATACTTATTATTATAGTTATGATTATAAAAAACAACCCGATTGTAATAAAGAAGCTGTACGTGCTAGATTTAATACAACTATTGCATTTGTCGAAAATTATTTATGTAATGTTGCAATAAAAGCCTGGCTTTTCACTGATCAAGAACAGAATAAATTAACATTTGAGGTAAGAATAGTACATTTTTTTATTAGCATGCAATTTGTATTTTATCCAAATGCTAATTTTTTTTAAAAATTTACATTATAGGTTGTTAAACTGGCAAGAGATTTAATTTATTTTGGATTTTATAGTTTTAGTGATCTATTACGATTAACTAAAACACTGTTATGCATATTAGATTGTGTGTCAGATAATGATATTATTTCTGGAAGTGGAAATGGAAATAGTGGAAATGATAATAATATAACCTCATCAGATGGCCGCAAATTTCCTAGTAATGATACAGATTGTAAGACAGTAAATTAAAATTAAAAAGCTATTGTCAAAATAATTATTAATATATTTTAACTCTTTATTAATGCTGACATAAAATTAACAGCTCAAACTGAGCCTAATAAAAAAGAAGGTGACGCTTTTTGTTTTTAATTTATGGATAAACTCTTATTATTATAATGCTAATTTTACGAACCAGACTTTTTATAAACGGCATAGTGACGACTGTGGCTACTGAAATAAACGTGATTGCAACTTTATTTAGTAGAGCAAATTATTACTATAGTCTAACTTTTTTTTTAACAAGACCCAATTTATAAAATAGAAGAAAAGTGTACTTTTTCGGTTAACTTTTATTATCTGCTTTCAAATTTCTAATATAAGCCATACCGTCACTGCGACTGTTTAGATAAAAGTCTCGCTATCTAAAAAAAAAAAAATTAACTATTATTTTTCAATAGCTGATGGAGGTGTACTACGTTCAATTGGAGATATGAATACTGTAATGACATCATTGGCATTAGGTTCAATTGGTACAGCAATAGTATCACCATCAATAACAATACAACAACAACGTAAATCTATAACATTAATGAAAGAATTTCCACTTGTTATGGATACAAAATTAAAAATAATTGAAATACTACAATTTATACTAGATGTACGTTTAGATTATCGTATTAGTTGTTTATTATCAATATTTAAATGTGAATTTGATGAAACGGAAACATTACCAAGTGGTAATAAAAAAGAAAAAAAAGATAAATCTTCTCAATCATCATCATTATCATCATCATCAACAGCAATACCAAAGACAAAATCAACATCAAATCAAGAAAAATTGAATACAAAGTTTCAGCAACAACAAACTCGTAATATTGATTTAGAATCTATTGGTGTACAAGCCGAAGGTATATTTGGTTGTGATGGTGAATCGATAAATCTGGATTTAGATGGACAAGGTGGTCGTACATTTTTACGTGTTTTGTTACATTTAATAATGCATGATTATCCGCCATTAGTATCTGGTGCATTACATTTATTATTTCGTCATTTTAGTCAACGACAAGAAGTATTACATGCATTCCGTCAAGTTCAATTACTTGTATCGGATAGCGATGTTGAATCATATAAACAAATTAAATCTGATTTAGATATTTTACGACAAAGTGTTGAAAAATCCGAATTATGGGTATATAAATCGAAAACAAATGATGAAAATACTAGTAATAATACCACAATAATAAATAATTCAAATGCAGTCATTACATCCACAGCTACTAATAGTGCTAGTACTAATGAACCAATACCCTCAACATCAAATGCAATTTCGGCAGAATCAAGTGTAACTTCAGTTACAAAAGATAATATACAAAATGATTTAACAAATCAATCAATAATTGATTATGAAAGGACAAAATATCATGATTCATTAAATGATGAACAATTAAATGAATATCGTAAAGTACAACAAATTTTAGTACGTATGAATAAATT
Source organism: Empis livida (assembly GCA_963932195.1). Taxonomy (NCBI): domain Eukaryota; kingdom Metazoa; phylum Arthropoda; class Insecta; order Diptera; family Empididae; genus Empis; species Empis livida. The sequence goes on from OZ010648.1 coordinate 32,697,399, forward strand.
TTGTATTACAACAACAGCATCATCTGCAAAAGTAGTAAATAATATGGATAATAATCAAATTAAACCCCGTAAACATGAACAACGTTTATTACGTAATGTTGGTGTACATACAGTTGTATTAGATTTATTACAAAATCCATATGATGAAAAAGATGATTTATTAATGAAAGAATTAATGTATTTAGCACATGAATTTCTACAGAACTTTTGTTTAGGTAATCAGCAAAATCAAATATTATTATATAATCATTTAGATTTATTTTTATCACCTGGGATATTGGAAGCAAAAACATTATGTTCAATATTTAAAGATAATTTATCATTATGTAACGAAATTAATGATAAAGTTATACAACATTTTGTACATTGTATTGAAATACATGGTAGACACGTACAATATATAAAATTTTTACAAACAATTGTTAAAGCTGAAAATCAATTTATACGTAAATGTCAAGATATTATAATGCAAGAATTAATAAATGCTGGTGAAGATGTATTAATATTTTATAATGATAAGGCATCATTCAATCAATTTATTGATATGATGCGTAATCATAATAATAATAAAACTTTATTAAATGATATTAATGATGATAATCCATTAAAATATCATATTGAATTAGTTAAATTATTAGCATATTGTACAATGGGTAAAAATGTATATACAGAAATTAAATGTAATAATTTATTGTCTATAGATGATATTGTTACAATAATATGTAATCCATATTGTATACCTGAAGTTAAAGAAGCATATGTTGATTTTTTAAATCATTGTTATATTGATACAGAAGTTGAAATGAAAGAAATATATTCATCAAATCATATGTGGAATTTATTTGAGAAATCATTTTTAATTGATATTAACCAAATAATATTACAACAACAGCAAGAAGATTATAATACCCCTACACAAAGAGCAATTAATAATAAAAAAAATTCATTATTTAATTATGTATTAAATAATGTTATGAATATATTAAGTACATTTTTTAATAGTCCATTTTCTGATCAATCAACAATTATTCAAGCGCGTCAAATTATATTTACCCAATTATTAGATTCAATCTTTAAATTATCATTATCGAAAAAGTTATCATTAGCTGAACGTTTTAGTGTTGAAAATTGTGTCCGCACATTATCCGAATCAGCTAAAAATCGTGGTATTATAATACCAATTGATTTAGAAAAACAATTAATAACAATGTTTAATAAATCAGCATTATTAACTCGACAAACAACAAAATGGTTATTAGCATCAAAACAACCAAAAATTGAACGTTCACAATCCCAAATAATGCGTATGGATCGTAGTATTATTGAAGGTTTACAAGATATTGTATCATTATTGGAAGATCAATTAAAACCATTAGTTGAAGCTGAATTATCATTATTGGTTGATATATTATATCGTTCAGAACTTTTATTTCCAATTGGTACAGAATCACGTAAAAAATGTGAATCTGGCGGTTTTATAAGACGTTTAATAAAACATACCGAAAAATTATTAGAGGAAAAAGAAGAAAAATTATGTGTTAAAGTATTAAGAACATTACGTGAAATGATGGCAATTGATATTGAATATGGTGATAAAGGCGATACATTACGTAATACATTATTAATACGTTATTTTGGAAAAGGTTTTACATTTCGTAATTCAGAACAAATAAATAATCATAATAGTAATAACCGGACTAATAGTGATGGAATTAATAATGATACAAGTAAAAAAATTATACCGTTAGTAACACATGGTCCTGGTGCAAAATATTTATTACGTGCTGGTAAAACATTACATGCAGTACAAAATCATTTAGACCATGAAGGTGCATCAGATTTAGTTATTGAATTAGTTATAAAATCAATACATTCACCTTCAATATTTGTTGAAGCAATTGAATTGGGTATTGCATTATTAGAAGGTGGTAATCCAATAATACAAAAAGGTATGTTTACAAAATTTTTAAGTGGCGACTTAAATCAAGCATTTTTTAAAGTATTTTTTGATAAAATGAAAGATTCACAACAAGAAATAAAATCAACTGTTACTGTTAATACAACAGATATTGCAGCTAAAGCACACGAATCGAAACAAAATAGTAAAGATTTAGAAAAGATATCTCGTAAACATGGTGTTAAAAGTAATGGTATAATAATAACAGATGAATTACGTGATGAATTAAACACAGCTGGTTTAGCAACAGCAAATGCATATAGTAGTGCTAGATCAATAACACCTGGTGAAGATCAGACAATGATGAATTTAGGCTCAGCATTAGAAGATATGTTGGCTGAAAAATTGGAAAAACATAAGGATAAAGAAGATCGTAATAAATTATCAACAAAAGTCTTAGTCATGCAACCAATATTACGTTTTTTGCAATTGTTATGCGAAAATCATAATCAAGATTTACAGAATTTACTACGTAATCAAAATAATAAAACAAATTATAATTTAGTATCAGAAACATTAATGTTTTTAGATTGTATATGTGGTTCAACAACTGGTGGTCTTGGTTTATTAGGTTTATATATAAATGAAAATAATGTATCATTAATAAATCAAACATTAGAGACACTAACTGAATATTGTCAAGGGCCCTGTCATGATAATCAAACCTGTATAGCAACACATGAATCAAATGGTTTAGATATAATAACAGCATTAATATTAAATGATATTAACCCATTAGGTAAAAATCGAATGGATTTAGTATTAGAATTAAAAAATAATGCATCAAAATTATTATTGGCAATAATGGAAAGTCGGGGTGATAGTGAAAATGCTGAACGTATATTATATAATATGAATCCAAAACAATTAATTGAAGTTGCTTGTAAAGCATATCATCAAGATGATATTGTTGATGATACTGATAATGATGATTATAATCCAGATGACAACGATGAAGATATTGGTGTTAAACCGAAAGAAGTAGGCCATAATATATATATTTTATGTCATCAATTGGCAACACATAATAAAGAATTAGCTAGTTTATTAAAAACTACAGAAAATTTACAACATTATGATATAAAAATGAATGAAGCACTAATGCACTATGCAACCCATACAGCACAAATTGAAGTAATTTCGTTTTTATTTTATTTTTTATAAAATTTTGTGAATAAATTTTTGTTATCTTTTTAGATTGTCCGACATGATCGTACTTTAGAACAAATTGTTTTTCCAATACCAGAAATTTGTGAATATTTAACAACAGAAACAAAAAAGAGAATATTAACAACAGCCGAAAGGGATGATCAAGGTTCTAAAGTTGCTGATTTCTTTGATCAAACTGAGGATATGTTTAATGAAATGAATTGGCAAAAAAAGTTAAGAGGTGAATAATTATTAAAAGTGGGATGTACGAAGTATAATTTGCAATAGCAAAAATCTCTTTCATTTTCCAGGCCAACCATCATTATTTTGGGTTAGCAGTTATATGTCATTGTGGAGTAACATACTATTTAATTGTATTGTTGTTATCAATTTAATAGTTGCATTTTTTTATCCATTTGATAATACTGTACCAGGTACATATTTTTATATATATATATATAATGTAAATTTAAAAATAATTTATATTAATTTGCTAATACTAATAATAGAAATTAGTTCACACTTATCATGGTTATTATGGATAATAATGTTATTTTCATTGGCAATCGTTATTACATTACCACGTGAATCTGGTATAAGGACATTGATTGGCTCAATAATATTACGTCTTATATTTTCAATTGGGCCAGAACCAGCCTTATGGTTATTAGGTTCAGTGACTGTAAGTTTCGATTATTAAATTTATAAAAAAAAAAATACAATTTGTATTATAACTTTCACAGGTTGCACTGAAAGGTGTGCATTTAATAAGTATAATGGGAAATAATGGTACCTTAGAAAAGAATTTCTTTAAAATTATAACCGATTTTGAAATATTATATCATATGTTATATATATTTTTTTGTTTATGTGGTTTATTATTCCATCCTTTCTTCTACTCAGTTTTGGTAAGCATATAATATATACTTTAAAAATTGATCAACAATTTTATACTGTCTTTTTTATTGCAAAAATAAAGTTGTTTGACGTTGTTTATCGGGAAGAAACATTACTTAATGTTATACGATCCGTAACTAGAAATGGTCGTTCCATTGTTTTAACCGCTGTATTAGCATTAATATTGGTTTATCTATTCTCAATAATTGGCTATATGTTCTTTAAAGATGACTTTTTATTGCCAGTTGACGAAGAAATATTATTCGAAGGTATTTACAAATAATAGTATATAAAAAAAACTTATTAGAACTATATTACAAAATTTATTATTGGTACATTTTAGAGCCTAGTGAACCTTTACAAAACCATTTAACAGGAGAACAAATACCTAGAAATACTGAATCATGTTTAAAATCGGAACAATTAATTACTAATGAAGGCGGTGGTGAAGCAAAGGAAAGAGCTTGTGATTCGCTGGTAATGTGTATTGTGACAACATTAAATCAAGGACTACGAAATGGTGGAGGAATTGGAGATATATTACGAAATCCATCCAACAAAGTAAAAAAAAATTATATAATTCAAAAATAAATAAAATAACAATTTTTTTTACAGGAAAATTTGTTTGTTGCCCGTGTTGTATACGATTTATTATTCTTCTTTATTGTTATTATTATTGTTTTGAATTTAATATTTGGTGTTATAATTGATACATTTGCTGATTTACGTAGTGAAAAACAACAAAAAGAATTAATATTAAAAAATACATGTTTTATATGTGGCCTAAATCGTTCAGCATTTGATAATAAAACAATTAGTTTTGAAGAACATATTAAATCTGAACATAATATGTGGCATTATTTATATTTTATTGTGTTAATTAAAGTAAAAGATCCAACTGAATTTACTGGTCCAGAAAGTTATGTATATCATATGGTTAAATCATGTATATTAGATTGGTTTCCACGTTTACGTGCAATGTCATTAGCAGCTATTGATGCAGAAGGTGAACAAATTGAATTACGTCATTTACAAACCAGTTTAGAAGAAACTCAAAATTTAGTTAATAATTTATCACAACAATTACGTGAATTAAAAGATCATATGACCGAACAACGTAAGCAAAAACAACGTTTAGGTTTATTAAATACAACCATACCGAATACTAATTATCAATTTATTTAGAAATTAAGTAATATCTTGTTTGTTTATATAATTATTAATATATATTTGTAAGAGTTAAAGTTAGAGTTAAAATTTAAAAAAAAAAACTTATTTAGCACAAATTTTCTAATAGAGGTATAAAAATTTGTTTATATTTACCATTTTCAGAATAAATTTATCGTTTTCTGAATTAAATTGTACGTTTTTCAAGTTAATTTCGTCGCTGTTTATTGTAAACTCAATACAAAATGTTGAATTGACCTTGAAAAATAACGAATTTAACTTGAAAAACTTTAATTAAGTTTGAAAAACATTGAATGTAACCTGAAAAATGGTTATGTATAAGGAATATACAAAGTAACAATTTACAAAGTAGCACGAAAAAGTATCCTAAAAAGTAGAAAAAATATATCTTATTAAGTGTTGAATCTCCTTAAAATAATTATTAATATTTAATTGCGTAAAACTATCTCACTATATTTAAAATTCTACTTCTAATTCACGAATTCATTGTTTTTTTTAACTATTACGGAGGACTAAATTGTACCTGGAAATTTTAATAAATATAATAAAATTATAGCACGCACACAATTTACCAGGATGCATTAATTGTGATTGGCTTTTATGTTTACTTGTATTATTTTGTAATTGTTAATATTGTGGAAAAAATTAATTATTAAAAATTTAAAAAAAAAAAACTGAATTTAAAGTACCTAAAAATAATTTTATTAACATAATATACGGCATAAAATTGTTAATTATTTAATATATAGCTCAAATATTGTTAAAAACAATATTAAAATTATAATAATATTTCTTATTTTCTGTTGTGATACGAACGATAATGGTGATAAACTTTTTTTGGTTTGTAATATTTCACTTACATGGCAATATTAAAACAATTTTCTTTTGTTATGTTTTTTTTAACGTGTTTTAACTATCTTATAAATATTTCTGTTGTCAGCAAAAATGCGAAATTAGTTTTAATATCTTTTTTTTTTTTGCTTTTAGATATATTAATTGTTATTTGTTTTATTATTAATTTTATTGTTTGTTATTTTACATTTTTCTAATTGCTGATTTTTATCTACAAAACGAAAACTTTATTTTAGTATTATAAATTTATACAAGGAAGAAAATTCTAAATTAAAATTCATGATGAAAATTAGTAATATATTTACCATGTTTAATATACTATAGTGTTTATTTGTGTTTAAAATTAATTTTTGTGAAAAATTAAATTATAATATTAAATTAATTAAAATGTTATTTGAATGTATGATCAACTAATGTTTTTGATTATTATTTGTTTTATGAAAAACAATTTTATATGTAAGAATTTTGAATATTCTAAGTGGTATTAAATTGTAAAAAATTTCTTAATCTTCTTTGAGGAAAATTATAAAAATTTGCAACCAAATGGAATGGATATGTATCTAAAATATACTATTCTTATTCACTTAACAAATTTCGAAGAACTTTGTTAAGTGAACTAACTTTGTTAGTTTGACCTACAATTTTTCAAAAGTGCAGTATACTATTATAGAATATTCGTAGTTAAACGTTTATAGTTAAACCAATCAAGTCCAGTAAATAGTTTCTCAACATATTTTTTAAAAAATATAATCAGTCATCAATTATATTTATTCACCTACCCGTGAAGGAATTGCCCTTAATAGAATATGTATATATATATATGTATATATATAGAGGCTTTTTTGTTATATCGTTACGCCGCCGTCTAATCCTGACTGAATTTAGGCCTTTTTCTTGTCCTTATTAAATCTGTATATGCGTTATGGAAGTATCGTTCACCGCTCGGACTTTTTGGTAATCATATTGATTTGCAAACTGGACGGTGGACAGCACACACAAGATGCTGGTATTGGTGCTGGTGTCGATTCATATTTTGAGTATTTGGTAAAGGGTGCAATTATGGTAAATCGTCCTGATTTATTGGAAATGTTTCATGAGAGTTATTTTCATTGAAGGATAAACATAAACACCCAGAATAAATTTCAAAATTGATTCATATATTCATAAGATGAGCAAAACTTAGTAAATGATATTAAAATATTTATGTGCAACACATTATTTTCTTGCAAAATGATAATGTTTTGATATTTACGTTATTTTCATTGAAGTTTACAAGTTTTGATTGATTCTCAATTATGATCTATGCTATATTATATTTATATTTTTCAATAAAATAAAATAATTTCTGACCTTTCATAATCCACAAATGCTTATACTTATACACTTTTTAAATATTTTTACATTCACATTCACTGATATTTCAATTTAAATTACATATAAATCAAACATTTAAAATAGTACACTAAATTTGTGTGCAGAATTCGGATGTTTTTGTCAGAAAATTTATTCTGGGTAAAGGCAATGAAACACATATGTAGAAAAGTGATACTATTATAGGAAATCATACTTTCAATCACAATTCAAAGTAATAACGCGCGTCAAAGCAAGCAACGCAGAAGTGGCCCAACTTTCAACTTTTAGAACTTAAAACATACTCCGAATGCAAATGTAGTGCTCGACAGTACTGTACTGCATAATAATATCAGCTCAGCAGCTGATTGCTGAGTGAATAAAAAACTGAAAAGCGCAATGAAATGATACGTGTTTCTTATGTTTACAAATAAAGAAACATGAATAATGTTAAATTAAATTTTTTCTTTTTTTTAATAAATATTTTAATTATAGTTAAATTTGTTATTTGCATACGGCATCAGCATTACACTAAAGAGGATATACGCCAAAAAAGGTAAACTATAAAATATGGATTCGAAAAAAAAAGTTTATGCGGTTAAATTGTTAGAGAAGAAGTTCGGGATATGTTTCATCATGCATACAATGGCTATTTAACATATGCCAGTGGCTACGATGAACTACGACCCCTTACATGTGATGGAATTAATACATGGGGGAGTTATTCTTTAACTTTAATTGATGCTTTAGATACATTAGCTGTAATGGGAAATTACACTGAATTTCGCAGGGTAGTAGATTATTTAGTTAATAATTCTAACTTTGATAGCGATATTAATGTATCGGTATTTGAAACAAATATTCGTATTGTTGGTGGTTTGTTGAGTGCACATTTAATGTCTCGGCGTGCGGGTATTGATTTAGAACCTGGTTGGCCATGTAATGGTCCACTTTTACGAATGGCTGAGGATGTAGCCAGACGTTTATTACCAGCTTTTGATACAAAAACGGGAATGCCCTATGGTACAGTAAATTTAAGGTAAAATTAAAATATTTATATTTTTATGTTGTAATATTAATCTTAAAATAATTTTAGGTATGGTGTACCATCTGGTGAGACATCAATAACATGTACAGCAGGTGTTGGCACATTTCTTGTTGAATTTGGGGCTTTAAGTCGTTTAACAGGTGATCCAATTTATGAGGAAGTTGCTTTGAATGCTGTATATGCGTTATGGAAGTATCGTTCACCGCTCGGACTTTTTGGTAATCATATTGATGTGCAAACTGGACGGTGGACAGCACAAGATGCTGGTATTGGTGCTGGTGTCGATTCATATTTTGAGTATTTGGTAAAGGGTGCAATTATGTTAAATCGTCCTGATTTATTGGAAATGTTTCATGAGAGTCGCCGAGCTATAGATAAATATTTAAAGAAAGAAGATTGGTATGTTTGGGTAAGCATGAACAAAGGCCATGTAACGTTACCAGTATTTCAATCGTTAGAAGCTTTTTGGCCTGGTGTTTTAAGTTTAATTGGTGATATAGAGCCGGCTATTAAGACATTTTCTAAATACCATACAGTTTGGAGTCAATATGGATTTTTACCGGAATTTTACAATATACCGAATGCTGAAGCAACTGCTAATCGAGAAAGTTATCCTTTAAGACCTGAATTAATTGAATCTGCTATGCTATTATACAGAGCAACAAAAGATCAATATTTTTTAGAAGTTGGCGATGATATGTTAACAAGTATTCAGCATAGTTCAAGGACAAAATGTGGTTATGCAACTGTAAGGTTCTTTTAATATTCTTAAATATCGAAAACTATTTTATTTATCCTAATTTTAGATTAAAAATATTCGTAATCATGAACGTGATAATCGTATGGAATCATTTTTCTTAGCCGAAACAACAAAATATTTATATTTACTATTTGATCCCGAGAATTATTTGCATAATGATGGATCTAGTGGCATAGTATATGGTGATTGCATTATTGAAGCCGGTAACTATATATTTAATACAGAGGCACATCCAATTGATCCAGCTGCCTTACATTGTTGTTATGATATGTCAAGAACTGATATTTTTAAAGATTTTAATTTGGATGATTATCGTTCTAATACATTAGTTATGAAAGAACGTAAAGAACTAATTAAAAAACAAGAAGAAATATCGAAACAATTTAGTTGTCCGCAAGTTAAAAGGCGCGATGCAAATATAACAATTGATATAGAATTTTCAATAGATATTGATTCTAATTTAACAGCTAGTGAAAAATTTGCATCACAAATATTAAAAAAACAAGAACAGGTAAAAGAAATGTTCGATGATATTAGTTCTCATAACTTACCATTAACTGAAATAAGAAAACAGAATTTAAAAATCAATTTAGATACTTGGGAACTTCTTCAAAGCACTTTAACAAAACGAATGGAAACAAGTAATGATACTTTAAATACTAGAGAAATTGCTGGCTTACTTTTAAGCTTAACAAAAGGGATTTTTATTAATGATAAATATATAAATGATTCGTCCTATCTGCAAACTATTTTTAAATCAACAAATACAACAGCAACTAAGTCATTATATGATCTTTATTTGATCCGGCAAAATACCAAATTAAAATCAAAAATAAATATTGATTTCCATGAATATCATAAAAAACAAAATAAAATTGGTAATCATTTTGATTTAGATTGGCTAATGAATTTCGTTGTTAATATTTTAACAATGTACAAAAATAATGTAACTGACAATAATAATGATTCTATTAAGTTAGATACACAAATTTATACTGATGTTATGGATATTTTATTAAATGGACAAAAAATTTATGAAGATTCGATGGAAAGTATTACCGAAATATATAATTTTATAATTGAATTTACTGGTAATATTAATAATGATTATAAAAAAACATTAGAATTATTAAAAGGTTTTAAATTACTAGAAAAACAAAATATTCCACCGAACGATAAGATTGATACAAAATCCATGAAGTTAAATTTTACAATTTTTGAAAATTATTTACAAATTTTAGAATTACGACAGAAATTATCGGAAACTCTAAAAAAACTGGAATCTTTAACTTTTGAAGAAACCAATACAGAAACTAAAAGTAATATTGAAAGAAAAAATGATGATGATGATGATATTATTTTAGTAAAAGAGAATATAATAGAAAAGGAGAGTGGAGTTGGTACTGTTGAACCAATTACTGAAAGTGAATTGAAAAATGACAATTTGATAAATACAAATAATCATGAATATAAATCGAAAGAACATTTGGTTAAAATTAATGATGAAAATTTAATACCAAAACCGCCACCAAATAATTTAAAATCATATTTAGATGAAAATAAATCAGTGATACAAAATCCATCAGAAAATTCATCAATTTTAACTGATTTTGTTCAATCAATTTTAAAATCAACTTTACCAGCTAAACCAAAATTTGAATCACAAGCATTATTAGAAAAAATTCGTAATAGAACAAATAGTGAATATATGAAATTTAATGAAAATTGGGAACTTTTTACTTGTAAAGCAGCCAAATTTTTACAAAAAATTTCTGTTCAGGGAGTTTTTTAAATTAATTAATGTTGATTTTTATACCTTTTAGTGATAAATAATCTGACTTTTTCCTCTTGAATTTCTTTTAAATAAATGCTTAAAAAATATAATAAAAATCTTTGTTTGATTTCTACACTAAAGAAATATTTTTATCGAATTATCTAAATCTTATTGCAATCTATTGTGGTTTTAAATATTATATTTATACAATTTTCTTTAGCGAATCATCTAATTTAATGTAATCAAATTAATTAGCTTAATAATAAAGAAGCCATGTGTTGTCTAAAAATAAATATATGAACGCCAAAACGGAAAAGAACAAAGAATCTAAAAATTAAATAACATTAAAACTCCAAAGTCAAATAATTTAGAGAACTTAATTTAATATTTATCATAAAATGTAATTTAATTTATATTTATCTTTATACTTTATCTTCCATAATCAAAAAAAAATTATATATATATATGATGAAAATTTTTTTTTATTTACTGGATTTATATTTTGTATGTTGATTATTTCTTTCTTTTTGGAAAATAATCTCAATAAATTTCATTTGAACATCACTAATATCATTAGGTGTAAATTTACGAATTTTCTTTTTAAGAAATTCCATAAAAACATCTAATTCATCCATATTTGATAGTTCATTAGTTAGAAAACTATCATTCGATTCTTTTTCAATAGAATGAAATTTTCTTTTTGGTGTACGATTATTTGTTTTTTCTCTTGGTGGCGTTTTTTTACAATTTATTTCAACATTTTCAATAAATTTTTCTGTTTCACAATCTATAATTTCAGTATTTTTAAATTCATCTAAAGAATTATATTCTTTTATATCAATACTATTAGAAATTATTGAATCACTTAAATCAGAATTACGTATTTCTTCTAATATAAAAGATTCATGATCATCATCTTCATCATGGATAACTTGTTCTTCTACGATTTCTTCGTGTGCATTTTCAATACTTATTTCATGTAAAGGACTTTCAGATATTTCTGGTACTGAAACTAAAACTTTATGCTCTAATTTTACATTTCGTTTTCTTGTCCGAAATGTGTGAAGATTTTCAAGAAAAGATAAATCTTCTGAAAATCTCCATTTATCAAAAGTATTTTTATTTTTATGACGATAAAGTTGATAAGTATCACGTAAATTTTTCCAACGAGCTCTGCATTCATCCACACTTACTACAATAATAGTAAAAATATATGTAAATAATGAATTTTGGTTAAATATTAAATTAATTATAATAATTTTACCTCCTAAAGAATCTGATACTTCTTGCCATAATTCAGTTTTATAATTTTTACTTCTCTCTCTTACTGGTAATTTATAATTATAAAGAGCTGGACGTTCGCTTACTAAAGTTATTAATTTTGAATTATTATCATCACATTGAAAAAATTCACTTTTATTAATTTTTTTCTGAGATTTATTTAATTGAAAAGACATTTTTTTACGTTATTTATTTTGTATAACGGATAAGAAGAAAAAAACTAATATTTTAGTTAGATAGATTTGGTATAAATAATTTGATTAGCAAATTTTTAACTCGTCCATTTAATATGTTTGACAGAAAATCTGGGGGTGTACCACATGTCACGCGCTTGTAATATCGAAGCGTGTGAACTTTACGTCTAATATCAAATTTTGGGACTACGAATTTTCTAACTACTATCGAGTTATCCGGTTTACCGAACAATTCCGGAATGATGCCCTTTAATTTTATGAGTGGTTTGTATTCGATAGCTATATTCTTGGCGGATATTTTTGATGTTACGAATATTTGTAAAAAATTAATATTTCACAAATATTCTTAAATAAATAGTAAACACAATAATTCTAATATTCGTAGATATTAAAATTTAATATTATTTGCTTTAAAGAGAAAATATAATTAAATTTAGCATATTTTAAGATTTAAATTAAACCACATTAATAATTATTTTCGAGAAAATTTATATTTATTTTAACTTACAGTATTTATTTGTGATAAATAGTGGATTTGCCTCAATGGAAATGAATGAAAAAACGCCAATGTTTTTGAATAAAGTGTTTGACTAGAGTAAAGTATAGTAATTTCCACACGAATCGCCTTTTAATTTTGCGTATAATATTCGATACTCGGTGTCGAGGAGTTCCGTGGTTGCCCCCAAGAATAATTTAAAATGGTGTTGCCATTGCCAAATTTGTACATACAGAATGTGTTTTCTGTTTTTTTGGTCTTGAGGGCATTGTGGTCTGCCCGCCATAAGTTTTTGAGAAATTGCCCTTACGATATATAGAATAATGCTGTTGAATAAAATAAACTATAAAAAATTATAGTAAAATAAAAAATTTTAATTGGAAATTATACTTAAAAACACAACTTAATATTAATATTCTATTCAAACCAAAAGCCGCTTTTACATTGTCTTCAGAAAAGAAAAATGTTTGTAATTTTCCTTTTGAATCTAGTGTAGGACCCGTTTAACATTATTTTTATTACAAATTAAAATAATTGGCCTCATCAGTATTAAATTAAATTAAAGTCATCCATCCACAGATTTTTGGACATTGACTCTTAAGTTACCACCTGGTAATAGTATTAATTATGACTAAAATAAAAATAAATTAAAAATATGTATTTTAAAAAATCCGACCAGGAAGTTGAACATTAGGAAGTGAAAAATGGTGGTAACACATTACGTAAATTTTGTAAGACGTTACAAAAAATACAAAAAATTTCAAATTTACAACATAATTTTTAATGTTAATGTTTTTTGCTGCTTTTTTTATGTTGCTATTATTTTGTTTATCGGTTTTTGTTTTAATAATCTATTAATCTTAACAATTATATTAATCTTAGCATTGGAATAGAGCATATTATAGTAGGATTAATTGCAATTTAATATAAATTTTATTAAAATTATTAAAAATATTTGAATTATGTCGTTATTTGAGTTGTACGCTAATTTATGTTTATAGCACAATTCAAAATGATAAAATTGTTCTTAATAAATCAGTTCATACTAACGAAAGTCAGTTAATTATTATTATTATTAGCTTATTTCATAGATACAATAAATTGTGAGCGAGACCTGAATATATTCGGAATATTCTAAAAAATATAAAAGAACACAGAACAGAAGGAATAGAATACACAGAATGCTTTATGTCATTTCCAAAATATTCCGAATAAATAAAAGAAAAGACTTTCAGTAAATTTTAGCATTTTATCTCTTTTTTATTTCCACATCCAGAAGCACCTTTAATTTTAAAAAAAAAATTGGGATAAGCTTCTTAAAAATGTCGTTGATCAAATATATTTTTAGCTCTGGGCTCCATATGTATTAAATTTGGATTTCCAGATTTCTAGACCATAATTCTCATCATATTTCTCACTTAGCGAATAGAATTTGTTTTTAAGGTATTTGGAAATTTCTGAATTCATTTTATTTTATCTCAATGTCAAAAATTGTGTCAGATAAGAATTTTTATTTTAAAAATGAAATTTATTTTAGTAATTTTATTTTTCATTACGATTATTAAATTTTCTATTGAATATTTAATAGAAAACTCATGCTTTGAAGAACCAATAGGTCATATTTATGATCTCAATTATAAAATAGTATTTTTAAATCAAAATTCTGGTCTACAATTACAATGCAACGATAGGTTTGTACAGAAATAATATTAAAAACACAAAAAAATTATATAATAATTATATAAAAATAGGAAAGGTGACCAAAATAATTGTACTAACAATTCTATATCATGGTCAGTAAAAGAAATTGATTTCAAAAAACTATATAAATCCCATAATATAGAAAAGAGTAGTTTTAAAATTACAAAATATCATGAAATTATGAATGACAGTTCAATAATAATCACAAGAGTTAAATTAAAAGATATTAATAAAATTTTTACATGTAATAAAAGTTTAATTAATATTAACACAAATTTAACAATTACAAAAATTTATAATTACTTAATTGAAATTATAAATCCAAAGAATGATATTTATGTTGGTGATTTGACAGATTGGACAATTTTTAGTAAAACAATCTTAGAACCAGCACAACAAACATTAAAATCGAAATATTCATTAAATAAAAAATGTATTAGATTAGAAATTTATTGGAGTAAATGGAGTAATTGTATATGTGAAAAATATAATATTAATTTTAGAAAATTTAAATTAGGATATCCTTTAATAAGGATTGGAGAATACAATAAAAATTATTCGGAATTATTTTATGCACGATCAACAAAATTAAAATTTTTTTACCCGGATATATCATGTCAAATGAGAAATTTGAAAATTTTTAAAATATATGAACAATGTATGGGATTTTGTCCAGCTTTTACAGATGTGAATTATACATCTTATAAATATCATGAAGTAATTGAAGTTTATGAAGGAATGGATATATCTTTTATGTGTCCAGAGTAATTATATATAAAAAAAACAATGAATTTTCTTGCAGGTTCAAAGTTATAATAATTTTTTTTTTGTTTTTAGATCTTTACTTATAGATTCGGAAATTTTTTGGCTTAAAAATAGGAATATTGTGATTAAGAAATTACGAGATACATTAAATCTTAATATACAAGATAATCCATTTTACACTGATATGCATAATATTTTATATTTAAATAATATAACCAGTTATACCAGAGGTTATTATTCATGTTTCGTGAATGGAATTCCAATGAAAATTTTTAAAATTATTGTTTTACCAGTAAATTACCGCAGTACAAGTGATCGTAAATATTATTTTATTTATTTATTTATAAATAATTTTATTTTTTTAATTTTATTATTAGTTACAAATTTGTTGGACAGTATGGTAAGTTTAGTACTGGTATTATTATTATGCTTAGTTATAGTTGGAATTAATATATCCAAGAAAATTATAGACGAATTGAAAATGTTAGATGAGAAGAAAGAATTAGATAAAAAATTTAATAAATAAAAAATTATATTTATTATTAATTACATATATGTATACTCAATTTAGATTCTTGTAATTTATTCAGAATTAATTAAAAAAAAATGAAAATTATTGGTGATAAATAAATAAAATACACAATTTTAACTTCACTTTTGTTTGTTATATGGAAAAATTGTAGAAAAATTATTATTAAATAATTTTGAGCTTGGAAAAGTTTAAATTCAAATAAACTGAGAAAAATATTTTTTTTTTAAAAATTGAGATTGATTGCTTTTTTTATAATGTTTTATATATGTAAACGTCATATACTTTTACCGATGAAAAATGATCTTTTAGATATAAGTAACTTATAAGTAAATTTCATATCAGTAGCTCAAACTCACTTTTCAGATATATTTCCAAAAATTCATTTAATTTTACGGAGAACTCATTAATTAATAATTTTTTGACCTATATGTACATATGGGTTCATTATATGTTTCATCTAATAGGTATTATATGAGTTAATTTGAAATAATTCAAATTATATTTAGTATACGAGAATTGAATGTACACCCATCCCTCGATTTATGCGGTTATAGATTTACGCGGTTTTGGTTTAACGCTGAGAAAAAAAAATAATATATTTTCGAATTATTCAATTTACGCAGTTTGAATTTAACGCGGCTTCAATTTACGCGGTTTTACTTTAATCCGGAACCTAAATTCCGCGTGAATTGAGAGATGGGTGTAACTAGAAAAAAAAATATTATAAAAAGTAAGTGAAGAAATTTTCAAAACTTTCATAAACCAACAATATACAACCAATTTATATATTTATTTAAAGAAAAATAATAAATTTAAATAATTAAATGAACTGCTAAAAACTATATCAATTTATTTTAAAATATCATATATTAAAACTATATTTTTTTACAATTTGTATCAAACAAAAATATTTTACTTAAAAAAATCATGTAATTACACATCATCATTAATTTGAAAAATTATTTTAAATTTAACAAATTTCTTTATTACAATCAACAAAATTACTTAATTCTGTTGAATTTGGTGGTCCTTCACTATACAAATATGTAACTGGCCATAATCGTGCAGTTGTAAAATCATTTAAACTTTCTAAACCACCTGGTTTTGGTGGTCTTTGATATTGTTCATGTATTTTTTTTTTATTATTATTATTACCTTTATCTGGTAATATAATACTAGAATGTGTATTTTGTTTATTATTAATTGGAAAATAACGATCACTACATTTTCGCCATTGATCTGGTTCATCACCAACAAAACACCTATAAAATTATGTATAACAAAATATTAAAATTACAAATTTTATTTATTAAAACAAATTTTACCATGGATAATCAAAACCTTTTGAATATCCACATGGATAATCTGCTTTACAACAATAATCCCATGATCCAATTTCACCACCATCAATTTCACATGAATAAAATCCGGTTATTAAATTTTTATCACATCCATTTCCAATTCGACATGGTTTTCCAGATACAGTATAATGTCGCCATGTAACATCACCTTTATATTTATTTTTGTTGTATTTCAAATTTACAAATACATATTCAGAAATATTATAGTACATAACTGTTCACCATAATTAGTGATTTTAATTATTTTCAAATAACTACAGAAAATTTATTTGAAAAACTACATATTAGAGAATAATATTACAAAAAAAAAATAGTCTTCCAAAAATACCAATAATTGTCAAAAACCAAGATGAAAAATGAAAGAAAATTTAAAATTTTTTATTTTACAAATATATTTTAAAAAAAAAATTATTATAATTTACTATGTACAACATTTTAGTATATGCATTTTACCAGGTTTCCGGAATATATCCATACGTCTATCATTATTCACTCGGCTACCACCAATTGTTGTTACTTTATCCCGACATGTCCAATCAAATGGATTCCATGCAAATAGCCAATAATCACGTTCACTTACATGAGCATAATGAATATTTAATTTTAATTCAGTTTGATCTAAATCAGACAATTCACAATTAAAAGTCGACGCTTGTGATCTAAATGATGAAGTAAAATTATGATAATAGAAAATATATTCTAAAGGTTAAATACCCAAAACTGAAAGAATAACATTTAAAAGATGTATTTTCTCTAAATCGAATACATTCTTTTTTGCATTCAATTTCTGATGGAACAGATATAACTTTTTTAATTGCTGCTGTTAAAAGTTTAGCTGCCGAACCATAACCAAGATAACATACTTTAATTAGAAAATATTGAAATCATTTCTGTAATAACAAAAAAAAAAATTAAAAACATTTTTAAAAGTTCAATACATTTTTTATGTTTATCATCGACAATTGGTTGAATTTCACATCCATGGCCATAACTTGCGCGTTCAAAAACATCAAATCCTGGATCTAATATTAAATGTCTTTCTTTGTCCATATCTCTAACTGGCCAATCTGATAACTGACAATTATCAATAATACCACCATGAATTTGTTGTGCATATCGAAAAGCAAAAGCACGACAAGTAAATTTTGATGATTTTATACATTCTAATTCACATTCACCAATTGAACGTACTGTCAATGAATCACGAACAATTGATTTAAAAAATCTAGTAGAATCAATAGCTCTGAAAAAACATTCTGAAATAACAAAAGAAAATCTTGAAAATATTGAAATATTAAATTATTGGTTTATTATACGATCATTATCCTTAGGATCAGATAAACTAGTGATATCACGGCCACCATTTTCACCAATTCTTGTTGATATTGGAGGTATTGAATGTCTACAAGAATTAAGCTCATCTGACATTGAATATATATCATAATTTCGATCTGGTTCAATATCAACATAATAATCAAGTAAATTAACTGGACGATCACAAATTAAGCAATTATTTCTGCCTATTGTTGAGTATCTAAAAAAAGAAAGGATATTTCAAAAAATAAAATAAAATCTCAATTATTTATTAATTTTAAAATGCCGCTTACCGATAGCTATAAGTATGACAAATGAATTTATTTTCATCAGAACATAATTTCTCACATTCAGTTATTGTTGGTACAGTGTATGAATTGCGAATGGCATTTTTATGTAAACGAAATCCTTCACTTGATTTAACAGAACATTCTATAATAACAAATGAAAATTATTTAGATTTCCATACATATCGCATAAATAATATACCATCCGGACCAGGTCTTCTAGTCCATTGATTATGAAAATCATGACGATCACCAGATGACGGATATTCTGGTTTCTCTTCACCATATCTTGATCCTGGATAAATTGAATTATCGTATAAAGTGTAAGAAGGTCGTCGATTTCCACCTAATTCGTAATAATTAAAATCATGACTATCTTTTCTTCTATTCTCATTTTGTATTCTCCAATAATTAGAATTTTTATTTTGTTGATTGCCAGTATCACCATAACTGCCACCATACGATCCCCAATCTGTCTCACTGCCAATCAAATAGGGTATAAATTTTGATGGTTTATTATAAGTCGATCGATCTCTTTCGAAATAATTCTTTGATGGCGAATGTGATGATGGTTCGTAGCAATCTTCAAGATATTTCCGACGTGTATGTGGTATATGTTCGATTTCAGGAAGATACCCATCTTGAAAATGATCAGGACGATCATGATTCGATCCAACATTTTCTACTGTACGGAACTGAAATTCTTCTCTAAAAGATGGTTGATCGCGTCCAGATGGAATTGATTGCCAACTATTTGAAACTGGTCTAAAGGAATCATCTGGTCTTGAAATATCATACCTATCAATTCTATCACCACTATATCCTGTATTACCCCCACTACCACGATAATAACCTTCATTGCTACTAACCTCATAATTGGAATGTAAAGAAAGATCAAAACGATGATAATCATCTTGTCGTAAATCATGAGATGATTGTGGTCTATACGTATCAATTGCTGTAATACTTGGTCTGTAATGATCAGGTTCAATACCATAACCACTACTACTCGGTCCAATTGGATGATGATCTATCGGATAATAAGGTTTTTCGTAACCACTTGGCCGAAAATATAATGTTGGACGACTAATTGGTTTCGACAAATCACTACTACAATCCTTACAAAGTTGACGACAACTCGATGGTGCATTACGATCTCTTTCATAATAATCATAATCTGGATGACGTAAAAGATTTGCATCTCTTGAATGAGCACTTGAATATAAATCAATTTCTTCTAATGGTATTTCAATTAGTTCACAATCACCTTGACCATGGCCAGATGGATCTAATCGATAATTGAATCCTTCACATTGAAAACGTTTTTCATGACCGCATTCACGCATACAATCCTCAACACGTTCGCAGGCAATTGTTTTTCGGACCCAATGTGGTGCAATTCGTTTACCAGCCAAAACTCGTCGAAAACATGCTATTTTTTAAATTTTTTTATTAATTAATATTTTTTTGTGAAAAATTTGGAAAATAATGAGATTTAATGTCAAGAATAAAAATATTATTCGTTGCACTTGAATAATTTTCTTCTTTAAAAGACGTCGGTTTTGTTAATTTAAATTAAAAATCATAAAAGTCTATTAAAAAAAATTAGCTTTTGAATAATAATTTTTTTTTTGGGTGAATTGATTGTTTAATTAATAAAAAATAGGGAAGCTTTTTATTTAGTGCGAAAATATTTTAATTATTTTTTGTTTAGGTGAAACTTTCTGTTTCGTGCGTTTAAAGAAGCTTGAAGGTCGAAATAAACTAAAATTATAAATTCTGTACCGTCATTATAATAATAAAATTGTTTGAAAAATTTTAAATAGTAAAATTAAATTTAATGTATGTTACATATGAAAATTTTTTTTTGACAATTTATAGAAATAATCTCTAAATTATTTTGTTAGTATTTTTTCATTTTACGATATTACATCTAATCGTAAGCATAAAATTGCTTATCCACAATTGCTTAATAAACAATTGAATATATAAATAATTTACTATAAATTTAATTAATATTTTACACGACAGGAAATTGATAAATTTTGTCAATTAATTAAATTATCTTAATTTATTTTTGTAAGTTTCTAAAATTCATAGAATATAAATTTATTAAACTTTCGTTCTATAATTTTTTTTCCCTTGTCCATTTGGCATTTTAATATTAATATCTATATTTTGATTTAAATTTGGAGGGTAAAATCTCATAAAATTAATTCTAAATTTCAAATCCAGATTGCTAACTTATAAGCATGTGAGGATTCCAAAAAAGAATGATTGGTTTGGTTGGTACGCACCAAGACCTAAAGAGATCCGTTGTACACCCCCACCGGAGGCTGACTGCAATGTCTCCCAACAGCGCGTCGGTAACATTACCACAATGTCTCCCGACAGCGCGTCGGTAACATGGTAACATTACCATTTCTTGACAGATCTTTCGGAGACTGGTACTTCCGAAACATTACAATTTCTTGACAGATAACAGCCTCCGAAAGATCTGTCAAGAAATTGTAATGCTACCATAATTTTCCTTGAGCAAAATATATACGATCTGTTATAATTAACTCAAATGTTTTAAAGATTTAAATCTAGATCCTTCTAGAAATGACATACATACTAATATATTACTTGGTTAATATAATATTTATAATAGATGTGTTAGCCTCTTGCTTTATAAATATTATTAATTTAAAAATGACGGAATAGTTTCATGTATATTTGCAATAATTCATGCTCACCAATTTCAGATTAAAATTTCCGAGAACATAATTACAATTTTTTTTTTATTATCACATAAATTAAAATTTTTTGTTAACATCTAAGCGTAAGGTCATGGAATGAGTTCTAATATCGAAATTATTTACCCGTGACCAGAATTTGAAACACTTCCAGTTGCTTAATTAAACTTAATACATAGTAGTTAATTTGTTAATTTTCCCATCCTGCATCATTTTCCTATCTTTATTATTGTTGTAAGTGTCCTACTCTTGTTCATATCTCAAATTTTTTTTTCTGTCTGGATTTTCTGTCTAGATGTTATATCTAGTAATAAACTGCAAATTAGGTCCTATGTATCTTGACTCACTTCAGAATGTATTAGGGAACATTTTTTAACTCAAATTTTGGATTTAAGTTTAAAAGGTTTTTTGTCTCCAATAAATAAATATAAGTTCACAAAATTTTGAATCTGGATTACGTTAACGTTTACGAAATTAATCCATAAAGATATTTGATGTCGAGAAAAACACTAAATTTCAATTTACATTTTTTTAAAATTAAATTCTTAAAACTATGTTCTATTCGTCGAAAATATATTTCTATAAAATGTGACATGAAATTATTAATAAATTTTAAAAATTACCTTTTGCATCTTCAACAATTATAATTGTACTTCCATATGAACCACAAATAATTGTAATTAAATAAAATATTATAATTAACAATAAATTAATACTAATTGGATACATTATTTTACAATTGTTAATTAATAAAGTTATAATTATTATGTTTTTTTTTTTTCATAAATAAAACTAAATCTACTTTAAAAATTTAATTATTAACAACACAAAAATCACAACATAAAATTAAAGTGTTAAAAGCACTACAAAAAAAAAGAACACCTATATTCATAAAATTTTAATGATTATTTTATTTAACGATAAACCAAAATTAATTCAAAAGAATAAATTACAAAAATTACATCATCAAAATTTAAATTAATTAGTTCTCATCCTTTTTTAATGAAATCACATTTCTTAATTTAATATTTTAACAAATTACATAAAAATAATATTTACAAAATTTTGCATATTTAAAAAGCTTATTGCAAGCATACTTTTTTGGTACACAATGAAAATAATCATAACAATTTTTTTAGCAAATTTTTTTTTGTTAATTTAATTAGAACTTTTTTTTATAATAAATTAAATTAATTGTTTTATGTGTGAATGAATGCATTTTAATTATTATTAACAAGCACTAAATCATAAAATTTATGTTCTTAATAATAGATTTTAATAATAAATTTAAAGTTAATGATAAAATATCAATGTTTATGGAAAAATATTCTAATAGTAACTGAGACTAGACTAAAATCTGTTAATGTTTTTATATGCAAAAAAATATTTTTACAAGCTTTTTTTTTTTTAAAGTTGAATATAACATAATAGATCCACGATTATGTAAAGTGGAGTGGAGGGGGATTTGTTTTGTTAATTTTTTTTTTTATTTTAGTTAGTATAAGACCGGACGAATTATATAAAGTTAGTACTTAGTAGAGGAGGTGTAATAGATTAATAGGAGGTATCAGTATAATAGTAAAAATTTAGTATAATTTTAGAGTATATTTTCATTGAATGAAGCAACTTTAAGTTAGTTATATGTATTATAGAGATTACTCTCGTTTTCGAAGCCACACATCCGTGATATAATTATGAGTCTGAATTTTTTTTTTGGTTTTTAGGTTTTTTTTTTGGTGTATATATGCTGTAATGTGTAATGCATGATTGCCCATAAGAGAATTCATTCTAAAAAAAAATAGTTTTTTTGTTGGTTTAAATTGTCGTTGAAAATATGGTTTAGTTAGAAGTTACCTTAATTTAATGTTTAAATTAAGGTTCTTTATGAAAAAACAAAACCTTGAGCATCATACTGTCAATCAAATTTTTTTTTTCTACATATACTAACATGGATTATAGTAGGGCTTTTTTTGTTATATGGATTTTCAGAAAAATTATATGATTTGGGAAAATTAGATAAAATTTTTATAAAATATTTATATAGATTAATATTGTAAAAATGAAGGACTTTATAGTCAAATAATGTTGGGACAAAAAAATTATTTGGTAAAAGTAAAAAAAGTTTAGAACGTCTAGGAAATAAACAAATTATTGGAATCGTTTCTGTGAAGTTCGAATTTGTGGAATCTATGCAAGATTTCTGTGAAGGATTTAACAAAATTCTTACACAGAAATTTTACTTTACTGTAACAATTTTTTAGTAACTAAGGAACTGAAAATGATAAAGTCCACTTTTGTCCACATTTTCATTAGTCCAAGATATTTAAGGTTGTATTTTTAAAAAAACTTTCCAAAAATTTAGAATTTTTGCATATAAAATAAAAATATCCTCATTTATTTTCACGTTGGCTTAATTTCAAAATAAGCGTCTCGGTAAATACAAGAAAATTTTGTGGATAAATTTATTCGTGCACAGGATTTAACGAAAACAGGCTCTTTTAAGGTTTAACCTAAATTTACCACACAATACAGTTATTTACAATACAGTATTTTATTTCACTATTTCAATTTTACCATTAATATGAGGTCACATTATTTCACCTGCAGTTCCAGCTTTTGTAACATTTTTTTTTTACCACTTGATTATTTCTTACAGAAATAAGTTTCTTTTAAAATTTGTTAAAGGAAGGAAGCTGCTCCTTAATGTTTAATTTATTTACCCTACAACTTAATAAGTGTTATTTAATTACAAAACTTCAGATAGAATTAACACTCAAAACCAAACTAATTAATTTAAAAAACAATCAAGATTTTTAAAATTAAGAAATCTTTAGCTCCAATTCTAAACTTTAATTTATACCACAAAAAAAAAAAAAAACAAGCAGACTGAATAAGGCCTGTTATATTCTTGAATATATTTATTTACTATGTTACATCTATTATTGTAACAAAAAGGAAACATTGAAATATAATAAAAATCTAAACAAAATAGAAAATAACATAAAATATTTAAGATTTGCATTTTTAAGATAATGAATCTTGTTTTTGTTTTTATCATTTTAACAGAAAAAAAAATAATATAAAGATGAAAGAAAATCAGGTCAACCATGTAACCAAGAATTAATTGTATTTTACCTCAGAATAACTTATGTAAAAATATGCAAAAAAAAAAACAAAAACATAGTAAGTACAGATAAAAAAAAAAAAATTCCGCCATCATGTATAGTAAATATAGTTAAATGTTTTCATTCAGCGCATATAACTGCAATCATTATGATATTTGTATGATTAACACGCTTATAGCATTTGAAAAGAACAATGAAAACACTGTTTTTTAGTGATATTTTTTTAACAGCTTTGTACTTAAAGATACTATAATTTTTTAACTTTTAATGTCTGTTCGTCCGTCTGTAAACGTTTGAAATTATTCAGACAGTCAGTTAAAGTATAGTCTTAGATTATTACTGGACCACTCTTGGTGGAAAAAGTGATATTGTTTTTAAGAACAATATCAGTTTTCCACCAAGAGTTGTGCAGTAATACTTTATATTTCAAGATGCCATAATTTTTAACTTTTAACGTCTGTTCGTCCGTCTGTAAAAGTTTGAAATTATTCAGATAGTCAGTTAAGTAATTTTAGATTATTACTGCACAACTCTTGGTAGAAAAAGGAAAAGTTGGAGAATTGAAATTGTTACTGCACAACTTTCGGTGGAAAAAGGAAAGATTAGAGAATTTTTATTAGAAAATTGTAGAAATTAATTAAAATTCCAATAAAATTCAAGTTTGTCATTTACGTCTGTGGCGACAAAGGTCTATAAATATTATACTATTGTAGAGAAGTTGTGCTGCGCAACGTTTTATTTTTTTTGTTTTAAATATTATGTTTAGTTTGATGAAGACTATAATCTAAAATGAAATCCATCTGTCATAATATGAAAAATTGTTAGTATTAAAAGTTTATTCTGTATTTTTTTGAAAATAATTGTAAATAATGATTATAATTTTAAGAAAATATGATTTCTATTATAAAGCGTTAACAAGATTTTCGTATCTAACCATATGTATGATAGTGAAAAAAAAAAATTATATGAAACAATGAAAATTTGTAAAGTCCATTTTCTGTTTTGTTACTTCATTATCTTATTTTTAGACCAAAACTTTATAAATTTATCAAGTTTCTTTCTGCTACTAACATTTTTTTTGTTTTCCAGTTTTCAATTTTTAAAATTTTCAATAAAATTTTAAGACATTCGTAATTTATTGAAGTTTTCACCTTATAATATAACAATTTTTCCATATATGTAAAATTCTGGCCTCAGCATTATACAAATTTAATGCAATTGATACTTAATTAAATAAGATATATAAATTTTACAAAATTTCTAAAAAGATAAATAGTAAAATTTTAATATTAAGATAAATATTGTTAATGTTACAATAAGTTTGATTGTGATTATACCAATGTGGCTTGCACATTACTAATTGAGCACAGTTCCAATAATAATTAGTAAATTAATTACTTAAAAACTTAATGTAATTTAAATTTTTGAAAAAACTTTTACAAATTTTATTATTTTTTTAAAAATTCTTTAAAAATTTGATATATAAGCTCTCAAACCGGTGACCTTGTATGGGGGAAAGTTCTACAATTGTACATAGCAATTGAAAGGTGTTAGATAATTATAAATCTTAAAATTTAGTGTCTCTGTTTATATTTGAAATAATTTTACTTTAGTAATTCGAAATCGAAGATTTGGTCAATTAAACTAAGCGAGAAGGAAGCCATTTTTTGATAGTGCTGTAACCTATAACAATATATACAATATACAACTCAATTATTCTTCTACGCTTAAACTATTTTTCAAAAATTTCGATATCTTGTTATGAAAATACGAAAGATTCAGAAATATTTCGGAATTTATTTAAGTAAAGTAGATGCTTTTTATCTCAAATTAAAGATCTGTCTTTG
This sequence comes from Empis livida, assembly GCA_963932195.1. NCBI lineage: Eukaryota > Metazoa > Arthropoda > Insecta > Diptera > Empididae > Empis > Empis livida. The sequence continues at coordinate 32,724,015 of OZ010648.1, forward strand.
TAGTTTTAAAATATATTTCACAGAACGGGAGTTATGGACAAAAAAGTAAACGATAAAAAGGGTGTAAAAATGACAAGAAAACGTGAGGAATGCATCATTTTCATACCCCGGGATCATATTTATATCATTAAGATGGTTCAGAGAGTATAAAATCAAGCGCTAAGAATTATTTTGAGATCCGACATAACCAGCAATGAGTATTGTTAGATTTATGTTGGATGCATCAGATAAGCGTCACCCAAATATTAGAGTTTAGGTGATTGATTTTCATATTTTAGGTAAAATATAGTAAAGTATTTTAAAGTAAAATGCCGAAATATTTATTAAATTACATAAACTTGGAAAAATAAAAAATTCAGGTTGTGAAGATTTCTTTGTACGCATTTCCCCAAAAAAAAAAATTTTATATAATTTTTTATAATCAAATGAAATTAATATAAATTATTTATCTTATTAACCATAAAACTTTAATTTAGAATGAAAATTTTTTAGTTTTTTGTTCAATAATTTTTTGTCATTGAAATTGTAATAATTTTCATACGTTTTTATTACTAATTATTCTTATTATTGTTTCGCGGTCTTGTGCTTTCTGAATATTTTAATATTTATAATTATAATTTACCAGAAAACTCTCATTCATATTTTCATTATTATACCTAATTTAATTTTTTTCTTTATCATAAGACCTTAATCTTTATGACGAATGGTTGGTAAAGTGGCGAATGGTAAAAAAATGTACAATCAAAATGTTAATAAAAAAAAACACTGAACTATCTTCCTTTACATGTCTTCAACAAATTATTCAATTAACTTAAAGCATAGTTAAATGTAATTAATATTTATTAATTTTATATATGTATAAATGTAATAAAAAGAAAATACTCATAATTTTCATAGTTTTATGCACAGGTAATTAAATCTTTTCATGGATTAGACCTGTAAAAGTAAAAGATTTGAATAAAATAAATGAAAATAAAAAGAAAATGAATTTCGGTTAGTAAAACTATTTTTTTGGTAGAAATATTAAGTTGAAAATTAAATTCTAACAACTAGAATTTTACATTGGATGTATTTATTAGAGCTTTTTTCTCCTGAATAAATTTTGGATGCATTAATTCCGAGTGAACTACAAGAAGTGGACGTTAAATTCCTTTTTCCTTTTTTTTAAAAATTCCTTTTTAATTGATCTCAATGATATTTTGTGAAAATGGTTCTGTTGTAATGATTCTCTTAAATCCATTAACAGCTGACAATAGTAAACAAATTAAACCAGATATCCAAATACATTGTACTAAAAGAAGTAAATATATGATTCGAATCTAATGAATTCCTAGAAAGAAAAACCTAGCAAATAATTTAAAAATTCAACTACATATTTAAGTAACATACCCCATAATATTTTTAACGATAGTTTTATGTGACAAGCAAAAACCTTTCGGTATTCCTGTCAAACCTGAAGAACACTTTATAAATAATGTTTAATCACTTCCATTTTTAAGCTGTGGAGTGCTATTTTTAAGAAAATTAATCTGTTATATACATTGAATCTTTCAAATATTTTCTGAAAACTAATTTAAATAACAAAAACCCTTAGAGTATATAATTAATCATTTTAAATCTATACCTCGGGATCAGATGGCTGAGAAAGAACCATTCTGATGATTCAGAAAGTGTAAAATCGAGCGCTAAGAATTATTTTGTGATGTGACATAACCAGCAGTTAGTATTGTTAGATTTATGTTGGATGCACTAGATAAGCGTCACTCAAACATTAGAGTTTAGGTGATTGAGTTTCATATTTTAGGTAAAATATAGTAAAGTATTTTAAAGTAAAATGCCGAAATATTTATTAAATTACATAAACTTGCAAAAATAAAAAATTCAGGCTGTGAAGATTTCTTTGTACGCATTTCCCAAAATTAGAGTATTATATAATATTATATACTCTAAGCAAAAAAACACTGATTAATTTTCATACTTGTTACTTTTTTTTCAAATATTTTTTTAAATTATAATTCCTTTGAAAATAACTTTAAAAAAAACTCTGAGAAATGAAAAAATTCTAATCTAATAATGAATTTTATTTTATTATCATTATTTTTAATTATAATTTTTCAATTATCCATTGGATATTTGATAGAAAAAAGTTGTTTTGAAGATCCAATTGGACGATGGTCTAATTTTCAATATAAAATTGTCTTTGTTGACAACAGCTCTAGTCTACTACTAGAGTGTAACGATTGGTAGGTTTATTTTTTAAAAATCATATTTTTATAATAATTTTAAATATACATTCAAATAGTAAGGATAAGAACCCAATTATTGGTCAGAATATCATAACATGGACAGTAAAAGAAATAAACTTTAATAATAAAACTGAATCATATATTGTACCAGAAAATAAAAATTTAAATATTTTATCAAAGAATCAAATGATTTTACATGATAATTCTTTATTTATTAAAAAACTGGATATTAATCAAATAAATGAAATTATTAGTTGTAATACTAGTTTAATGGATAATTTAGAAAATAAAACAACTACTAAAATCTATAATTATTTAATTGAAATTATAGATTCAAATATTGATATTACTGAAGGTGATATGAGTCAATGGCTAAATAATTGTTCAATGAATATAGAATCATTAGAAAGAAAATTAAAATCTATAGTTACATTTAAAAATATAGAAATAAAATTAGAATATCATTGGAGTGATTGGAGTAATTGTAAATGTGGTTCACATAAATTTAATGGAAAAAAATTTAGACTTGGTTATCCTTTAATAAGAATTTTAACATTAAATACAAATAATTCAGAATTATATTATTCAAGATCAAAAAAATTAAAATTATTTTATCCAATTATATCACGTAGAATTGAAAAGCTAAAAGTATTTAAACACAGTGAATCATGTATGGGATTTTGTCCAAGTAGTTCAGGAAATATGTATTATTTTCCATATGAAACTAAAATAACAAATATCGATGATGAAGAATTAATTTTATCTTGTCCATTGTAATTATATTAGTTTTTAAATATTTCAAATAAATGTGAGATACAAAGTACGAGAATTATATCCAAAAGTATATATTATATGGGATTTACAATGAATGCTTTCTTTTCGCTCATTATATGACTGAATAATAAATAAAACATAAAAAGATATGAGAATTGGGAGAATTAAATTGGGAGAATTTCCAGCTTAAAAACATTAATCAAATTTTAATTTTGTCGCTATACAAACCCATTCAAGTGTTAAATTTCAAAAAATTAAAGTACTGAGTTTGTAGCTTCGTTTAATTTTAGTTATTTAACTTTTCAAAATGCCTCCTCATTCAAATTTTGTTCCTACGCAATTTTCGTGTTTTTCTATTTGACTTAGAAGCAGATAACTTAATTTGGAACCACCGCATAAAATTTTAAAAAATTTTATTAAGTCTTTTCCACAGTCAAGAAAATTCCAATTCAACTAAAATATCACTGGATATACGAAATATAAATTTCACTACTCTATTCGTGAGCTGCGTAAGAAAGCGATATGAAAATGTTCACTGTAAATTTCCATTATTATGTTATTTCACATTATTATGTTAATAATTCACATTATTATGTTTTTTTTTCTTTATTATTTGGAATATATTTTTATTTAATTTAATTAAAATTATTAAATTTTGAAATATAAAATTATTTATTTTTTAGATTAACCCATAAGAATGCAGAAGTTTTATGGGTAGATAATTTGGAATCTATTATTAACAAATCAAAGGATTTATGTAAACAAGGAGTTTGTATAGATCAAAGAAATCATTTACATTTAAGTAATTTCAATAACGATAATATATCACGTTCTTATTCCTGTTTTGTTGATGGAATTCCAATGAAAATGTATGAAATTGATATAGCTGTTAATAGTATGCTAGGTAATTGAATAATATTTGCAATATACTTTATTCATTTAATTTATGATTTTTCATAATTTTTAGTACGCAGGGATACTCTTCAAAGTATAGTTGTGTTTTTCGTATTCGTATTAGTTATACTTGGAATTACATTCATCAAAAAATGTTCAGAGTATTGGAAAAATAAAGCTAATCATAAAAATATTACAATTCAATACAGAAAACATTAAAAAAATTTATCAACATGATTACAATTAGATTTTTAGTTTTAAATTAACTATACAAATTCATAATCTATGTAAAGATTATCTGCATTATGTATAAATAGTTGTTTATAAAGAAGCTTGAATAAATAATTTGATTTTGTTATAAATTTAAACGCATTTTTTCAATTCAATCAATAAGTTTAAGAAAATTTATTTTTATTTTATTTAAAGAGCCTTCTTGGAAGCTCGGTTATTGCGATGGAATTACGTGTCTTTTATATATTAAATTAATTTTGATTCTACTTTAACATACAAATCCATGTAGAATCAAAATTAATTTCAATTAATTTAAAGTAGGAAACGCGAAGAAATAAACAATGTAGATGTTTTTTATCTTTCGATCGCATACTAAAAATAGTAAACATATCGTAACTTCAGGCCAGAATTGTCAGTATGTAGTATTTTTAAATGCAGAATTTTAAGTTGAGGTAGTCATAGCCATCATAACCAAAATGCAAATTTTTTGCTGCTTCAAAAACAAATTTATAACGTTTGTTAAGATCGAATAACAACGACATCTATAAGTTAAATATTAAAACCAACTTATTTTGAAAATGTGTTCATAATGTCATCAGCAGCTGTCAATGTCACCTACAAAGAACAAATCCATATGATTCAGAATTCAGACAGAAAGGAATAATAATCTTTATAATAAATATAACCATATATAACGTTGCATTAAAATTTCATCATTTGTACGTGTAATTAAAAATAAATATGGATCCATTTCACAATAAAGATGTTGTACAAGCAGTTTTAATAGCTGATAACAATGTCAATAATTTTATACCATTTTCAAATTACCAATCCACGGTAAATTATTTTAATACATAAATATTTTGATAGAATATATATATTTATATTTCTTCTAGTCATTAATTAGTCTAGTAAACGTGCCACTTTTAGATTATTCTCTTGAAGCCTTAAATCGTAGCGGTGTTGAAGAAGTTTTTATATTTTCAAGTTTTTTTATAAATGATGTCCGGGAACACATAAAGTATATAAAAATTTTATAATACATTTATATTATTTTAAATAATTTGAAATATTTCTAATTTTTTAGAAAAAGGATTAGTTCCTGTTGTTCATGGTCTGTTAAAATGAAAGTTACTGTAATTGGTGGCGAAGGATGTCGTTGTTTAGGTGATGCTCTTCGTGATTTAGATGCCAAAGGTTTAATTCGAGGTCATTTTATTATGATGGGAGCCGATACTATCACAAATGCTAATTTAAAGCCATTACTAGATCAACACAAGTATAGAAAAATATTTCACTATTACGAAAATCAAATAAATTTAATTTTTTTTTTATAAGAAAAAATGCTAAATTTGATAAAGGAACTGCTCTAACAGTTGTTTATAAAGAAGCTTCTACCGGTCTAAGGACTGGTGATGAAATTATGATAGCAATGGATGTTGATAATAATCGTTTACATTTTCATCAACGAATTAAACCAAATACAAAAGAAACAAATTTTAAAATACCATTAGAAATATTTTTAATAAATTCACAAATTGCATTAAATCATAATTTAATTGATCCACAAATTGCTATATGTTCGCCAACTCTTCTATCATTATTTAGTGATAATTTTGATTTTGAAACACGTGATGATTTTATAAAAGGTTTACTTATAAATGAAGAAATATTAGATAGTCGTATTTATGTGTCACTGCTACCACAAGAACAATATGCTAGGAAAGTTAGTAATTGGTTAACATATCAAATTACTAGTAATGATATTATTAATAGATGGGCATATCCATTAGTACCGGATATGGGTATTTGCTGTTTAAAACAGAATTATTTATTTTTACGAAATAATATTTATAAAAGTCCAAGTGCAAATGTTTTACGAATAACTCTAAAGGAAAATGTTGTTGTTCAGGAAAAATCATTAATTGATACTGGTTCAATGATTTCATCCAGTGTTATTGGCAAAAATTGTAAAATAGGGAAAAAATGCTTTTTAAAAAATACTTTTCTACATAACAATGTTATCATTGAAGATAATTGTGTATTACAATATTGCATTATTGGCAATGGAGTAAAGATATGTGCTAATTCGGAATTATTAGATGGTGTAGTTATTGGACAGAAAGTAATTATACCAAAAAATTCAAAATTAAATAAAGTTTTGGTTCAGTATAATATGCCTGAAGAAGGTATTAATTGTATAACATTAATAAATATTGTAAAAATTTATTTATTTTATATTTTTTTGTTGTAGAATCTGCACAAAAACTAGGCAATGAAGCATACATTATTGATGATGCAGATGAAATTTATCCATCCGATTCCGATGATGATGAAATTGAACCGCTTACAGTTGGTATACCAAAAATGATGAAATTGCCATTAACCTATGATGAAAGTGATTATAAATCATCGAGTGAAGAGGAGGAATCACGACAGGGTTCACCAATTCCTGATGATACGAATAGTAAATATTATATTTGAAAATAATTACAGATACTCTTTAACATTAATTAATTTTGTTTTTGTAGTCTTTTTGTCAGAAGTTATTGATTCGTTAACTAGAGGTTTTCAAGACAAATCGAATCCAGATTTTCTTATATTAGAAATTAATTCTTCTAGATATGCCTACAATATGGCATTGAAAGAAGTTAATTTTTATGTTGTTAAAGCTGCTTTCAGTTTATCACATATTAAAGAATCGTTAGATACAAACATATTACAATCTGTTCATCAAGTTTTTAATTATTTAGGACCTGTTATTACTAATTATATTAAAACTCCAGATGCTATGTCAGATTGTTTAAAATCTATTGAGGTAATACTAATATAAATTTTTACTCTTATAATTTAAGTGTGTTGGATTTGCTATGAAATGTGTGAATTTTCATTTAGATTTGGGTTTGCAAACTCTTTTTATTTTTAAAGTTGAAAATAATAAAAAAGGAACATATTCTCGTGACGAAATAACTTCTATTTAATTTTTTCTATGTTATGAATAAGAAAATTTAAAAAAAAAATAAGTAATATATCGGATTTTATATGAAAGCTTCTGTAAATTTAGACGACAACCACGAATAGTTTTAAATAAATAATCAAATTTTATATACAAAAGGCTTGTTATTTATTTTATATGACAAAATTTAAAATAACAATTCCAACACGCTTAAATTCCAAGTTTAGTTTTTATCAATTAAATTTCATTTAAATATTTTAAGGAATGTCTTAATGAAGACATTGTTTTGAGTGCCAATGCAGCCAAAATTATTCACTATCTATATGATAAGGAATATATAACTGAAGATGCAATTTTAAAGTGGTATAAAGAATTAAATGTAGAATCTAAATGGTTAAAATCTGCTTTACATAAACTTATTGAATGGTTAAATCAATCAAGTGAAGAGGAAAGTAGCGAAGAACAATAAATTTAAGAAAAAAACTAAAATGAAAAACAAATTTTCTATAAGAAATAAATTTTTATAAATGAACTTATATGTTTTCTCGTTTAATTTATTGGTTCTTTTCCAGATTTTAATCAGATTCAATTTTTCGTTCTTTCTGAAACTAAAAGCGAAAAAAACAATCCTGTTTCTGGAAACAAAATTTTCACCGTTTCGTTTAGAACAGAGGTTCTCAATGTTTTTAAGAAGAGGGTCACATAAAAAATTTTCAAAGTTTCAATTATTTTATGTATTAGTATAATATATAAAGAAACATAAATTAATGTAAGAAAAATTATGTTTTATTTAAAACTAGAAAAAAAGAAATTAATATAAGAATAATGTTATATAATGTAACAGGGGTGAATATATTTGGCATGACATTAAAATAAAGTACAAAGCATACATTAAAAATATACCAGTCTGAAAATAAATCATTTTGTGTATTTAATTCAAAAACTTTAATTCTCTCATACTGCCTGTAATTTAAAAAAAAAACTTACTTAATTTTCAATTTCTTTAAATTAAATTCCAAAAAATTGAAGGCACTTTCTTTAAAAAAAAATATTGAGCTTCAGTTTGTTGTATCATTACTTAATTGATGAACATATTCTGTTGTTCTCTTTAATAAATTATCAGAAATACCAAATAATTTCTCATGATTCACATGTAGTTTTTGAGATTTTGCAAAATTAAACGGAAAATTACATTGATGCCAAAAACTTATTTGTCCTGGTTTCATTAGAAAAAACTAAATGTTTACGATTGGCGGTGGCTTAGTGGTAGTGTACTAAGTAGTAATATGGTAGGTACTGGGTTCGACTAAGATTATTCGAGTACCAGTAATAAAATTACAATAACATATCCGGCCTGCGTAATGCTGCAATATATATATATATATATATATATATATATATATATGTATATTGAAGGAAACTGGGATTTTGCAAATTTGAATAAGAATTATGAAAACTGCTTTTTTATTAATTTCAAACAGTTCAAATATATTTTAATAAAAATTATAAAAACTTATTTCAAAAAATTATAAAATCAAATTATTTGGTATTAAGATAAAATATATTGTATATAAAAAATCATCGCAGTTGTCTTTTAATTGCCACAACTTAATTGATTATAAATTTCTTCATTAACGCCATTCAATAATTTTTGTTCAGTGATCAATTCTTGAGTATGATCCTAAAAAAAAAACGAAAACAACAATTATATTTCGTTCCAAAAAAAAAAAAAATTAAATAAAATTTAAAGAAAACAAACTTACGTGGAAAATAACATCATGATGTTCCTTATCCCATTCACCGAAAATTTCAAAAATATCTGGATTTGATTTCTCTTTATGACCGAATTTTGTTGACAATAATGTAAATGAATGTACAAAACTATCTTTTTCCAATTTATTTAAATCACCACGTACATAAATTGAATTACCCAAAACTGCTTCAACATTACATGTTCTCCAGTCAGTTACTGTTTTAATAGATAAATCTAAGCATAAAAGTTTTTTATTTGAATAATTTTTTATATTATCAGCATGAACAATAGATATTTTATCAGTTGAAATTTCTGGTAAATCATCACAAGCTTTTTGACCACGTTTTTGATTTAATAATCTGGCAGATAAAACAGCCCGATGGTCTTTTTTATCAACTTTACTATAAAATTTTGAAATAAATTTAAATTTAGTAAAATTAAAAATTGAAAAATATAATAAAACATTTTACATTGGAACTTTTCGAATTGATTCAGCTGTTAAACTTGGATCAATAACAGCAACATATACATCATCAGTTGTAAATGATTCATACATAATTGGTTTCAGACCATTTTGTCGAGCTTTATCATTTAATTTTCCATCTAATACAACAGCATCTGCTTTTTTATCTTTAACAGCTTTAATACAATCTTGTTCAAGAACACATTCAAAATCTGGACGAATATCACGAGAATATGCGGCACGTCTTAATGCATCACATTTTTTACCTTCAATTTGATTTGTAACACAAAGTCTAAAACAATATTATTGTTAAAGGAAAAATTTTCTATTTTTTTAATAATTATTCAAATACTTAATTTTTGCTGTAACACTTCCATCACGTTCAATGACATCCTTATAACCGGCACGTTCTAAATATTCTTTTGGTTTAATATCATTTGTTTTTTCATGTAATACCAAATCATTTTCAATTAATAAATGTGATGCTGCTTCTTTATTTTGAGCTAATAAACCATTTTCGAAAAATTTATCTAATCTAGTTTGTAAATTTTTTAATTGTCTTTGATCTGCAACTGTTTCTGTATTACTAATATATCCTTTCCAGGGACGTTGTGCCCATGAACATGCTGGTCCAGTAATTGGACGACGTGTACCATCTTCACATAAATATTCGAAATCATTTGTATTAGTATTTTCAGCTGGTACATCAGTTTTGATAAGCTATTATTATAATATAATATAAAAATTATAACAATTTATGACATAAATTTATAATAAAATAAACATACTCCAAAGTATTTTTTAATAAACGATGTTTTTGTGAAAGCAACATCACCTCTTCCTTTGTCCAAACATCTAATAGCACCATCATATCCAGAAAATTTATCTGGATAATTACATTGGGCAGGTTTTTCACATAATGCACATAAATTAGAATATTTTTTCTCTGTAGAGGATAAAATTTTTTGAAGATTTTATTAGAATTTAATAATAGATAGTAAATAAGAATATGTTTAGACTGGGCCGACAAACTATTATTTTCATATAAGGCATGATAATTAAATGCTATAAGATATCTATGTGTTCGTCCTTGTTCTGGAAGATTCTTTTATTCTACCAAAAAATTTGTATTTAATTATTTTAAGTCAATTTGAAGTAATTACTATTTACAGAGCATCAATACTTTTTATAATTACATTAACATGTTAAAGCAGAATGTCCCATATCTTTCAAAATATTTCTAAACAATTCAATTATAATTTGAACCTATTTTATAAAAATTCCAAATGATTTTCAATAGCTATTCGAATTGAATCGTTTTCATGTTTTCTTAGCTCTCGGTGAGTGAAATTAAATTGAAATTAATATCTGTGACTGAAATCGAACAGATTTCCACATTATACTCTAATATTGTGGACTATAACCTTGTAACCAAAAAGAAAAGGTTAACCAAAAAGAAAGGGTTAATTTAATTAAGTATTAAAAATAAACTTACTCAAATTATTATTAACTTCTGCATCTGGTGAATATGTTCCAACTAAACATGATTCAGTAAAATATTCTGATAATGCTTTTAATTCTCTTTCAGTTGCTGAAATTGTTGGATCCAATGAAACTTTAAGTAAATTATGATTTTTCAATTTCGTAATTGGTATCTAAATATAAAAGAAAGCCAAAAAAAAATTAAAATAAAAAAAATTAAATTATTTTTTAAAATAATTTTTCAGTTATTAATTATGTATTTTATTACCTTGTATCCAACATTTCTACCGAAACCAGTATGACAAGATTTCAATCCACGAAGTTCTTTTAAGCTATTTGCTTTTGTTGATTTTTTAATCAAAATTACACCCTCATAACGAAATTCAGCTTTAAATGGAAAATAAATTTTATAATTTTTTTAAAAATTTTTTTAGATTGAATTTAAAAATTAAACATAAAAATAAAAATTAAGTACGTGTTATGTTTGCATGAATATTTATTTTGATTATTTTGTTATTGTAAAAAAAATTACCGGCCGGTAAAAAAAATTTATTTATTTTATTTATGTTAATTGAATTTAATTTCTATTTATGTACAAAAAAAAGATAAATTGAAGGTTAATGGAAGATTTTTATGTTTACTTTCAGAATAATGATATTTATTTTCGTTGTAAATATTATTTTAAATTTTTATTTTATTATATTTTTTATGTTAAATGATTAATAGATAAATTTCATTTATAATAATGAACAATTACAGTGCATAGACATTTAATTTACATAATTTATTTATTTATTTCATTAAATTTATTTATCTATTTCACTAATACTGAACTTATTTTTTTATTATATTATTTTTATTATGCAAATTTTATGTCAAGAGGTCATTATTATATTTTTTTTTAAATTATCAATTTAATAAACATTTTCTAGGAATTACCAAAAAAAAAAATGATTATTTACTATTTTTATTAAATTTAATCAGTAATTTAAGTTTGGAAAATAAATTAATGTTTCTACAAACATTAAAATGTTAAATTTATTATTATTTGAATTTATCTTTAAGAAGAATTTTAAATTGTAATAATTTCTTATGACAGTGAACATAATTAAGGCAACTAACAAATATTTTATATAGAAATGGAAAAGAAATATAAAATATGCTAATTTATTCCTAATTGGGTGAGTTTTTATAATACATAAAGTTAAATTAAGTGAAATTTCTATGAATTTTTTTTCATACATAATTCAGATTAGTTTTACAAATTTTGAAGATATATGAAAATATTTCTCGGTAGATCACATATACTTTGTATTATTCTCAATTTTATTGGTCTCAGTTGAGATCAATAAAAGTTTGCAATTGAGACCCAGAAATTGAGACCAATAAAAGTCGGTTATGGTAAACAATAGTCTTGGTATAAATTAAAGCATAGGACATTAAACCTAAGTATGAGATAAAAGCCAAAATTGATCTGTGCCACCCAAAAAAAATTTAATGTGAGTGGCATTTTTCATAATTCATATTGAATTTTTGGTCAATATTATTAAAAAAATAATATCAATTTTTTGTATTTAATTTACTAAATAAATTAATTAAATTAATTAATAAATTAATAAACGTAAATTTTGAAATGGTAAAATACATAAAATTAAAGAAAATTGTTAAAATTTTTCATTATTAAAATTAAAATATTTTAATTATAATCAAATATTTTTCTCACTAGTTTAAAATATGCTAATTAAAATTTAGATAAAAAAAACAAAACACTGCTTTTTAACTATGATATAAAATTTATAAAAATTCGAAATATTTAAATAACTCGTATATTTTACTATTTAACATCAAATATGTTATTTAAATATAATTATGTTTCACATAATCATATTTTTGTAATTAATAATATACTTTTACTTACCATCTTTTTCAACTTGTGTCCGGAATTCAGATATAACACGATAATCTTGATTTTTTGTATGATATGCAACATACATATCTTCAGGATCAACAGCTAAAACATCAGCTTTCTTTTGATTAATTAAATCTAAACAATCAATACGATCACGTCCTGCAACACATTGCATTTGTATACCAGCTTCTGATGGTTCCTTAAGTAAAGTCAAACAATCATTGTAAAATATACGTGGAACGCACATTTTATCTATAAAAAAATAAATAAAAAATTATAATTTAAATTAAAAATTTGCATAATTTCTTAAATAATTAATTTATATTAAATATGTACTTACAAACAATTCCATCAGAATATCCTTGACCAATTAAAGCCAAACAAATTAAAAATAACGACAGACTATGACGAATCATTTTCGTTGGTGTTGTTAGTTAAAGTTTCAAAAATTGAATAACACTGAAATATCAAACAAGTTTCTTTTTATACCTGATTTTCAGTCATAAATTCAATTACATATAAATATGTTTATATCACTTTTAAACTCAGAAACTCAGAGAGGTCAAAATTTTAAAGAGATAAACCGTGATGTACATTTTAAAACTTTATAAAAATTTAAATTAAAAAAAAATAACACACAAAATATTTATATTTTTATTGGCATTAATTAAGATTTTGTTTTAATTTATTTATTATGGAATTCCCCGTGTATTTTGATAGTTGCATACGTTTCGGATTAATAGACTTCACAATATTCTAGAACAACATTTTACCAGATTAAGAATTGTTTGCAAAAAATATTCATATTCTTAGAATTATATAATTATTGAAAAAATTATCTGGTAGACATAGAGAATATTTCTAACTTGTTATTTAAAAGTACATTAAGATAAGCAAATTAGCATAAATTTAATATATTTTAAGCTTTTTTAAATCAATTATTCATTAAATGTAAGCTTAATTATAAGTTATAATTATAATTATAATGAATAATGTCGAACAAACAAATCTACATATTTTTTACATCTACACAGTACCAAGGTAATAAATGTTTGTATTACGAGTCCATTCGGATAGATGGATGAATATGATTTAACACTTTCGGATAGATAGGAGAACACTTTCCGAAAAAATATTAATTACCTTATTTCAAGATAAGTTTTACATGAAAAATGTTATATATTTTTTTCTGAATTATTAGACGGACAAACTAGCTGACAGACAGTCAACCGAACATAAGAACGAAATGGCCGTGATTTGAGATAAACAAAAATAATAAACATAAAAACTTATAAGTTGTTAACAAAAACTTGTTATAATTTTGAGATATTAATAATTATTATAGGTGGATTCTGTCTAGACCAAACATGCTCGTAAATGCTGGACTTAAAAATAATAAATTTACAAAATTTGCCAAAAATATCATGAAAATATGGTCGAAAAGGAAACTACAATAGAAAATCAGAGCTTCTACTTTAAAATATAAAATATCATATTAAAAAAAGAAACTAATAGAATACAAAAAACTATGAATGTTGTTTCAAGTCAGTACAATTGAAAGTTCCTATCAATCACTAAGTCCAAGTCCAAGTGTTAAAATAAGTAAAGACAATATATTAGGAACACAAAAAACTTATAAAGCTGAAGAACTTTGTCTCAGATAAAATACAGTATTTACACAACTAGGATTAAATAGTATTACAATTAATCCTAACATTTCATAACTACAATTTTGACATTTTTAAGACTTGCAAGAACAACAATTGTGGAGTTGAAAACAGCTTAAATGTTCAAGAGATTTTTTATTGGACAATTTTTTTAACTTTCCAGGATCCGCCAACAAACAAAAGAATTAATAATTATGGTGATTTTTAAAACATATCAAGCAAAACAGGAGAAAATAATATTCAAACACTGCAGAATTTTTATTAATCATTTTAATAAATTAACCATATTAGTAATCTCAATTATTTTCAAAAAATATTATGTTATTTGTGACTCTCACATGATCGTTCGGCCGGCAAAATGGTCGGTGAAAAGTTATTTAAAATGTGTGAAAACTTTACCGAATGAACATTCATTCTTGGATAGAACAGCATTCCAATATAAAAATAACTGAAAACTATAGGATATTCGGTAAACATTGAACTCGATATTAACTAACTAATCAAGGTATTTTAAAATGGATAACGAATTTGTAATTAAAAAAAGTGAGAAACTTATGGAACTATCATTAAGTGTAAAAGTGTCAATATGAAAATTCATTCTAATTCTATAGAATTAGTCATTTCTCTATTGCAAAATTTAAAAATAGAAGTTTAATTATGAATCTAAATCAGTGTAGACAAAACCCATCAAACTTTTTATTGTATGTCGGGTTCAATTTATGATTAATATTATTTATTATATATAACTTTGTTTTGAACGGAATAATTTACGAAATATCTGAGAAAACATCACGGTTTATTCGTAATTTTACAAAAATAATAAATTGTGAAAACATTAACATGCACCCAAACTCTGACATTGGTTTTTTTTATGTTGTTTTTGTCTTTTGTTGCAAAAACTGATAAGGAAATTCATTCATTTTGATAAGCGGAAATTTTTTATTGCAATATTTTGTAACAGATTATAATTAATTAATAAATTGTTTTTATTTATATTAAATTGCATGCTTAGTAACTAATTAATCTTTTAATGATGATGATGATGATGATCACCATTTAGATGTGGATGTGTGTGACAATGAATTTCTTCAAAAACTTTTTCATTAACACCATTTGGTAATTCAGGATTATTTAATAAATCTTTTGCATCATCCTATAAAATTTTAAAATAAAATTTATTATAAATTATAAAAATTAACCATAAATTATACTTACACTAAATAAAACATTATTATCATTATAAACTGTATCAGTTTTATATTTTCCAAATATTTTAAAATCATTATTATGTGATCCACTTGGTCCAAAATGTTCTACAACAGTTTTAAATGCACGAATAATTTCATCTTTATTATTATGTGATTTTCGTACAAATACAGCATTTACTAAATTTGCTTCAATATGACAATTTTTATATTCATTTAAATTTTTACGTTCTAATGTTGGACAAATTAATTGTTTATTTTTATTTTTATGTTGTTCTAATTCAGATGATTTAACAATTTCAATATTATTTACTTTGCCAGGTTTAAGACCACCACAAACTGGACTGCCACGTTTATGATTTAAAAACATAGCTGCATGTGCTTCACGCATATCCTTTTCATTGAAATCTCTGGAAAAAAAATAAATAAATATATAATATTAAAATCTACAACAAAAAAATTAATTAAGTGTAATAATATTTCTTACACAGCAGCATGTTTAATTTGTTCCTTTGTCATATCTGATGAAGCTATTGCCACCATAACATTATCATCACCTAATGCTTCAAATAAAATTGGTTCAAGATTTTTAGAACGTGCATCACCATAATGATGACCATCAACAATAATAGCATCACATTTATCAGCTTTTATTTTTAAGATACAATCTTTTAATTCATTTAATGTACATTCAAACTGATCAGTTAAACCATGTTTTATAGCAGCTGCATTCATATCATTGCATTTATTTAATTCTACTTGTCTTGTGACACACAATCTAAAAAAAAATTATATAAATGTTTTTTTTTTATTTATAAATAAAAAAGTATTTTAACTTTAAATCAAAAATCTTTACCTAACTTTGTGAGCGTATCCTTGAGCGATTATACCAGCAAGGAATAAAATAGTAAAGCAATTTAAAACTTTCGCCATAATAATTTCTTCGTAAATAGACAAGATAGTTGTTGGTTAACTGAATGTAGAAATATGATTCTATAAATTCTAATTTTCAGTATTTATATATTTTAATTTGTTCATCCTGTAAAAATATTTAACTTGCATTTTTTATTTGATTAAATTTATTTATTTTTATAATATTTAACAAGGTTAAAAAATTGAATTTCCTAATTTTTGTGATATAATAACATTTGAGGCTTTAAACCGTATTCTAGTTTCCATCTTCAAAGACTTTTTAATTCGTTAAACATGAAAACAAATAAGATAAGCACATAGTTTAGTGTTCTTCATCGATTAAAAAGACTTACTAAAAATTAGATAATTATAGTTTCTTTAACTTTCTGCCAAATCCGCAACGCAATACGAATATCGATAGTTAGGACTTTACCAAAATACTAACTATCAATATTAGCATTGTGACTTTCCGTGAAAATGATTATTCGCAATGCCGTCAACCGAAAATATGTTGGTCGAAATTGTGCCGAAAAAAAGAATAGAGTCTATTTTGTCCGTGAATAGGACGGTCTGCAGCAAAATTAATTATAAATTAGAATATGATTTGTATAAAAAAAAAGAAATTCAGGATATTTTCAATTAATAAAATATTTTTTTTGGGTAATGCTCAATGTTCTAGTTTGTTATTCAGATTACATCATTTCATAAAATTAAAATACTTATAAATTTTAAATTATCTTTAAAAATTATATTATACTATAAATAATAGCATAATATAATCATTCTCACGCAATAAATTGAGAATAATAATTCTCACGCAATAAATAATAAGTTTATTTATTACAAAAACATAAAAAAACATATGTTATGTACTTAGAACTTTTCTTAGAAAAATATAAATGTTTTAAAGGAATCTAAATTCAATTTTAAGTAACAATTTAACTTCGCAACAGTGAGGGGGGTTTTAAGTAGTAAATGTGAAAAATGATTAAATTTCAATCATAAAGATAACCTTATTGGTCTGATTTTTTCTAATGTTTTAGTTGTTCTAGGAAAATTTGCTTTTTTTTAATTAATTGTTAATATTGGGTATATCCCTTAAGTAATAACTAATTAAATATAGTAAAGAGATTTTTCTGCAATTGCATCTGACCTTAACCAATTTTTTGATTTTGATTTGCCTGCAATCAGTTCCACAAATATTGCCTACCATAAAAAAAAAATCAGAAAAACACTGTGTAAAATTTTCATATTTAAGATCAAAATATAATCCTCTTGAAAATTGGACTTATGTTAGTATATCATCTATTCATTCAAAACTGGTCATTCATAAATATTACACCAAATCAATTCCCCAACATAAATTTTTTTTAAATTTACCAACAGTAAAAATGGAATGACCGGGCAGAAAATGCTTCATGAAAATTTTTTTATTCATGAAAATATATAAATTTTCTCTGTACAAAATTTGTTTAGGTATATCCGTCCTCTTCATACAAGTCCACCGTCTTTATACCTCTTTTACAGATGTTCTCTTCCACTCACTCTAATGGCATTCTGGTACTTTCATTCATAAGTTTCAAATCAGCAATTTATCAACAAATTATTTATTTTTTCCATAAGAAATGTTTCTTTAAATTTATCTTCTGAAAACTTGATCACCGGTGTAATTTTCACAATTTTTCTTGTTTATCCGCGTGGGTCATTTTTGAGAATTTACATATGTGCATATATTTGGTCACCTTAAGAATAGATTTAATCCCTGACACAAACCATTAAATTCATTTAAGCACAGACACACTCCATCATAGACACAAATCAATTATTATTTGTAAATTCTGGTAAACACAACTATTTTTTGATAGTTTTTCCAGTTGACAATACCAATGATTTGAAAGTTATTTACAAAATTTGTGCAATATGATAACATTTTATTAATTTGTTTAGTGGTAAATATATGAAAAATCAGAATAATAATAAAATTATTTAATTAAAATATAAAATGGAGATCTAGGTCTCTCGCTTAATAATAAATACGGTATTCACCATTTACAAAGTTTAACAACAAAAAATATAATTTGAGTTAACATAAAACATTTTTCATTACAGCGTTTGACAGAAATTTCAAAATTTTATTTCTAAACATACTAACCTGAAATAATATTTTGATAATTTTTTCAACCAATAAGAACTACTTGCTATCAAAAATATCAATATATTATTTTCAAAAATTAGGGTCGTCGAAATGTCAAAAATAATTTTTCCCTCTGAGCTGAGCAGTTGGGTACAAAAAATAAATATTAAATCTAATATGAAGAATCGAAGTGACTTCAGAATAAATAAATTGCGGGTCAAGTCAATTATTACAAATAGAAACCTAACAAGTCAATTTTCCACCCCACAAATTTTCAAATTAGCTAAAAAAATTCAAAATGTTTATCCACTTCTATCAAATATCAAAATCACTGAGAAATATTTATTTTATATTTGATAGAAGTGGATAAACATTTTTAATCCATTTTTTTAAAAAACTAAGTTTTAATCAGTTAATCCATTTTTTTTAAAAAACTAAGTTTTTGCCTTCAGCAACAGTAAATCTATTTAAAACAGTAAATTTATTTCAACAGTAAATTTATTTCAACAGTAAATTTATTATTTATTTAGGAACAGTAAATATATTTTAAAAAAACAATAAATAAATTTGTCTCCAAACCCTGCCACAACATTAATCGATTTCTTTTAACTTAATGATATTCCAACAACAACCCTGAACAATAAATGTCAAAAACACAACACAAAAACAACAACAACAACAAATCCAATTAAAAATTTTTTTTACAGATTTCAATTTCATTTCAGCAGTTTTTCTCAGTTTAGGAAGAGTTACTACAAGTGTCAGTTGTGTATAAAATTCTTATTAGCAAATTTTATTCCCCAAAAAAAAAAAAATATATATATAATAAAAGTATATAATATAAAAAAAGGAAATAAAAAATAACTGTAAAATATAGAAAAATTGAATACCGATTTTAAAAGTGTTTTCGAATTAAAATCAAGTGTTGTTTTTTTTTTTTTTTATTATAATTTTTGTGGTTAACTTTTACCAATAAATTTTTGGTATAAATTTTGTTGTATGTGAAAAACTGAGAAAATTCTTAAAAAAAAAAAAAAACAAAAGAAAATACCTGGAAAAATTAATATAATTTTATTCAGTTTTTATTTTATTAACAAGAAAAAAAAATAATATAACTTTCCAAGTGTGCTACTGAATACTGAAACTTTTTTCAAAATTTTTTTTTTCTTATTTATATTTCAAATATCTTTTATTTTCGCTGAAACGCAATTTACGGAAAGCAACAAAAAAAAAAAAAAATTGAAAAAAATTTCACACACCAGAAAAACAGAGAAAAAAATATTAAAAATAAAATTTTTTTCTGTTTGCCATCGCGGCGTTTTTCTGCCAATAAGAGTGAAACGTGCAGAAAATATCAGTTAAACAGTAAGTTAAAATGAGATGGAAATAATTTGTTTTCTTTTTTAAGTTAATTTTTTTATCATTATTTTTTTTCTCAGTTATTTAAAAAAAAAATGAAAATTGAAAATTAATTTTTTTTTTTTGCCATCTTCATCATATTTTTTTGTTTTTAAAAATGAAATCGGAAAATGATTTTGTTTTGGTGGCATTTGGCAATTAATTTTGAATACCAAAAAAATGAATGTTATTTAATTTTTGCCGGCATATTTTCATTTTTTTGCGCGTCTAAATTTTTATTATTTCTAATATAAACACACATACACATACATAACCATTGCACAATTTTCTTTTTTTTCGGGTTTGATTGTATGTTCTCCTCGTTCGTCGGTTACAAAATAATATGTAATATAATATTTTTTTTTTGTTCTTGTTGAAAGAGATGTGGGGGGGGGGGGGGGGGACTTATTGTTTTTAGTATGGATATTTCGGCAACAAAGCTTTTTCCAATTTTTATTATTTTGTTTGTGTAATATTCAAGGTCAGCATTTCTGTGCAGACAAACCCTCGTCATGTTTTACTTTTTTTTTGACAATTTAAAAAAAAGTTGTTTTTTTTTTTTTTGGGGTTAGATTAGAATTAGAATTTCTCAAATACGCAATAAGTTTTTCTTCTCGTATAATTTCGGGTAAAGAACCCAAGCACATAGTTTATAGAAATGAAAATTTAAAATAGAACGGTTTATATGTTAGTTATATTATAATAATTTGTGGAGAGTTTATAACTTTGATCAACTCTGATACATCTGTTTCCAAATTAAATATTGATTTTCAAAAAAAAAACAACCAACCGTTTAACTTTAGTACTATTGAGTGCAATTCTCCAAATTTAAAATTTGTATAAATAAAAATAGTAAGTTAAGATAATTAAAGTTTTAACAGTCAATACTATACTAAAAAAGTTTTTCAATTGTAAATAAAAAAAATCAAAACAATTTTTTTTTTGGCAGTTTTAGTTTCATATGCTAATTATCACATTGCCGCAGTTTTTTTTTTTATAAAAAGTCTTAGTCTGGAAGAACTTTAAAACAGTGACAGAATATTCTCGATCAACGTTAACGAACATTTCTGACATTATAAGTAAATTAAAATAAAATTAATCTAATCACTAACTAAAGTCTGAAACCTAACCGTACTCCAATTACTTACTCCAATTATAAGACTGTACCATCATATGTTTTTTTTTCGATATATTTCTCAAAAATTATCAGGTTTAATTTATTTATTTTACTAATTACATTATTCGGAACTATTTACTTTCAATTTTTTAAATTTCCAAACACGAATACTTAAAATTTTATTTTAATTTTTCAAATGCCATAACAAAACATAGTTTTTGTTCTGCTATGATAATGTGTATTTATATATCCCAACTTAAAATAAACATTGATAAATTTCGGAAGCATATGTAATAAAATTTATCACTAAATTAACTAAAGTACTTTTAAAAAGTTGAAAAAAAATACTTTTCTTCTTTAGATCACATATTTTCCTTTCGTTTTAAAGCAATATGAAATCACAAATCTTTGAACATATATCACCTTGACCCAAACAAGACCATAACATGGCTGTCCGCACGTCAATCTATTATTATACAGGGTGGTCCGATTTTTAATGTTGGATTCTTGGTTCATTTATTTCAATACCCACCGTGATACATTGAATTTATAAAGATCTATGTATTTCCAATGCGGGGTAAAAAACCAATAATGTTACAAAATTTTATTTTAGAGAAGATTGCCAAGAGAATTCTCTCGGTAATTTTTTTTTTTAAATTGCGGAATATTTTACAGTATGTTACTGCCTGTCAAGTACCTGATATATCTAATTAAGCTATAAATATAGTAAAAAATCATAGTAGTATAGCAGTAATCGTAGTGTAAACTTGTCCAATGAAAAAGTTAACTTACGAGGTGTGTTCTAGCTTGGACACTCCCTGAAGCAAGCAAGTGAAAATTTACAGAGTATTCGTGGAATGGAAAGATGGTTCGACAAATTTCGAACGAAAAAATTGGATTTGAACGATGAAGTCTGTTCTGGCAGATCTGCAATCGCTGATGACGATATTCAACACACTGAAATCTAGTCGAGATTTTCTAGAAAATCTCGATCGAAAATCATATTCATCGACTTGCTTTTAATTTAAAGTACCAAAGATAGGTGCCACATGAATAAACCGAGCAAAATGTATCCTAGACGTTTTTTGGACTGATTGGTAACAGAAGATGAAAAGGTTTTAATGGTCAAAAAGTGGACCACACACAACAACGTCGTTAGAAAACGGGATTATGGACCCTTCATTCCAAAAGCTGATCGTCACCAAACAAAGCCGAGAAACTTTTGAAGAGAAAGGAATTATATATGTTTACCTGCTCTGCTACCTTGACAATAATTTGTTCAGATCTATGAAACATTATCTTAAAAATATAAAGTTTCAAAATGTTATTGATGTTGAAGTTGAATCAGATTTTTCATTTAGCCAACATATTTAAAACTAGAAATGAAGCTGGAAAAAAATATTAAATTCAATCTTCTATAAATTTCAAATTTAATTATTAAAATCTAATTTTAGAAAAAATAATTATTAGGTTGGTAGAAAGTTATTGTGTTCGATTATTATTCTGTTTTCTGTAGGTTATCAAAATGAAAATAATAAATCGATCTTTTTGTGTTAACACATAAATGACTCCGTACTACAATTATTGCTAAATTTAGTCGGTGAAAGATTATGTTTTTGATTTTTCACCTTGAACTTACAAAAAAAACCGAAATTAGTAAATTGCAGTCGTTTTTAATAGCGCCCAATTATAGTCACGATTTATTAATGAATTTAAAAAATTACTCAATACCATATTACATCCACGAATATTTATTTTGGTATTGTATAGTAAAAAATATATTCAAGATCATAATTTATGATTACAAATTATATTATGTTTTCGATATTTTTTTTATCTAGTTGGAAAAAAAAATAGTTTTTTTGGGCTACGTGATTATTTACATGAAATTTCTAGATTTTTTACGTATTCGATACAACAACTAAATAACGTATTTTTAACCCTCTTTTTTCAGTTTTTTTTTTTCATATAAGTGGAATGGAAATTTCCAGAATTTTCTTGTTGGATAAACAGAAGCAAACATTTTTTTTTTTTGAAAAGGACTCACGTGAATTTATGGGATAATAAAAAAAAAACAATTAATGCGTGATGGGGTAGAATCATTAATTTATTTTGGATATTTTCCTCTGATGTTTCTGTTCCCTACTAATAAAAATTACTATAAATTATACTTTTTCTTTTTAGTAATTTTGAAGTAAACTAATGAATCGGAATCAATATCTTGTTATATAATAATCGGAATGTTTGATTATGATTTATATTGTCGACTTAATTTGCTTGTTTTTCTCTGAAACAGATTTGGTGGAATCAATACAAGTTTATTTGACACTGAGATTTATTTAGATCAACGTTTTATTTGTTTGTTAATAGCTGCAACTATTAGAGTGTTTCCCAACCTGAAAATTATATATGACCATACATAATTTTCTTATTGGTACTCGCAGTAAACGTAATGGTCATAGACGCGATACCATGGTTGTTAATCAAAGTCAGTACTAACTGAACAACAGCTCTTAGGTACCGCCAGTCATCCATAGCAACGTCAATTACAATATATGATGCAATTGAATATATAAATTATCAGTGAAAGATGAATGTAAACGTCTAGTTTATAGTTGGTTTATTATGTATACGATTTATTATATATTGTTAATTTACTTTAAACTAATATTCTTTTATGCACGAGTACATACAAAGTTTGTCTGTAAAAATGTATGTACTACGCCGGTCTAGTGTGAACAATTTCTGGGTGAATATTTAATTTTTTGAGACACATTTAGAGCATTTCGATTAACATCAAATTTCTTGCATATTCTTCAAAAAAAAATAGCTTAAAATTATTTTAATTATATAATTTTTCTTTTTGAAAATTTAATTTTATGTAAATTACCAAATTTTAGTGGTCTAATTAATAGTCTAACAGACCTAAATAAATATATGTTATAATTTAAATTAGTAATTAGAAATTCTAAATCGAACTGGAATTATGGTACTTTGGTTCAGCTGCTAAAAACAGTACCATAGTATTAATTACCGTAGTATTAATTTTGAAACTAGGTCCCTAAAATACTTAAATGAATTCATAAAATGTATTTGAATGTTTATTTATATTCGAAAATTATTTTTTCTATGTTGGTTTGACATAAACAAAACATAAACCAAAATTCCAATAATCACAATTTTCATCTTTATTATATTTTTCATTCGTATTTGAATCATATTTGAATTCTTAATAATAAATAATAATAAAAATACCGGCCGGCAAATTAACCGGTCGTCAAAATAAAAAAATGATTAGTAGAATTTATCCAATTTGTGTATTTTTTTTTATTATTATTAGTGAACCTAAACACAACAAAAATCATATGATAAAAATTTTTAAAGATGACAAATATATTGTTGGTCAAAAATGATTCTGTTTCATTTTGAAAACGTGGCGAAAACAAAATTGAAAAACAAGATTAAAAAAAAAATAAATTCAAATTTAAAACACACAAAATATCTGATTAAAAAAACATTTATTTTTAAATTTTAAATTAATATGAAAAATTAACATTTGAATTGATTTTCAAAAAATATATTATGAAAATTATCTAATAATTTTAGATAATTTTAATAAATTATCTAAACTTGTTCAAAATATTGGAATTAAAAAATAAATAAAAACTTAAAATTAAATATCGTAAAAAAATTTGTTTTATAATGAAATTTAATTGCGTCTTTAACTAAAAGTCAGTCAAAGCGTTCAAATTTTGTACCATAAAAATGAACACATATACAAATGTATAGAAGATTATGGTATATACAATTTGAGAGGCTCTAGATTAAGTCAGCCGGTTGGTATCTGAAAGTATTAAATTTTATAGAGTTTTTTTTTTATCCACGGTCTGGCTGTAAATAAAATAATTTAATATGTACACACTACAAGACTACACAGTCAAAATAAAGCTCCCCCTTTTTAGTGAGATGATTTTTTCGTATTTTTTTTTTGGATATTTGTGTTCATTTCTGTTTGGATAGCATGAAAACAACAAAAATAAAATTGATGACGGGGACACATTTGTCTACCACCAACAATTGTGGAATGTAGAAATTAATATCATTTTTTTCTATTAGTGTGTAGTTGAAGGTGTATTGTCAAAATATATTTTTTATATAAAAGGAAATTACATATTTATTCTGCTGTATCTTTCTGTAGGATTTTTTTTTTTTTTTTTTTTTTTATAAGTTATTTTCGATTTAATGACAGAAAGAGAAGATAGTTGGGGAGGTCGGTGGGGGTTGTATATTAAAAAATTTAAATATAAAGGAAATAAAATATGTATAATAATAATAATAAAAATAAAAAAAGATATAAATAAAATGAAAACAACTTTTTTATGAATATTTTTTTTTTTATGTCTTTACTCCATTCTTCAAAATTAATGTTGAGATTTAGTGTTTATTATTTTAAAGAGATTTTCTATTAATTTTCTTTATATTAAAACAAATTAAATTTTTAAATTTGGATATTTTAGCATATGTGTATATTTTTTTAAAATTTTTACATAATAAATAATTTCAATAGTAAATATATGTAAATATATTTTTTATTTATAAAAAAATGTTATCGATACACCTGTATGCTTTTCAATATCACGCCAGTTTGAATGTGATGTCTGTAAAATAGCAAAATATTTTAAAACACTATTCTGTCTTAAGTTGGGATCATTGATTAAGAATAAGAGTAAAAAAGAACTTCATCTGTTGTTATTCTTAATCAGTGGTTGGACTTAGTATTTTTTATGGACAGACTAATGTACTGAAATTACTAGTGTTTGTCACTTTTTTATAGTGACGAAGATTTGTAATTGGCAGAAGCTAATGTGACAGTGATGTCCATAAATAGTCTTAACTATTTGCACTTTTAATTATTTGCATTTTAAAATAAAATTGTTTGTAAAATTAAAGCTGATGATTAAATTGTGACACGGATGTCTCGGGGATGCACCATTGCAGTCTGTTTACTGCCTAAAAATATTTTCTATTTTATCAAATTTTAAACCGGTTTTAATGGAATTGATAATTAGAAATTAGAGTTCCAAGTAATAATACATTTGCAGAACATTAGATTAATTATGCTACCTTTTTTATAATAGAAGTGTATTGATATGCTAGTTTTTTTTAAAAGACATTCAATTTAATAGAAATGTTTAAAAACTATTTAAAAATAGTTTTCATTTAACCAATTATTTTTAAAGTTTTTTTTAGTATAATTTTTAAAATTTTGCATCTTTTCATATTTAACAGCATTGGATTCATAAAACTTTTGAGGAAGAACAAGCACGTTCATATAAAATCCATCAGACGAACGTGCAAAACGTTAAAAACATCCTCTTAAATAATAATAAAAAAAACTGACCTAACTCGAAAAGAATTCTACCAAAAATCAAAACATAAATAAATAATAGAAAATTAAATAGTCGAAAAATAAAAAGAAATTAAATTAAATTTTAATTAAATAAATATAAATAATTATGATGGAAGCTGAAAATTTATCTAAAGATCATGAATCTGCTGGCGGTGATCATCGTAATTCGATATCAGGTGACCGTGAATTAAATGGTCGTATTGGTGGTAATTCATCACCATCATCTAATAATATTGATGTTGATGGTATTAAAAAACCATTTCCACCAAATGATTCTGATCGTATTAAAAAGAAAGCTAAACGTTTAGTTAAACAAAATAGTCGTGATGGTATACAAAATGGTCATTGTAGTAGTTCAGTTGGTGGGGGTGGTGTTGCTAATTATGTTGTACCACAACGTCGTTGGAAAAATTCACGTAGATCACGTAATGGTCATGGACGTGGTTTACCAAAAAAAGGTGGTGCCGGTGGTAAAGGCGTATGGGGATTACCTGGTTCTGAATTACTTGAAGTTGAATATGAAGATCAAAATGATCCAAATTATGATGAAAGTGATGAATGTAATTTAAAGAGCATTGAACTAAAAGAAGTTATACCAGAAATAACACCGGAGGAATTTTTCAAACAAACTGAATCAATATTTTTGGAATATTATGAGCATGGTGATACACATGAAGTTGCAATTAATTTAGATGAAATATTAACAGGTCAATTAAGGCCATATGTAACAAGTGTTGCTATTGAAATATCAATGGATCACAAAGATTCACAACGTGAAATGACATCGTTATTAATATCGGATTTATATGGACGTGTAATAACCGGTAAAGATATTACAAAAGGTTTTGAAATATTATTGGGAAATTTACCTGACTTAATATTGGACACACCAGAAGCACCAACGATTTTGGGTAAATAAAACTATAAGAAATATGTACTTTAAAAAGCCATTTAAAAAAATAATAATATTCTAATTTGGTTATTTGAATGAATTTTTTTCTTTGTACAGGAAACTTTTTAGGAAGAGCAGTTGCTGATGATTGTGTAGCACCAAAATTTGTAATGAAACCAGACGATATTGATGCAATGAATGAACATGCATTGGTTGCCATTAAACGTGCTGATACATTGTTATCAATGAAACAAGGTTGGGCTAATTTGGATAATGTCTGGGGTATGGGTGGACCACTACGACCAGTTAAAAATATTACAAAACAAATGACTCTATTATTGAAAGAATATCTCTCGTCCCGAGATATTCAGGAGGCGCATCGTTGTTTACGTTGTCTTGAAGTACCACATTTTCATCATGAATTGGTTTATGAGGTATAATTAAAAATATTTCGATAATCTCTTATAGCTAAAGTAATTTTTTTTAAAATAAAACTCTTAGGCAGTTGTCATGGCCTTAGAGTCATTGAGTCAAAGTACTGAAGAAGCAATGTGTGAGTTATTAAAGTCTTTGGAACAAGCTTGCATCATATCACCAGCAATGATTGAACAAGTAAATTATGATTTTTCTGAAATTATTTAATTTAAACTTATTTTTTATTTCGATATATTGAAAGGGTTTCCAAAGAGTTTATGATGATATGGCTGATATTGTCATAGATGTACCGCTTGCCTATATTATATTGGATCGTTTTGTTGAACGTTGCTCTCGTTCAGGTTTTATACCTGATAAAGTTATTAGAAATATGCCCTCTAGGTGAGTTCGTAAACCAATTATAAGAGATTTGTTTGTTTTTTGTTAAAATATTTTTTTTTTTGTTTATTTTACGAATAAAACTTTTTTAATCTTATCTTTTCTATTACACTTAGCAATAATATATAAAGATATTGGGAAAAAATATGTATTTTCTAAGATATAAATAGAATTTGTTATTTTTTCAATTAATTTTTGTTTGTTAATATATATTTTTTTATCGATATATTTTTGATTAGAAAAGTTAAATAACAATATTAGTTTTAAGGCTATTTATTAATTTATGATTTACAAAAATTACTTTGAGGTCGTCGTTATTTTTGTTTTTTATTATCGGTTATTTTGCGGATTTAAAGGATTTAGATTACTGTTATAATTAAATAAGCTTACAGCTGTCATTTTCAATTTCAGGATTTAAATTGTGAAGGTGTATTGAATGAGTTGTTCTAAAACAATCTACATTTTAGAACATTTTGTATAACAGAAATATATTCAGTGATTATAATTCAGTATTCCATTCTGTCACAAGTATGCTCGTGAGTGAGTGGTGTGTCAGCTGTGTTCTAAGTTCACGATTTTGTGAACTGAGAATTAATGAGAGCAGTTGGAAACAACTTTATATTGTAAAAAGTTGGCTACGTATTTAATTATGTTCTTCGTTTATATTTTATCGAAATTCTTCGACTTTTTGTTTATTCAATTTTATTTTGCTATTTTGTAGAAAGATTTAAATGAATCGAAGAGTTCCAACTTACTAAATCAAATTTCAATTAATACTACCAATTAAAATCCAATTATTTATGTGTGAAAATGATTTTTGTTTAATTTTTGATAATTTTATTAATTGCAGATGAAAAATTTCTAGCAACATCTATTTTTTTCTGTTAATAACTCTAATTTTTAAAATTGGTTACTAATAGTATATGACTTTGTACTTTTCCTACAAGGAAAATTACAATTTCTTAATTTAACAAGTAGTACGATTTTTTAATTTTAAAATAAAATAAAATTTTAATTTACCACAAAGAAATAGTATACAGTTTTATTATGTAATGCGATTCGATACAGATCGAATTAAAGTACAAACATAATAAAAGTGAAATTTTTTCGAAAACATCCGAATAATGTTACAAAATAATAATTGACATAATTATTTACATTCAATTAAAAAACTTCCAAAATCAAGTCAATATTAAATAATAATTTGTCATAAGTGTAGAGTAAATACTTTTGTGAAAAATTTCGAACGGCTTATTTTGACTCGACGGTAGTTTTAGTGTTAATCAAAATTAAGCAAATCATTTTCTGGGAGTGAATATAATATATTGACCTAGAAAATTAAAAGAAGTTTTATCTAAAATTGTTGTGCAACATTCTGGTAAAAGTAGTGTATGCATCCTTTACATTATTTTTCAAACAAAAAATGATTCAAACATTCGAGATTCTAACCGGTTTTACCGGATTTTTTGCATTTAATTCCTAATATGTTTAATATTTATTAACTACTATTTTAGATTGTCTAATTTTTAAAATATACATTCAAATAAAATTGTTTTTATTTCCTCGTTTATATATTTTTTTAAATAAGCAAATTTTAATCACATTAAAATTTTGAAAAATATATATTAAATTTGAAAATAACATTGAACAGAAACAGATCGAGAACTGTTTAAATTCACACCAAATTGGCTGCTGCTGTGCTGGCAAATGTGTGGTGTGTTGTTTTGTTTATTTTTTATTTTTTCTTAAATTTTAAAATTTAAATTATCTAATAAAAACAGAACAGCTTTTATTTTTATTTCGCATTACTTAATAACATGATATCAGAAAAAATTATAGATTTGAAATGTTGTTGTTTATCACGTTTACTTGTTTACTCGCTGAGACGCATATAATTCATGTTGTTGAGTATTGCCCTCAAATTATATAATAATTAATTATAATTTTAATGAAATTATATTATTTTGGTCGATAGAGATCAAATTTATATTCAATTTTATTTTTTCTGCATAAAAATAATTCAAATAAAATATTATATTTACTCAAAGATAATTGACCAATTGAGAATTGTTTCTTTAGATATTGCTAATGTTTTAATTTTACTATGATAACTAATGTATGATAAGTGGTTATTATATATTACAAATTTAAACTAGGTTTTCTATTTTGATCTTTAATCTAATTAATAATTCGTATTAAAAATATTTATAATTTTAATATTGCATTACCAAAAATAAATATATAG
Source organism: Empis livida (assembly GCA_963932195.1). Taxonomy (NCBI): domain Eukaryota; kingdom Metazoa; phylum Arthropoda; class Insecta; order Diptera; family Empididae; genus Empis; species Empis livida. Next base: position 32,754,516 of record OZ010648.1, read on the forward strand.
ATTAGACATAATTATAGAAGGATTTTAGAAAACTTTCCCCTAATGTTTTACTTTTTTCCTTTAAAAATTTATGGATCGCTAAAGTTTCAAGTAATATTAAATACTTACGCGAAATATTCAATATTTGACGTAACAATATAAACTTGGAATTTATAATCCTTGGAAAAGTGGTATTTAAAAATGTAAAAGTTAATCCTCTCTAAATCATAAACAAAATAAACCGCTGTCCGAACAAAACTACCGAAATTCAGGAGAAAACATATGCATTACTCGGGTAGTTATAGTTATATGACTTATTCGATTTTGGATTTGTCAATTGTAAGAGTAGAATTTTTTAAAATACGATTAAAAAATTAAAAATAAACTTAAGCGGCGCGTCCGATTTGTTATTAAGGCCAATGAAAGTAAAAATAATTTTAGTTATTTGTTTTCCTTACTAACAGATTTGTAACGGAAATTCTGTATATAATAATATATACAGATTTTGGGAGCGCGTTAAAAAATGATTGTGGTAAATTATGTTGCTCAACAAGATCATAAGAGTAATTGAATTGAATTTACGCTACGATAAATGAATACATTAATAATAAAAAGTCTCAAAGGACTAATAAAAATTTCCTGTAGATCATAATTTTGGTAGTTTATGATAAAATATTTTGGAAATCATATAAAATGATGGTAAATAATAGCTAGCCTGGTATTATCAAATGTAATTTTAGACCAAATATAAAATAAAAATATTGTTTTTAAAAATTAGATCTAATCTCTAATAAACTATTGTACATACATATTGTAGGTATATGAAATTTCTGTTTCCTTTATAATCTTATTTCTACACTTTAAATTGCGTTTTATTTAATTTACTTATATATTTATCTGTAGCCAAAAATGAAAAAGAAGTATTTTTCGCGCATAATAATAATAAAATAAACAATAACATTAAATTTAAAAAATTTGAATTTAAAAATATACAAAACTTTTACATTAAAATTACTTATACCATCGAAATAATTATGAAATATTTTGTATTGAATTTATCTACTTTTTATTTTTTATAATTATTTCAAAGCTTTTTTATTTATTTATTTCTTTATTTTTATTTTTTTTATTTTTGATAATTTCAACCAATGTATAACACGCACGTAGACACCAAAAAAGCTTTTTTATCACCATAATTTTTATATATTTGCAATTACGTAACTCTTTGTTTATAAAAAAAAATATGTTTTTTTTTCATGTCATTAAAGAATGACTATAGTTTTATTTAAAAAAAAAAAAACATATTTAGAAACATATTTTCTGCTGGTCAGTTCATTCACCCGTTGACCTTTTTTTTTCTGTAAATAAAAAAATCAACAATATTATAGCGCCGTTGTGGGTAGAGAGAGTGCAACTTGGAACAAAAATATTGGCACAAACTTTTTTAAAAAATATGTAATATGAGTATGTAGTATTTTCACAGCCAAGATGTTTTTACATAGTGCGATAGTAGTAATAGCTGCAACTACTATTTTAAAAAAGACTTTCACTTTTTTTTCAAAGTTGATATTCGTTTGGGAATAAATATATTAATTGCGTAATAATTTTGTTTGTTGATTTTAAATAGAAATCGTTAATTAATAGGAATAATATTGACCATCAAACACTTAAACTATTATATTTATTGGTTTTTGTGTTTTGTATAATTACATAAATGATTTTAAAAGTAAATTAGTAATTCTGATTTTGAATAAGTTTCGAAATATCGCACATAAAAAAGATATAATTTTGTCTACTTTATTTAAGATATTTAATTCCGATAAAAAAATCGCTGGATTCTACTAAACAATATAAAAATACGTAAAAATTGGTAGTCAACTATATATTTCCTATTATTTTGAGAGTAACAATAATTTAAAAAACTGTAAACTGTGATATTACATGAAATATCCAATAATTTATATAATTGCTATAAAAAGACAAAGAAGTTTCAATAACATGGATAAAAAATTAATTTTGAATTAACCTTTTAGTTAAAAGTAACATTCTAACTAAGAACATTGAAATTAACTCCGAGATTGAATCCTTTAATTCAATACTAATGAGAAGTAATCTCAAGTAGTTGTGTTGTAACCATTGATGGTCATTTTTTCATATTATTCAAATGTTTTTACTAGCAAAATAAATCTTCATTTACCTAATTCTTGCCTTTAAAAAAAAATTAAATATTAAAATTTCTAAAAAAAAAAATTAAATATTTGTGTATTTTTATATATGTACTGTGTTCTACTGATTATTTTGATAGTAGAATATGGGAAACTTAAAAGTTTTTCTAGAAAATAGTCTAGATTTTTCTAAAAAATTATGTTCCCACTTTAGTACTTAAACAACAACAGTTGAGGGAATATTATTGTATGAGCTTTTTTAATAGTTGTCGGTCTTGAACTAATTTTAAGTTTATTGAACTTTTTTTGTGGCTAAGAAAAAAAATAAGATTTATAATTTTTATTTTCAGTTTATGAATTTTTTTAATAACAATTTATAACATATTAATGAAAGTGAATGTTAAAAAAATAACTCAATGAAAAAAAAAATATATATTTTTTCCTATTTGATCAACATTTTTTTTTATAAAGATAATTTTAATAAAATTATATTAATAAAGTAGGTTAATTTTTTTTACTTAATTTATTTACATAAATATATATATTTTTATTTAAAAAATAGGTTTGAATTTTATATTTTTAGAAACCGGAAAATTTTGGAAATTAGGAAAAGTATCACGCGGATAAAAATTCTAATGTATTTACACTATAAAGTATTAATACACATGAAAGAACGACGAGAAGAATTTTCGAAAAAATATTTAAAAATACATACTTCAAAATTAATTTATTTTAATTAAACATTGAGCTATAAATTAACTTAATCAAATGATTATGGATATATAAAAAAATCACTTTAACTAATATTCTGAAAAGTATTGAAATAGTTTTTAATATACTGAATGATTCAATAGTAAATAGCTATACTGAAATTAAATATAATAACTAGAGGTAATCGTAATAATATCGCGTGACAATATGATGCTGACATAATTAAAAAAAAAGCGGTACGATAAAAACTTACAATCCTCCGTATGTAATTAAAGTTTGGAAAGAGGGCTGATAGGGTGGTTGATCTTTCTTTGGAGATTTTTGGATTTATTATAATTTTTACTTGGCTTTTTTTTTTTTTGAATAATATTAGATTCTATATTTATAATACAATTATAATTATTTTTAAATAATATGTTATAAAACCGTTTTCACAAATTTATTATAATTTTTAATGTTTCCTTTTTTACAGAGGACGTAAACGTTTTGTCTCCGAAGGAGACGGTGGCCATATCAAACCACAAATAATTCCAATTCGTGACTAAAAAAACCAGAAGTAAAAATATGATCTCAAACACAACAGAAAAACAAAAACAAAACAGAAAATAATTACTACAATTCTACAAATAAATAACAACATAAAAACAACTATATATAAAAAAAAATATTTTACCATATAAAACTAAAAATAAAAATAAATCACATATTATTCCCGCCCCCAAAGCCCCACAGATAAATAAAATTACATAAACTATAAAAATAATATATCTTTCTTAAAAAATAAAATAAAAGGAACAACAAAAATAAGGAAAAAAATTTAATTTTTCTATTAAAATTTATAATCTTTAGTTATTAATTTTTTTTTTTTAAAAAACAAACTTGTATACTTTAATAATTTAAAGTTACCAAAAGCAAAATTATATTATAGACCAAATTTCCAAAAAATAATTAACAGTTAAACTGTTGGTCATGTATGGTAGTATTTCTGAGCCATTTTGTGAGATATTTCCAAACAATATTTAAATTCTGACAATATTAGAAGTAATCCCAAATTTGTGGCACTACCGTACCTAATTTGTTTGTCAAAAAATCTTATCTTTAATCATTTTTTTTTAAACTAAAACCATTTTTTTTTGTGTGAATAAAAATTTCTGAACTCAATTAACAGTTCAGCTGTTAGTCATGTACAATAGTATTTCTCGGGTGGGTACCGAGTGAGTTTGTGAGAAATTTCCAAACAATATTTAGATTCTAACAATGTTAGCAGTAATATGAAGTTTGTCACTATCAATCTAATTTGTTTTTGAAAAACGTTTGTCTGAGGTTTTAATAATTTTTTATGTGAATAACCGTGAGTAACTATTTCTGAACTGACATTCTTACAAACTCAGATAATTCGGGTAATATTTCCCGACCAACACATGATTTTGACATATTTTTTGACACAGGTAATTTGGTCTATTGAATGAGGAATAAATTCCAACAAATTGTAATTTTATTTTGAAAAATAGTTTAAAGAAATTTTCTTAAATTTACTGCCAAATTTAATTGGAACTAAATTTTAAAAGAAAATAACCATAACATCTAGAAATTTGCTAAATAATATTGCTTGATTTTTTTTAGATTTGCTCAACATTATTTTATATATATATTTTTTTTATTAATTTGAACAAAACACAAAATTTTTTTTTTTTGGATCACTGAATTTTTAAGTTAAAAGTTTAAATTAATTTTCAAAAATTTTATAAAAATTATTAATAAATTTTTCTCCTTTATTTTGTAAATTTAAATTTGCAAAATGTTTAATTAATTATACATGAGATTCAAATTTATATATTATAGAATAGAATATTTTAAAAGATTCATTTTAATAATATATATTTGACATTGCATTTTCAATTTGAAGAAAATTTGGAAAAATAAATTTATATAAGCAAATAACATTTAATTTTAATGCTTTTGGTTAATACAGAAATTTTGAAAAATAATTACATTAAAATAAAAACTTACTTGTACTTTATATACTATTATTAAATGTTAAGAGAAATAAAGATGAAAAAAAAAAATATAAAAAAATTAAAGAATTTTAAATTATTGCGAAATTTGCTGTAGATTTATGGAGGCGCCCATTCTTTTTTATATGGGAAATTATAATTTGATATTAGTAAAATTTATAATTATAATCCATTAGGAATTAAAATAGTTACAATTAAAAAAAATGTAATTAAGCAAGCTTTGCAAGTAGAAGGAATTTTATCATAAATACCATATTTATATGTAATCCAAAAATTTATGATTAATCATTTTTGTCAGATTTTTAAAAATGCAAGATTTTCTAGTATTATTGAAACGTACCCTGATAAATATATATCAAATAATTAATATGGTAGTAAGGTAAATTGCGGGGTAATGTTGGTCATAGTAAACAATATCGCAATACAAACTGAAACCAAAATATTACAATAATTTCTCACAGTAAGAAGATTGTTTACTCATTAAAACAATTTAAGTGCTGAATTTATTTATTTACTGTACAAAGTGTTTACAAAACTATTATGCACTTTAATCGCGTATACATACTTCTTTTTAAGGTATCTAAAAGAAGTATTTAATAAAACATAGAAAGCCATTATAAAGATACAATGCTAGCAAGTAATTCCTAAAGTTCTAGAAATTAATTCGAAAGAAACAATAAAACAAATATTTAATAATTAATTGGTGATGCAAAAAATGTAATAAAATTTAATAAATAATAAATAACGATTGTTTATTAAGATAAAAAGCCAATTAGTCATTTGACAAAAACTACATAACTGAATAAGCGAGAAAAAGCCAATTTTATGTTTTTCTTAATCCGCTTTTACGTTGATTTGATTATAATTTATCTTTAAAATATATTTTTGGATTTAGTAATTGAAGAAATATTTAAAAACATTTTTAACTGAAGTTTTAATTATTATTTAGAACACTTATTTAGTTAATTGGAAAATTATATTGTTAATATAACTTTCCAATTAACTAAGTAAATATTCTAACTAAATGGATAAAAATCTTTTAGAAATGATAGATAATGTTAATTTAATTTTCATAAGAAACTCAATTTGGACAAAATGGAGTTATGTTCTTTTTGAGAAACGACTTAGATACATTTTCAGAAGATAAGTTTTGTTTTTATTATTTTAATTTAGTTTTGGAATGAGAAACTCTAATAAAGGTTTTTAATGTTCACATAATAAATTTGTAAAGTTTTTTATCTTTATATTTGAAATTATCGTTTACACTTCGCATAAAATACAGTATTATTCAAATTCATATTTAGTTTCAAATATTATAGAACATGGAACAAATTAATTAGTAAATGCAAATTGAATTTGTTATATTATGAGATTACGACATTTCTTGTCACTTATAACATATTAAAATTAAAATTCTAGGTGTTTCAATTTCACGTCGAATTTTTTTTTCATATTTGAAAATAGGTTATGAAATAAAAAGCAATTAGATTTTAGATACACTTAAATAGTCTTAGAGGCAACAACCTCAACAACATTTTTTTATTGACTTTTATATGTACAAATATTTGTCTTTTTTTTATATATATATAATTGTCAACATATTTCAATACAGAAAACAAACTCTTCACATATTATTTTCATCATCTTCATTTTTCTTCTTATTACTAGATATTCTGAAATTTTTAAAGGCATCCCGAAAACTTTTAATTGAATTTTTCTTCTTTAAGCGTCCAAGAAAATCTTGATCTTCATAACGTTCTAAACTATTACGATATTTTGTATTAGTTTCCGTCATATTATTTAATGTAGCAACACTTTCACTTTCATTGTAAGAATAATTATCATCCCAAAATTTACGATTTAAATTAGGTGTTGTAAGATTTTTTGTCCATTTTTTTTTTATCATGTCATTAACAAATGCTTCCAATTCAGGATCAGAATCTGAATCTGAATTTAAATTACCATAAGCAGTTCCACTGTGATCTGATTCTTTTTCTTTGCTTGGTGATGAACTTTCAGATGGTGATACAATCAATGAAGAAGAACTTTCATCTTCCAATTTTCTAGTTACAATTATATCAGGTGAAACGCTTTTATGATTACCACCTTCAATATTAGTTTGTTTAAAATCAACTGGTAATTGTTTATCCAGTAAGGGATTTCGTTTTGTTGGTGTTTTAACTTTGTGAATTTTTACTCTGTAGTTAATAATCTAAAATATTAAAAAAATAATTTTTAATTTATATGTTAAATTTTATTTAAAAAAAATGTGCATTATAAAGATTTAATATATATGTAATTTTCATAATTATGTTACAACACAAACCTTTTCTGGTTCCACAAGAAATCTTGTAATGTCTGCCATTGGAATGGCTACACAAGTTCCCTCCTGCAAAATATCTTTATCTTGTTCTTTATGACAAGGGAATCGTTGACAAATTACTTTTGTTTCATCCTCACGACTATAAATTTCTATTTCATATGCAAATATATAATCTCTGTGTTTTTTTGTCAATTTACCAGCAATTGTCATTGACCATAAAATTCTGGAATTTTCTCTATCAAATATTTGATAAAGATTAAAACTTTGATCCTCCCAGTTCAAGACAAAATAACCAGCAAATGATGTTAAGCGACCACTTATATTCCATTCTAATTCAACTGGAAATTGATTATAAATTTTATCCATATGTTTAGATTCCAAATGATCTGGCCACATAGATTCACGTCCCATCCAATCGCAACCACCCCAAACCCTACCCATAAAACATTTAATAATTTTCAATTGACATTGATTTTGATGCCAATCTAACAATTCTAATGGCAAACGAACTTTACAACCTGCCATAGAATAGGAACAACAGAATTGTGCCTTAGCTGATAATGCCTCGACTGTTAGCGATCGAATTAAAGTAAAGCTTTCCTAAAATATGAAAAAAATTGATTTTTTGTTTATAAATTTTCTTTTTTTAGGTTTAATAGATAAAACCTTGCATAATGGACATTTTTCCAATATTTTGGTACATTTATCACATATACTGTGACCTTGTGCACAAAGTCGGATAGGTGAACGCATTGGTACAGCACATCCAGGACATTTAAGTTCTTCAATTAACCGATCATAACATTTAATTGAAATTGTTTCCGAATCATTGTCAGTTATTAAAAATCCTGCACCGGACACAGATGTACAAGAAGAAGTTGATTTGGATTTATCATTTGCTCCTAAAATTGAATTTTCTACAACATTTTCGGCAATATTATCTTTGGAATTTACTGCCAGATTTTCTTTTGAATTATCTTCCACAATTTCAGTCGGCATTTTAGTTTACATTGAAGAAAACACTCCCATCCGTTTGTAAAAACTGTAATGAACTAAAAAATTGATAAGGATTTATTTCGTATTTTGTCATTTCTTCGGTATTCAAGATAAGTTAATATGAAATTACTACAATTTAACCAGAAAAAGTATTTCTATAGAGACTAATAAATTGATAAAAAAAATATTATTTGATCTAGGTAAGTCTCTTATCTTTTTAATAATTTATTTTACCTATCAGCGTAAATTTTATTTTTATAAATAAATACTCTAATTGAATATTATTTGTTTATTTTGATAAATTTATTTATAACGAGTGATAAACTGAAAGGAAAATAGTGTGTAATAATTTGAGATATAAAGAAATTTTCAATTAAACCGGCAAGACGAGTCCAAGAAACTAAGTATTAATTATTTTCTTTGGATTTTCTGCGGATATTTATGCAATAAATTCACGTCACAAATATTTGAAAATCTGTTTAAAACTTACCTAAAATATGAAATTAGAATAATTCAGTTTAATTCAAAATTATCGTACAAGTGGCAATAAAACTGTTCAATTAATACGTAAGTTTGAGCGTTTTGAAAAGTCAAGCAATTTTTTTAAATTCTAAATTTTTTACAGATTTAAAAAAAAAATATTTTGTAATAATATAATTTTGCATATCTTCAGGGTTTAATATACACTGGTTGAAAAAATAAGAATAAGTCTAAAAGTAAAATTGATCTTTACAAAGTGCAAAATTAACTTTTTTGTATTCGAAGCCATAAAATTAGTTGCAATTTTTGCGTCCAGGGACAAAATAATACTGATACTGAAGTAATAAGACTGAAATTTTTATACTTTTTTTTCAATATTTTCCGCACAATAATGGACAAGACAAAATTGCATTTTTATAATTAAGAAATCATATCCAAAACGCGAGTTGTCAGTTGTTTCGTCTGTCCGAGTGATTTTGAGTAAATACACTTTTTGATTTTTAGGGCTCATATTCTTATATCATGTTCACGGTTTCCAAAATGATATATTTAACAATTAATTTTAAAGAATATTTATGTTTATGATATATTTAACAATTAATTTTAAAGAATATTTTTATTCACGATTTCTATGATAAAGCTGCTTTTATTTCTCATCACTATCTCATTATTTATTGAAACTCACGAATACTTTTCTTTTTTTTTTTAGAAAAGTATTTTTAATTATAAAAACGATATAATTGGACCTAATTTTATGATTTCTAGGTTTTTATGCACTTTGTAAAAATTTGTCAAATTAAATTGGTTTAAAATTATTAATAAAGTACAACAACAATATAAACTGCTTGAATTTCAAGTATTGTATTTTTCCTTATGAAAGTTATAATTAATACACAGTTTAACAAACTATTAAACAGACAAAACAATACTAAATTCATCTGAAATTTTGTACACTATATTTACCTAACTAAAAAAAAAAGATAAACAACAAAATTTACGTAAAGATGTAAAACGGAAATGCTATTCAATAATTATAATCAATTCCAAAGTTTTTAAAGATTATATTAAACCGGAAACTAATTATACGTATGTAAGATAAATTAAAATTTCAGCTGAATTTTTATCCATTTTATTGCTATCATTAAAATAATGTTGATTTAATCAATGTAATGTAATAAATATTTAATATATTTCGAAAATTCTAATTGCGGGTAAAATAATATTGAAATGAGCATAAGACTTTTTTTATACGATGAAAAAATTATACAATTAAATGGGCCTATTAAGTTAATTTGTAAAATGCATGCAGTCTTAACATTATAATACAATAAATAATTCATAAATTTGTAGAAAAATTATGACTTTAAAGTCAAATAAATGTTTTGAAGAATTTGTGGCTGAACGAATTTTGTTGAATATCGTTTTCGCAAACCCAAATTATTTAAACTAAAACGTCTCCTTATTTTGGCTTTGCGAAAACTATTTATACAAAACATCCGAATTTTTCCGAAAAAATTTAAAAGCCTTATATTAAAGCCTTAAATGAAATTAAATCAATTAAATTAAGTAATTTAATAATAATATGCATCAAGAAATTAAATTATTTCTTCCGGTGTTGTCATATTCATTTCTTTTACAGAAAATTAAAAACAGATCTTACCAGTCATCCATCCAAATATTATTAAATATAAAATATATAGAATTTAATAAATTTCTTTATTCTGCATTACAAAAATATTTCAAAAGTGACCAATAAATAATAACTATTAATTATAAACTTGAATTTCAAATTTCACAATCTTCAGGATGATAAAGTTCACTAAGTAATCTGTAAACATATGAAGGTGCATGACCGCCACTAAAATAAAAATAAATAGATAAATTTAATTTCACAATTAAACACGACATTTCAAAATAATTATTTATCTTACACATTGGATATAAATAATGTGACTAATTCGGGTGGTACATAATCAAATATTGGACTATAAACTTTAGCAAATTTTGCAGCTAATGAATCATAAGGAATAACACTTTCAGCACAGCCAACTAAATTAAAAGCATCTTGTTCGTAGCTACATAAATGAACTGGAGATAGTTTATACATTGGTGCCAAAACTATTACCGGAACAGAATAATGTTTGGCAGCTAGAGCAACAGTATATGCACCACATGCAGCTCGTAGCCCACCATTTGCTAAAACACTATGAGTTCCAATAATCACTTTATTTACACGGGACATCATTGCAAAAATAGCTGAATCGGGTATAACAACAATTTCTACATTGCCAGCAGCTAAAGTAGAAGCTAAATTATGCCCCTAGAAATAAATTATTAGATAAGATATTTTATTTGCTTTTGTTAAATTACACGGCATGCTGGGGCACATTCAGCGACAATTATAGTAAGAAATTGTCGTTTTTTAACAGCTCGTTTTAAAAAGTTTTCAACACTTTTTGAATGGCCTAACGTTAAAATAACTTCTGATGAATGAATATGTTCTTCAGCTTGTACAGATATATTTTCAGAGCTAGTTTCTAATTCTGTTTCAATTTCTTGTAAATGATCAATTAATGCTTCACGTAAGCCTTCTTGTGGTTTTGTGTAATCACGATTACAGTCCGTTTCACTTGTTTGTGTAACTAATTTATGGAGGGATAATGAAGCTTGTGAATCATCAGCAAATTGATGAACCTGAACATACAAATTGTAATCACATATAATGTTTTATATTGTAATTCTAATATTTGTAATATATTTACTTTAGCTTGCAATGAATCAAATTCTTCACGAACTAACTTTAAAATTCTGCGAGCTATATTTGTAGTAACTGCTTCTTGTGGTAATGCCGCAGCTAATATACATGCCTGATTTCTTATTATTTTCATTAATTCACTAAAATAAACAAATAAATTATAAATGAAACTTTAAATTTTATATTTCACTTTACTCAGCATTTCTCCATGGTTGCGTTGCTATAATTTTCTTAATTAAAAATAATGTTTTTATGGTTACATTGTAAGATCCTTCAATTTTGCTAAAAGATATTGTATATGCATAATTTTTTCAAATTGAAAATATATTTTTTTACCCAACTTTAATGTCATGAATTAATTCAGCTACCTCAGGTAATGGAAGATCTTGATTATGTCCCATTTTTCTATAAACTTTTTTAATAAAATGCTTTATTTATTACAAAAGTTTTGGATAATAATTATTGTACGTCAACAAATAATTTTATGCGCCGAGGCTAAATTTTATTTGACATTTTAGTTTTTAAGGACTTGTACACTTGTTAATCACATGATAATTTTTCTACTGAACACAATAAACTTTTATTAGACGAACGTAAGATAAACATGAACGCAAGAAATTTAAAAATTGCAAAATTTTACACAATTCAACTTTGACAGAAATATTTTTATTCAGCAAATATTTAAAGGAATTTCAGGTGAAATATCGTAATAGATGTATATTTTATTTTTGAAAACTGTTGAATCTGTGAATAAATATTTAAACGAATTTATGCTAATCGCTAATTAAATATTTGATTGTGGTATGGTAATACCGCGCAATAATATTTTAAACATTTAATTTTAATATTTACAAAAGACAAATATAATGTAAGTACACTTATGTAACTTTACGTTAACGTTTATAGCTAGGTTACGATACAACGCAATCAATAATTATCGATTCTTGTTTTTCTTATTGTCAACCCTATACAAAAAGAAAAAAAAAACGAACAAACGTCACTTTGAGTTTTGGTAGAGTAGCAGTAGCGCCATTTAGCTTTTGGCATTTTACAGTGGTATTTGATAGTTCAAACAATCATATATTTTTTTAATTTTAGTGGTTTAGTTTTGCTCCATGGATAAAGATTATCCTTAAAAAAAAATTAATATAAATAAAACTCGGTTTTTCATTTTTTTTCTTTTTTTTTTTGTTTTTGGTTTGCAAAAAGTTTGCCTTTTACACAAGTGATAAAAAAAAAAAATTAATTAAATGTTTTGTTTTTGAAAATAATCTAATAAAATAATTATGTGCTGGTTAAAAAAGAAATTAAATGAACAAATAACCTGATAATTTGTTTTCCTAAAATAATAATAATAAAATTAATCTAATCATAAAAAATTTCTACTACCTACACATGTGAAGGTAGGAAATGAAAAGAACGCAAGGACATTTTTATCTTCCTTTTTTTTTTTTGGTTACACCAAAATATATATAATTATATGTAAAAAAAAAATATTATTAAAATAAAAAGCTCTAAATATATGTATATAAAAAATTTTCATACCAGAGAAGTGCTGCAAAATTTACCGACAAAAACCACCACCACCAACAACAACAACAACAACAACAAAAAGTGGCAAATTTGGAAAAATCTCAAATTTTTTTTTTAACAGACTGTTTTTTATTGATTTTTTATTTAGTAGATTTTTTTTAATACATTTTTTTATTAATTATTACAACAAAATTCTTAATTCGGTTATGTAAAATCTAAATTTTTTTTTTATGATCGACAAACAAACTAAAAATTTATATTTTAATATTTCAATTCCGAAAATGCAAAGAAAACTGAATAATTTTTCAATTTTCAACTAATTTGTTTCTTTTTTTTGATTTTTTTACTTATAATTATTATTGTTTTTCTGATTTATGTTTCATGTCGATTTTACTTTTATTTTTTTTTTAAATTTTTAATTCAATTAATAATTCAACGTTTTTTCTTACCGCATTTTTATTGATTTTTTTTTTAAGTATCTTATAAATTTTTTTTTTAATTATTTTACTTTTTTTTTTTGGTAAAATTTCATTTTAATCTCCGTCATTTGTATAAAATTAATTTTAATTGTAATTTTTTTTTTTAGAAAACATCACAAATTGTATTAAGAAAAATTCAACATAAAATAAAAAAAATTTCAATTTTTAATTTTTATTATAAAAAATTAGGAAAATTCAAAAAAAAAAATATACCAAAATTGATAAGAAAAATCTGATATAAAACAATTAAAAAAAAATAAAATGCTCAACGATACAAATTTGTCGCCGCATGTAAGTAGAAAAAATTAAAACAAAATTAAAAATTGTAAATTTTTTAAAAAAGATTTTTTTGTACAAAATTTTATTTTAAATCATATTTTTTAATTTTTGATTAAAAATTTAATTTATTTAGAATATCACAATTGAAGAGTTTAGAGAGGAATCGAAGTGTTTAGTTATGTTTTCAATGAAAATTATGTTTAAAGTTTTCAGTTTGTGAAAAGTACATAGTTTAACATTTTTTTGGATCTAAAGATATTTTTTTTGTAGGCATTTAATCGCTTAACATTAGCAACAATATCTGATTTTACGAGAATATCACTTAACACTTTTATCCACTAAGCTCTTCAATTACAAATTATTTTTTGTTTTGTTTAGATTTAAGCATAAAAAAACGTTTTTAATTTTCTTTTTGGTTGAAAAGGACAAACGAATTTTAATGTCATTATTAAATAATTAATGTACACATTTTTTTAAAATATTATTTTCGTATCTTGGAAATTATTATTTATAATTTAAAAAAGTATAAAAATTACACAGTTTTATTCGAGTTCACAAAAAAAAAAAAACAAAAATGTTTAATTTCTGCTGAAACCTGAAAGAATGTTTTTTTTTTGTTTGTTCTATTTTTGGATAGAAAACGACGACAACGAATACTTAGAAGGAAGCTTTTTTAAAGAATGCATGCGTCTATTAAAAAAGAAGAAATTGTATCATAAAAAAAAATATTCATGGATTTCTTTACATTATTATAAAAATTTTAATATTGTATTTCCCCGGAATATTTCTATACTTAAATTAAAATTTTTAGAATTTTATATTATAATTTATCTAAATTTTGATAAATTTTAATTGTAGTGTCAAAAACAGTTGACGACGCGCCGCAATTTATTGGAATCGTTAGTATATAAACAAATTTTTTTAAAGTAATTTTATTTTTAGAATAATATTGTGTTAGTTCGCTAAATAATTAAGGGTTGTGTACGTATATGATTGTTATTATTGAAATATAATTCAATTATGAATTGCAATGACAGATAATCTAATTAGACTCTCTGAAATTCATATATAATGTATATATAGCTTTGTTTATAAGTTTATACAGAGTGTAAATGAATTTTATATAAAAAGCTATCATATAAATTGAAGCCAATATTATTAGTGTATTTATAGAATTTATACTTTTTTTTATTATTATAATTAATTCGGTTTCTAGGCTAACCATGGAAGTTGAATGGTAGTAGACTTCCTACTTTATCTTCTCCTTGACAATGCAGTTCGTGAAACGTCTGGGCTTCCCTTAAATGGTCTCATAACATTCTATTTTCTATTACAATTTGGACCTACTCGTTTTCTATGGATTCCGAATCATAAAATTTCTTTATAGTGAAAAAAATTTAATTCCAACAAGCTTAGTGACTTTATTAGTGAGACCTCGACCGTTAGTATTTTTCTCAGTATTAAATTATATTTGATTGTAAGATTATTACTGGTACTCATTTTAAAGTTGAGTAAACTTAGACCAACAACAATGCCTCGGGCCGGAGTAGAATCCTGTACCTAACGGACCACAGCTTATTACACTAGATGTTTTTGAAAAAACATCTACTTACACCTGAGACCTAAATATATTTGGTTTTATTCCTATTTAATTAAGTGAAACAGTTGTTTCTTTCTTTATTGGCATAGTACAAATTTTGACGTTAACGTTGCCGTTGTAGGCAATGTATCACTTGAGTGTTTGCTATTGAATTTATATAAATTGCATAGTTTTTTAGTTAATATTACAATCCTAATGTTCATATTGGTATTTCTTTCCTCTTTGTAGCCAAACTTTCGACACATTATATTGCAGTTAGACATGACGGTTACTTATTTTATATCGATCCCCAACCGACTCAACTAATAACATAATGGTTAACCGATAGTCGATTATATTTCGATCTAAGTTTGTTGCAATTACATTTTAATAAACTTAGACCGACAATTTTATTGTGTGATATTATCAGTTCTGTCCCAAATCTCATTGATCACAACAATTATCTATTTTTTTAATTTCATCGGAAGCATATAAAATTATCCTGTAAATAAAAAAAAATCTATACCGTATATATTTTTCAGTAGATTTCAAATAACAAGATAATTTAATATTACGAGTAACTTTTAAGTATAACAAATAAATCGCTTTAGTATACAGTTTTAATATACATTTTACGTGTTTCTCCAAAGTATAATTCATTAGATTTTTTTTTAGACCAACAATCTTGGAAGTTTATTTATAAATATCTTTAATCATTTATTTACATATAATATATTTTTATTTATATTTAATTCTACATGAAATTAAATAAAAATTATACGTGATATTAAGTTACACACAAATTGTGGTTATATTATAATATGTATAATAAATTTGAGTAATGAAGTTTTTATATTATAAAGGGACTTTAATGAAATAAGTTCGTAAAAATAGGATTTATTTTTAACGTGTTTTACTTTTTTGTTTTTGATCGGAAATTTACTTTTTGAATTAAATTTTGTAATCCTTCTAATAATATTTAAATAAAATTTCTAATGGTTTTTAGATTCTTATCGTTAATTATGAAAATGTGTTTTGCCTTGTGATCGATGTTATATTAATAATCTTTTTGAATAATTTTATGTTTTAAAGGAATTTTGTAATGAATTTTAATATTTAAAAAAATTTCCATAATTTTAAATTATTTTTACATTAAATTTTACTAAATTGTATAACAGAACCCAATCTAGAAGATCCGGAATTCTAGTTTTTTTTTTGTATATTGGTTTAGTCAAAATATTTAATTTTTCTTAGAAAATATTATTTTCGGTAACTTAATAAATCATTTAAGAATTTAACATTTATCAATTATAAATAATATATTAATATATTATTATGTAGGCATATTTTGTGAGAACACAGTATACATAATTACTTATATCCCCTATTTTTTTTTTTTGGATGAATGATTTTACTATAATGTTAAGTAGATTATTTAATAATATTAAAAAAGACAAGAAAACATTTATCAAAAATTATTTTGAAACATATTATTTATATTTAGTTATTGTGTAACCTTTTTCTTAAAAAAAATGTTAAAAAAAATTACTAAATATAGTAGAGTAGATAGTATATAGAAGTATAGAAGAGTGTTTAATAGTTCTACCTTTTTCTACACTACAACAAAAATTTCAAGTAAATTTATTATGCTATATATATTATTATATGTACACTACTTTATAAAAGTTTTTTGAAACGTGAAAGTTTTGAAAAATTAAATTCTATAATAAACATTTATAGAATATTTTCAAATCAATATTGTTTAATATACTTCAACCAAAGAGTATCTTTGAAAATTATGCCTTATTAATGACTCGGAATCGCGGAAATCGAGTTTTGGGGGGGTTAATATCGACTTTTCGAAGTCGGGGTTTTCGAATTCGGATTAAGGGACCGTAGTACCCGAATATCGCATTTTCGAAAATTTGAAATTGCAGTTCCGAATTTTCGAATTCGGATTAAGGGACCGTAGTACCCGAATATCGCATTTTCGAAAATTCGAAATTGCAGTTCCGAATTTTCGAAATAATTACAGCATCGCTTTAAGATTAAAGAAACTTAAAAATAATCCCGTGCAGTCGTTACTATGAAATCATTACGAAATATCGTTTTTTTTTTAATTGACAATAGTATTCTAAGTCAGAACCATAATCAACTGAACAAGAATTTAGAGTACCATATTACCTAAGGTCTTATAAAATCAATGCGAATTTGGGGTGCGAATTTCCGATTTTAAATTAAATTTTAGAAATATATATATTATATATACTTATATATTTTGATATTCCACAACTAGAATTTCTATTTTATTCTTCTGTTTATTATCCTTTCAACTTTGGATCTGCAGGTTTAGTAATTCGTTTCGAATATATTTTCATAGTAAATGGGTTTTCGTCTTTTAATTTAAATTTTGCATTTTAATTATAAAACTTGTTTGGATAAAAAACTTGAAGTGTTAATTTTGTCACCTTTTGAATCCTTTCAAGTAAGTACTCTACAATAGTATCTTGAAAAAGTTAGATTATTTTTAATTAAATTCCTGAAAAAAAAACAGTTTGAAAAAAATTACAACTGGTGATCAAAGCTAAATATTAACTCGACCAGCTTTGTTTACTATACATAATATTAAATTGATTTAACTTATTAATTTGTATGCACTTTGTAAACACAGCTGGTCAGTTCAATTCTGCAATATGATATTATTTGTGTTAAAGGTAGATTATATTTATATATTCTTTTTTTTTTAAACATAAGGCCGGATTTTAATTGGAAAAAAATGTTGTTTATGTTTTTTTCTAATTGGAATACTTTAACACAAATGGCAATAAAAATGTGCAGCCATCCTAACAAGTTTACCGGCAATATTTTGTTCTAATACTTCCCGTACAAATTGCCCTTTCAAAAAAAAAAATTATGTGCGATAATATCTCTTACAAAATATCCCTCATAAAAAAGAAATTATCGACGATAAATGGTCCGTTTATTTTGAAAGTGCCATAAGTCACTTTTAGGTTTTCTGAGATTTTGATAGTTTTGCATTTGAATATTTATTTTATCTATGCAGAAATTTGAATTATATTATAACCTAGATTTTTCCATAGATAAAATATGTGAGCCGTTTATTTCGAAAGTGGGGCAAGTCCATTTATAAAAAAAATTAAGATAATGACAACCATAGATAGAATATAATTAGATCTTGATATCTGGAAAAAATCTTCAGCCCAAAATGAAGAAAGACATTTGATATTTGAAAAGTTATTAAGATTCTTTAAAACAATTTCTCATAATAAGAAACGTGAACTTGTCCCACTTTCAAAATCAACGGCTCATATATTGGTACGCACATTCAAATGCAAAACTTTCAATATTTCACAAAACGTTCAACTGACTTATGCCACTTTCAAAATAAATGGCTGAAATGATAATTTGGTGCTCTTTTCCTGACTAAGCTTTTTCTGTGAAACTAAATTATCTGAAAATTCTATTTTCTGTTTGTAATCCTTTTGATTGTTTTCCAAAAATTTAAAATCAATTATTTAAATATGTTAGTTATGCAATAAAATGCAATTTTAAAAATTTATTACAAGTTTGTTTTTAGATGAAATAATTTTCAAAGTGAATTTCAATTGTTTTAGAAAATAATTATTAAAAATCTTTGAAAATAAAGTTTTTAGATTTTTTTGTTGTTGTTGTAGAAAATTACAAAATTTCTAAATTTAAAGCGAAACGTTTTAAAATATCATATAAATTTTTTTCGTAATTGAAGTAAGAATTTTATAAAAATTTCAGAAACTATATTAATTATTTTTTAATTTAACATGTTTTTTTCCAAAGCATTTTTGAAACGGAAGACTTTATGAATTTCATTTGTAATATTTTAATTAATAAAATTAAAAATATTTTTTTGTACTTTTTCATTTTTGTTGAGCTATTAAATTTACAATCAGCTTCCATAAAATCTAGCCCCGCAAAATTTGTTCTACCCAGCACATTTATTAAAAAAAATTACAATTATTTAAGGAAATTAAAGTTTTAAGATTTATGGGTACTACAATAGACCAACTTAGTGATCGTGGTGGTGGTATGGTCGTGCTAGGCTACCAATATTATTATACTAAAATAATTGGGTTCATTTTTTTTTTGTTAAATAAAAACAAATAATTTTCAAAATGTCTTGGTTTTTTTTTATTAATCTTGATTTTCTTTTTTAAGACACGTTTCTGTACTTAATTCCGGATTTATTTTATAATAACAAATCATACAGATTTTTAAATGTCGCCATTGAATTAAATTTTGTACTTTTCTATCACATAAAGTGCATGAAAAATATTGTTGTAAAATTGTTGGTTGTTCTGGTTGTTGTTGTTGTAATGTTGACGATAATGGTTCATCATTTATTATTTCCAATTTAATATTATTTATATCAATATTATCAGATTGATTTTCATAATTTATTTGTAATTCTGCAGTAATATCATTCTCTACTATCATTTCGTTATTATCCTCCTCAATTTCCAATTTAAATTTATCACAAGATTGTATCTCAGTTGTCATATTCATATTTCCAATTACAAAATCTTTATGCTCTTCATTGGATAATTGTGTTTTATCAAAATCATTATCAACATTTTCATTAATTTCACGAAATTTATCTAAACCAAAACATAATTGATTTTTTGGACATGTTACAAAATTTAAATATTCACTTAATGATATAATTTTATCTTGATATTGTTTTATAGTATCACCAATTTTCTCAAAACGATCTTTATATCGACGTTTTTTAATTACTTGTGATGATGATGATGCTGATGATGGACTACTGCCACTATAATTATTATCATGTCCATTAATTATTTGTTGAAGTAATTTTGTTTTATCATATTCTTCATCACGTAAAACTTTTACAAATTTAAAGAAATTATCCTTTTTTAATAATTTTTTTGATAATAAATCATTCGAAAATTCCATAGCATTTGATAATCGTATACCAATAATTGTAACTGATATATTTTTTGGACCTTCCTGTAAACATTTTAATTAAAATAAAGATTTTTCAAATTTTTATGTTTCTTAAATTTAAATATGTTGTATTTATTTACCCGACATATCCATCGATTCCAAAAATATTTTATAAATTCATCATAATCAGCTGAATCATTTAAACAATTTATTTCATATTTAATAATATTAAATGCTTCAATAATATTATTAATTGGTAAAAATGATAATGCTATAAATTTATGATAAATTTGTTTAGCATATAAATTAATTTTGATTTTATTAAAAAAACTAGGTAAACGATTTAATTCTTTTTGTATATTAAGACAAAAATGATACCAACTTGAATGATATTTAATATTTGGATAAATTTCATTTATTGCATTTTGTATTGCAATGTCATAATCAATTTGTAAACTATTACCATTTAATGTAATTATATTATTGTGAATATATTGAAATAAATGATAATAACATTGTTGTGATTTACTGGATAATAGGACATAGATAAATGGATAAACCTGTGAATGAAAAAAAAAAAATAGATAAATTAATCTGACATTTATTAGCAAAAAACATTGTGGCAAAATAAATTACGAAACTAAGTTTATTGAATAAAAATGTTTAAAAGTTTGAAATAAAAAAGAACGAAACATTTAAAAAGGATTTATTCTTAATTGGATTTTATGGAAATATTTAAATGACCTACAATTTGATTAAATCATTTCCGAATCTTACAATTACCAATTCGAGTTAGGGCTATTATTACCAACCTGTCTATTAGGTATAGTTTAATTGTCGATAGTTTTTAATATTTTGCTAAAAATATTTTCGAAACACTATTAATTTTTTGTTGCAAAATTTTTTTCCAAATATTTTATGAATTCGAATAGTAGTTCGAATTCATAAGTGTCTAATTTTCCTTTTGGAAATTTTTGTATTTGTGCCACTATTTGTGTATTTGATAATATTGACAGCAGTCATAAAATTAATTCTAATTAAATTTATTTACCAAAAACATTATGTGTCCTGTCCCTGTAAAGCTATTCGCAAATTTTCGAAAATTATAACATTTTCCATGAATTTGAATTTACCCTTTTAAAAAAATAAGTTAATATATCTTACTTCTTTAAATGCTACAATTTATTGTCGTTGTTTTATAGATAAAAGGATATTCTTGCCTTTTTCGTCCTACGTAAGGGATTAATAATTTCTTTGGCAAAAGAAGCAATGTGCAAAATTCCTTTGAAAATATCAATACCTAAGTCTTAGATATTAAATTTTAAAGTGCTTAATTTTAATATTATTGTAAATGTAACCATAGCAATTAAGGACCATGATAATATCATCAAGTTTTAATTAATTTTTTCATTAACGAAGACTGTTTTTTGTTTAGTTTATTTTGGTACCCATCAGCTTAGTGTTATAAAAATATAATAGTGATTATCTTGACTTATATACTTTGATAATGCCACTTTCATTTCACTCTTTATTCATTTTTTCACGTCTATATTTTACGAAATTAAGAATGGAAATTCTAAATTTCTAAATGGCACATAATTTTATAAACATTTTTTTTTAACTAATTTGAAATTATTAAATTTCAAAGAATTAATTACTTAAACTTCATTTTATTAAATTACTTAATTTAAATACTAAATAATATTAACTAAAATAATTTAAATAATAAAACCAATTGATTTTCAAACTTCAATCTGAAAAAAAGTCGAAATTAATCAACATTTTTGTAAAATACTGAAAGAGGACAGATTATTTTAATTAATTTCACACGTGTTTACTTTATTTTGATAATCGCTACAAATAGTGAGCGAAATGAAAGGCATTATTGGAAATGTGTTCATTGCATTGTAACTAAATCATTAGCTATTTATATTGTTTATATTTATTGTTAATTGCTTTTTAACACAGTTCGAAATTTATATTTAATAAAATTCTGAAAAAGAAATCAACAAAATACATGCTTTATATACCAGTTTAGTAATTTATTTCTATGAAAACATCTTAGTTGAAATATTTCAAAAATAATAATAAACCACCTCTATGGTATGGGCTTTTCCATAAAAAAAAATTATGATCAACTCTACAAAATCAAATAAAAATAAAAATATTTTCATACTCACAGTTTCATTAAGCGCAACATAAACAACCAAGAAATATTGAAATGTACTAAATGGTATGATTTTAAATTCACTATCAATTAAATAATTTTTATCATTATTCCTAAATTGATTTTTTATCATATTTATAATATTATCGGATGCAAATACACAATATGAAAATGTACCAGTGTCAATAGAAGTTTTAAAAAATTTATTTTCTTCTTGATCATATTTTTCTTGATTAATTTTTGTCATACCAAAATTTTTCATAATTGCTACATCATTTTGAAAACATAAATTTAATTCTAAACAATTAATTGGTGATTTTGGAAATATATTATTTTTTAAATGTCTTAAACCACGTTCCATTTTTTTATAATTCAAAACAGCAGCAGCATTTTGATTACTAAAAAAAACAAAAGTATAATTAATATTTTGAAAAATTTATTATAAAAATTAAAAGACTTTAGATGAGATTAAAGGTATTAAGGGAAATTAACATTTTGAGTAAATTACGTTTAAAGTTCTGAGTTAGGTTTAGTTTGGTGCAAGAACTGAACATATATTTCGAAATATATTTCATTTCTAACACAAAAAATAACATCACTAAAAATATACATATTTTATTATGAATTTAAAACATTCAAATTGGCTTCCCGCGCAAATGTATAAAACGACCAAATTTTCAAAAACCCACTATTTATAATAAATTAATAGTTTGGATGAAATATCATTTTTTGGTTTAGTTGTCACGATTTTTTTAGCGCAATTTCAAACTAAAGAGCAATAACTCGCAGCGATCTTTTAACCCTTGGAAATTTAATGTAGAATGTCTGTCTCGTCTCTTGTCGAATTGGTTGCCAATGACTCGGTCGTCTCTGGTGTTTTAAGAGTAAAGTACATCGCAATTGCTCTTAAGACATTTTCGGATGAAGATATCGATATTTACTACAAATTCTTATTATATTAACAAAAAATGTCATTTAACATCTTTATCTATAAAATTATTTAATTATTTTACTTACGTATCACATTCTTTATGAAAAACGGATTGCATTGATTTACGATTACCAAATAATACATCAGGTGCACTACAACCAATTTTAATACGATTTAATATTTTTAATTTTTCATATTCATTTTCATTTGTACCATGATTATGTTCTTGAAAATGTTTTACTTTCATACAAATACCACTTTTAATAATCATTTTACTTAAACATTTCTTTTTAACACATGTATAAGATACAGAATTTTTATAATAATTTTTTTTATAATATAATTGTTTTTGTTTAATTACATATAATAATTCACTACTAATTCGATAACCAGATATAAAAATATATTCAAAAGTTTCCATAATTTTTAATTTATTATATTTTCTTAATTAATTATATTAGTTTTTTTATAAAAACTATTTGAGTTCTCTTGTTTCTGATGTCAATGATTTGAAAACCGAATACAAACTAAAGAAATTGAAAAAATACCCGAATCCGAACTTACACACAATATAAAAATAACCACACAAATAATTCTCTATAATATTTTTCAAAAAAAAAAAAAACTTTAATACCCAGAAATTAATTCCATTTTATTTTATTTGTGTGGGTAATAAATGCCATTAACCTAAAAAAATATATTTTTATACAAATACAATAATAAAAGAGAATCAGAATTAAGTGAGATGAGAAAATTTGATTTGGAAAGTTGACAAAACAACCGAATCGAATAACCAATACCAAATCAATACCAAATAAAATTAAGAAGTTTTATGTTAGTATTAGTAATTTATGTTTATATGAGAGAATTTTTTTATTCTGGTATAATTTCCGGTTTTAGTTTTTAGTTACGGAGTATGCGTATCGTATAAAAAACAGTTAGAGAGTAAAAAAAAATTATTATACGAGAGCAGATGTTGTTTTGTATTGATTAAAATAATGTAGATTTAAAAGATTTTTATTATAAATTAATTTTATTACATTTTCAGAAAAAATCATAGAATTTTTTTTTGGAAACAATTTTCCACTTTATTTATTATTTATTGACTTTGTATAAGAATTAAAATGGCCAATAATGAACCAAAAATATGACGGATAATACAAATCGAAAAAGGCTTTTTATAAATATATATTTTTTTTTTATGCTCAATTTTGAATAAAATTAGATGATTTTTGTTAAATGTGGGCGTATATTTATGTTAACATCCGAAAATATGAAATTGCATAAATATTATTTGATGTTTATTGTAATCTACTTTTATTAAATCCAAACTAAATTAATTTGTATTTATTTTATGTTCTGAACAACATCGGATCGAATAATTTAAAATAATTTTTCTTTTTAAATTAGTGTTTTTTTTGTGGAAATTATAACGGGAATAGAAAAATACTGATTGAACGTCAAAATACATTGTATATTATTGGAATTTATCGGAATTTTTTTGGTTACAACATCGACCTTTTACATTTATCTTAAAAATTCCACATCCCAAAACCAAATAATATAATGACTTAAATTGGATATTCTCGGAATTTGGATCTAAGCTTGAACTATCTTGATAATACATGGATTTATTAAGATTCACTTCTCTTTTATCTTGCTGTGCAAACTATTTCATTCTCTTCAGTGAAAGCTTCCCAGCAAGACCTAATAGATCCTTATAATTTACATAAAATGAATTGTTTAGCAGCTAATAATCAATTCAAATCAATTCCAATTATCATTGCCCCACTCCAATCAGATGCTTTAAAAATTAGACATCTGCCATATAAAAAAATGATTTATAAATTATTCTTAATCAATTAATTGATTCTTTGAATTTAATATCAATTTCAATCAATGTTTAATTGGGTAATTAAGCTCTATAAATGTTAGTTTTTTAAGAGACAATTTGCGAAATTATATTTATTCACATGACTAATTAGGATTTTAGTAAAATGTAGTTAGAATCTCTACTGGAAGTGTTAACGAATTTTATATCAGATAGAGGTAAAAAGTGTTTAACACAATGTTGCACAGTAGAAATTCGTTGTTAGAAAGTGATGTGACACTTGCTGTAATTCGGTAAATTTTAAAGATAATCAGCTAAGGGTTAGTTTTTCACTTTAAAATTTGCTTAAAGATCACACCACATTGAGTGGTTAGTTTTTCACTTTAAATTTTACTTAAAGATCACACCACATTTTACTTAATTCTCCCACAGGGTTGTTTTCTGACAACTACCCTGTGGTAGAAAAATACATCATGGTAAATGAATACATCATGGTATTCTGCTAAGATAATTAATTTCTAATTCTTGAATTTGTTCTCAATTTATGCTTAAATAAATGATGGATGCCTAAAAGTATAATTTAAATGCATTAAATTTAGTCTCTATATTAAACCTTTGGGTTTCATATATCGTAAAAATATTCTTCCTTATAAAAATCTGATTTTAATTCAACCTTGTTTTGGCAAAGTTGAATTAATATGTTATAAATCGATCCTAACTTAATTTTCTCCAATCAATAACTAAAAATATACAAATAATTTATGGCCGCTTGCTTGTTTTTTTTTTTGCTAATATTATAAGGATTAAAGTTATATTTAACATTAAAATATCCTTAAAAACGTATATACGGTATATATATAGTATTTTGATTTATTATCTTTAGATGTACATTTAATATGTAATCATTTATTTTCAAATTATCGACTAAATGACCTTAATCATTATTATATTAATATGTTTTGCCGGAGCACTTGAACTTATAATATCAGATTTTTAGTATTGGTGAGCTAATAATAATTTGTTATTAGATTTTTTATTTTTATGATTTTCTTATAAGCATTTTTCCTGAAAATTTGTAACAATTTGGAAATATAAATATTATTTTCAGTCGACCGTGAATTTTCAATTATATGTGAACTAATATTAAAATTTTTTTGCCTGTGTACCATAATATTTTTTGACCCGCTCACCAAATTATAAGTTTAGTGCATTTTGAAAAGTACGTTCAGTAAAAATTCCATTAAAATTTAATGTAATTAGTTTTTAGATAAGTTAACATATTGTGTCGCCAGTTTCGGTAATTAGTTGACTGACATAGTTTTGAACGTTTTTCTTTAAAAACAGATTAAGGTAATCCGCGTAAGTTTTATGTCGGAATTTTGGGAATAGTTAAAACAATTGTACAAGTTTGTTCGTGGACGGAAATTATCAAAAATTTCTCATATTTATTTCTTACAATTCTAATTAATTAAATCAAATCTGTCAATACTGTCAAAGAAACAATAATTCCAATATTCAATTTTTCGACATGGTCGTTAGAAAGAATTGACTAACTTATTATATTCGGAAAAATTGTTCGGAAAATTTGAAATAATAGAAAAATTATTTAAAAGTTTAAATCTAAGTTAATAATTTAATTACACACCGGTGCTAATTTAAATCTGATGCAGTAGGGTTTGGTTTCGCTTCTAGTTGGCGATGTCGGTGTTGGTCTAAGTTTTACTCAGCTTTAAATGAGTACCAGTTATAAAGTTTCAATAAAACGATTGGGAAAATACTAACCCCTACTTGATAACACTGTGTCAAACAATAAAGACTTTTGTACTTTCGTTAAAATTCTATCCTGCTTCAGTTCTTTGATTTGGTCAACAAACTAAAATATTTTCATTAAAGTGAAAATTGAAAATTTGTTTTGGGCAATAAATCTTCCAACAAACCTCCAAATTTGTATAACAACAATTTTTTTTAACTTTGTATTATAAATAGTTGCGTCATTTAAATTTCACGTGTTCTGTGTTACGCAACGATTGTTATTTATTTTTTCTCAAACTCTGCAAAATATTTACGTGAATTATTTTTATGAGACATAAAGTGTTAATTTTATATTTTTGTTATGCAAAATATTATAATGTCATAAAGGCATATTAAAGGGATAATTTGACTTTATTACTATTTTATTTAATAAGTACAACTATTCAATTTTATTTTATTTCACTTGCTGCTGCCGGTCGTCTTAAAATATTCATAAAAATTGCTTTTACTTTGTTTCAATTTCAAAAAAATGATTTTTTTTTTGTATAATAAATCAGAAGAGAGCACGCTTTTTTAAAAATGAATGTCGTTTTTAATAGAAAATTTGTATTTATATTTATAAATGGCTTAATTCGTGGGTGCAGATATTTGGAACACAGACAAACTACTCACAAAATATCGCACTGTACGTATTTTATTAGTGATTTTTGAATAGAAATTAAATAAAAATAATATTATATATGGTTGTTTTTGTAACCCTGAACTCTATGAAAGTAAAATATGAATTTTCATAAATATTTGTCAAAAATAAAAGTTTTTATGTATTTATATTATAATAAAAATTAAATTTTGGGAAGGGAAATTTGTGGAAATTGAACAAAAGTTGTCCAGAGAACTGAACATAGTAAAATACAATGATTTGATTTGTTTTCAAATTATTATCGATAATGAAAAAAAACGGAGTCGGTAAATTTGTTTTCGATTATTGAAAATCACCTAAAATGCAGCTTATCTTACTATGTTAGATTTAATATAAATATTATATATGAAGCCCTACAGTTAATAGTAAAAGTAAGATTTAAAGTAAATTTTATTTTTGGGTGTGGTAGAAGTTGTGACAAGAGTTGGGTAACAACT
The DNA here is from genome assembly GCA_963932195.1 of Empis livida. Taxonomy (NCBI): domain Eukaryota; kingdom Metazoa; phylum Arthropoda; class Insecta; order Diptera; family Empididae; genus Empis; species Empis livida. Next base: position 32,782,590 of record OZ010648.1, read on the forward strand.
CCAAACATTACAATATGTTTTCAATTTTGATTACAAATGATAGCATTACTGGTAATTGTTATTGATTCCCGAGCAAAAGAACGATTCTTATCAGTCATTATCATGTGCGTAGCTCAATTATTTCCGGTGTCACTGGTTGATTCACCATAACAGAGTTATCCAAGATTTCACAGAATTGAAGATGCTACATTATCTTGACTACCATCAGAGTAGTAAGTTCTGTTGAATGTTGGATGCAACACTCCCCAGCGAGAAAATGAGCAGCCTCATTTCCTGGTATTCCGGTGTGGCCAGAAACTACCACTTCGATGCACATACCCAAGTCCTAACATCCCTTCCTCTTTAAGCAGTGAATTTATTCTTCTTGATCTTAGGTGGACATCAGCCTGACTGTCAGAATAGATGAATATAGACTGGACATTTTATCCTTCAAAATATTTGTAAAGAGAGAGACCAAAATTTGTTTAAGTTTACCAGACCTCATTCTAAACATACCATATAATGTAACAAAGTATTATGTCTTACATTTTTATCGTTGTTTTAGTAGTTTCTTTCTGAATATGCATCTAGAAAAGATAGTCAATTAAACTGAAACTTTGAAGAAATTTGTGCAGTTTGCTCTTATTTTTAAAAAAATGATTTGAAAATTTATAAAATTATTTTCGTAATCCAATAAAATTAATGAAAAATATTCGTTTTGTTGAAAAAGTCATAATTTGAACAAACAAACAAAATTTTTATTGTTAAATCAATCTAAAAATAAAATGAATT